>JAQQAC010016209.1:72336412-72381004 GCA_029783875.1 Phataginus tricuspis
CCAAGTATCTCCCCACCATCTCTAGGGGGTGTCCACCCAAATGTCACATGCATGAAGACAGATTTCAGGTTCATAGGTCCTGCTGACTACCACCAGCTATAATTCTGTGGGGAGAATATTTTCCAAGGCTGGGGCAAATTACCTTTGAAACCAAAATCAGTCAAGGGGATAAATAGAGTAGGAGAAACCAATTTATTGCCTACAAGCAGTCATCCCCTTCTGCTTGTCTGTGTCTCTCATGACCCAGCTGCAAAAAGGGACCTCACCCAACCTCTCTGGTCCAGATATGCCCTCATTCCTCCTTGTAATTACCTATTGACATGGAGATGGACTACTTATCTTCACCCCTTGGAAATACCTATTTCTATGGAGATGGACTAAGGCCAAGCGAAAGATTCTGGTAATATTTCAACTTTACCCACACCCCTTAAGTACATATGTAAGTCCAGGGAGAGGAAATCCCAGAACAAAATACCTCTAAAAACCAAAATCAGTCAAAGGGAGAAATAAAGTTTAAAACCTGTTTACTTCTCAAAAACTGCATTCCCAGGCCATCTTTCTCCTCTGTTCTGGAAGAAGCAAAAACTGGCCCTCCCTTACCTCTCAGATACAGATAAGCCCTCCTTTGCCCAGGTAATTACCTATTGATATGGAGATGAACTTTTCTCCACCCCTGAGGAATGATGCAAATGCACTAAACCCATATTTCTCTCCAACCTTGAGTGCCTATCCATATGCAGATGTACTAAAGACAGGTGAGATAATCTGGAAATGTTACAATTTTACCCACAGGACACCCCTCCAGAAATCTCGCCTTACAATTTACTTGTTCCCTTCTTCTGACCAATCTAACATACAATAGCAACAGCAATAAAATCTTGATAATCCTCAAGCCAGAGGATTCAGCCTATGCAGATTGTTAATGTACTTTACAGCACAGTCTCTCACTAAGCCCAAAATATGTTTCTAGCCTTGTTTAATCATTCCTAGCAACCATGCTAGATTGCTCACAAAACTTTTATCAAGCATTAGACAAAGTCAAACATCTCTTTAAGCATTTTTTTCTTGACAACAGCAACACAATCATAATAATTCTCAAGCCAGAGAATTCATCTAGGTTCAAAGTACCATGCAGATTAAGTCCAAAGCTCATCCATTCCAGCCATCATGCTGCAGCTGCATCCAGGGAGTGCATCCAGGACACATGTGAGACAGGGACCGTGGGTGTGGTCAGAGTAGGGTGAGGGCCTCTGGAAAAAAGCAAGTCAGGATATTTACAGTCAAAGCAATGTAACAATGTAAAGTCCCTGTCAAAACTCTGTGTTCAGCATTATGCAAGCTCAACATCACACTAACTCTCTAGGGTAAAGATACAAGACTAGGAATATAGACATCTTCAGTGAAATCAGTTAAAGGTCAAATGGCTGGGAGCGACTTTGACTGGAATGTTTAAGTGTTCCGTTTAAGTGTTCTGCAAGCATATCTCAGCATAACCCGTGACTTCACTGTAAACAGCCCTAGCAAATAGACAATAACGCAGCCCACCTTGAGTGCAGGGCTGGTGGTACAAGTCCACACCCTAAGCCTTCAATTTCCAAAAATTCTCAATTGCCTATAAATCCACTAGGCAACACATCATGCCGGGCTCTCTTGTCCCCCCCTGGCGTGAGCCAGGAGCTCTTTTGTCTCACTTAATTTCTAAATGAAAGCCTGTACCTTGCTCTCCTACCTTGAGTGTTTGTGAAGCTCATTTTTCAGATTCGTGAACAAGAACCCCGGCATCATCTTTGGGGGCTCGTCTGGGATAGCTTCGAAGGTGAGTATCGGCATCCAAGCCTGCCTTTTCTTTCACTATACTTAAAGAAGGAAGCCGTCTATGGCACACAAAATCAGGTTCTTGTCAGCCACTTAAGTGGGACTAGCCTGGCTGCCGATCTCAAAGTGTCAAGTGACAGTTCCCCTGTATCTCCCTCAATGGATCACCCATCTCCTTTGGGAGCCAGGAAAGTCAGCTGTGTGGAGGCCAGGATTCCATTTCAGAGGCATCTCCTTAAATGTGAGGGACTGAGGAAAGCCATGGGCTCCTTCAAGAGTCTAGGCTGAGGCTACACTTCAGCAGTTTCTCAAAGGTCCGTGTGTCTGGAATCAGACCATGACAGCCTGACTGGGTATCCATGAGGAGTGTCTCTCTCTGTCTCTATGACTTACAGCCTGCTTTTTTAGGCTGCCCTGACCTCTGGGTAAGGTACGGATGCTCTTTACGCCCTTTACACACTCAATGAGTGCCTCTAACTTTTTCAATTTCATGGAACCCGATGCTCACAACCGCAAGGTAGGAGATCCATGCTTTGCTCTTATTCCTGACTAAATGCTGTACTTTTTTCTCATAAAATGTGTCTGGGCACCCATTAGACACTTAAAAGATGATCAGCGTTGGCTACCAGTCTTAAGTCTCAGGTGAAAGGTTTCCAGTGTCTGCCATTCCTTGATCCCCCGCCTCCAGATGGATGGAAATGTTGGGGAGTGGCTCAGCTGATTTCTTACTTTCCTATCCTAATCTGCAGACTCTGAGGGCAGACCGGACTAGTAGACAGTGGTCCTTGGATCTCAGATCCAGCCGATTGATCCGATGGCGCTAAGTGAACCTCTGGCTAGGCTGCTGCCTATGTGAGAGTTGCAGATGACCCCCCACAACCTCTTGTCTTACAGATAAGATTTGTTACAATAAGTGACTAGCAGGACAATTACCATGCAGTGTCAGAAACTGGTATTTAAGAGTGTATACCCCCAAGAATAAATGTCTGCAGCAGGCACTGAACAATCTCTGGCCTTGGAGAAAGTTCCACTTCTCCCTATTCAAAGCAGTCCTCCTAAGACTACACCACTTTCTCCTGTGTAATGTAAATGAAGTCTGTGAAGTTATCAAAGTGAACCCTGAGCCCAACATGCAAATGCCTCTATTCTATTGCTCTCCCTTTCTTAGAGGCAGTCATCCTGGGGCTATGGCATTTCCTTTTCTGTGGCCCCAGGGAAGTGAAACAGGCTTGTGACTGACCAAGGCTCTGGCAGCCAGAGGTCACACAGTCCCTGCACTTATCAGACAGGTAGGGGGTTCTCAAGGAATGACTAAAGCTTGTGCAGAGAAAATTAAGACTCCCAAAAGGTGTAAAGTAAGAGCATACTGTTGAGGTTCCCACTAGATCCAGGGCTCTGAGGCAACACTAGCTTAGTGGGAAAACAAGATGGAAATCAAGGCAAGGTACAGGCCATGCTGGTAAAGAGTGGTTAAGCCCAGTAGGCCTGGAAGAGGATGTATATCCCCAGTCCCTAAAAAATAAGTGTCTTATCTTCTGCACAAAAGCCTGGCCTCAATACAAACTCTAATGGAGAGGCTTCGTCCCTGAGAGAAGTATACAATATAATAAAGTTATGCAGCTAAATTTATTTTAATGCAAAGAAGGAAAATAATAAAAAGTCCCATGGACTACTACAATATGAGACTAGTTTTCTAAATTTTTTGTTGAAAATCTTTTCTATTTATTGTGTTCATTATCTTCAAAAATTGAGAGGTTTTTAAACTAGACTCCCTGAAATGGAAGAAATATATATTCTGCAATACAGCCTGGCATTAAATTACTGGTGCTAGAATTGTACTTGCATTTCATTTCCAGCCCCCTGGACACACACAGTCCCTATCAGTTCAAAGCCTTCATCAGCCCTGTTAGTCTGGGGCCATATAAACTTTAACACAGTTATGCAAACTGCTCGCCCTTAGAATGTGTTCTTAAAAACTGAAATACTTTTTATCAAATAAGCTAAAAGGAAAGAAGGCAATTGGATATTAGTAACTCAAATCTTTGTATCAGTTTATCTGTCTGTGTAAATGTTCTTTGAAAAGTATCACTAACTATAGTCATCATGCCCCAATCTGTATGTTTGTGTGTCTAAGTGTATGAATTAAATATTTTTCTACCTCTGGATGATATTAATAAAAATTTAAAGACAAGTATTTGTAAAAACTGGGCATTCCAAAACTTCCTGAAAATTCTAATAAAAGATATTAAGCATTAATGCTAATTTAAGTTGAACTGAAAAGGACATGTCCTTATGGTTATCAGCTGCCTAAGTTTGCCTAAAGTCATTTATGTTGAAGTTATCTGTTAAATCTTCCAAGAATAAAATGCTTAGATGCTTGACTTTGTCTAATGTTCTGTAAAGGTTTTTTAAGTAATATAGCAGAGTTGTTAGAAATGAGCAAACCAAGCATAGCAAGCGAACACCTTAATAATTGTGTGTCACAGTGTGTATTCCTACAAATGGCCTGAGAATTTTTGTAGTAATCTAAAACTTTAAAGTTTTGCTAAGTATAGTAGACATATTTTGTGCTTAGTGAGAGATTTTTCTGTAAAGCACAGGTTCCAGAAATTTAAATGTGTTCATGAATTTGTCAATCTAAAGAATGCTAGTGTAACAGTTTACAATAGCCTACCTCTCAGTGTTCACTGAAAACTAAAGTTCCTAATAGTTTTAAGTTCTAATTAAATCTACTTACAGTAATAAAGAAAACATCTCTGCATCATAGAAAAGATGTATATTTTGGTAAGAGGAAGTGTGAGAAATGAAAATTCATTTTATTGAAAGTAAAAGGTAATTTTGTTCTACAGTATAGCTGTTTATTTAAAGAGGAAGAACTTGAAATGTAAAAAAAATTGTAGAAACTGAAGAATTGATATGGTAATGCTATGTAAAATGAAAGCAAATGAGTCTTGATATCAAGTACACAGCAAAATTGGAATTTGTTTTCAGTTAAAAAGACAAAGTTTTCTTAAACTGTTAGTTTGCTCTTAATGTTGAAAGATTGCAAAAGATTCTCTAATTGTTTTATCAAAGCAGTTTCTCATGCTTAAAATCTCAATGAGTTGTCTGAGTATGTAAGAAAATGAGATCCTAATATTAAAAGGACTAAAAGCTAAACTTTGCTAACAACTGTAACCTTCTGTATTTGTCTTTGAGGTATTTTGTTGTCATTCTGGTTAAATGGATAACTATTGCTTCATGGCTACATATAATCCTATTTAAGCAAGTGTGAAAGAAACTTTCTTCTGACAACTTCCCAAAATAAAATTCAAAAAGGTGCTTTTACCTCTAGTTAACTTGGATATTTCCCAGAGGGCCCCTGGAACATGTCAGAGGAAATTTTTCTCATTGGAGAAAGTATTTAGCTAATTTGGCTTCCTTATTTGATATATAATCACTTGCTTAATTACTTGGACACCACTATCAAAGGGAATGACGCTAAACTTTGTTACTAAATGTTTTGTGTTACAGAAATATCCAAATTACCATATGTCAACTGTCTTATAGTAAGCTCTCATCAGATGTTTAGCCACTCACAGTTACAAGTCTTTTTTCATTTATAGTCACTGCTTTATTACTCTTAAACTAGTAAAGAACTAGATTTCAGCAGAACAGGTATTAGTTACATAGGGTTAAGTAAACAAAGGAAGATGATTTTGTTGCTTTTTGTTTCAAATGCTACTGTTAAAGTGCTTTAAGGTTTTCCTCTTAAGCTGACAACAGTTTAGTAAATGACAATACCTTTGTAAGCAGAATTGAAACACTTATCTTTCTCTCTACCTGATCCCTCCAGAATTTAAAAACTCTCACTGACTTTTTATATTTCATGGCAGTATGTTTATTTACATAAGTTCAATAAGAATCTGCTTTCCTTGTAAGAGGACAGATTAAAAACACTGGTTATAGGGGCTTCTGGGAAGATGGCATTGTGAGCAGGGTTGTGGAAATCTGCTCCCAAAACCATATATATTTGTGAAAATACAACAAATACAACTATTCCTAAAAAAGAGACCAGAAGATACAGTACAACAGCCAGGCTACAGCTACACTGGAGAGAACTCAGTGCCTCACGAAGTGGGTAAGATACAAAGCTGTGACCAAGCAGGACCTGATCACTCCCCAACCCCAGCACACCGGTGGGAGGAAGATTCAGAACGTGGAGGGAGTGGAAGCTCAGGCCCACCAAATAACCAGCTCTGAGGATCTGTGCCTGGAGCACTGACACACATCACATGGTGTATTGGAGATTAGAGAAACAGAAGGGCAGGATCTGAGATGGAGACTGCAAGCAGGTCCCCTCAGCTGGATCCCTGGGACAAAAGAAAAGCGGGCGCTTTTTTTAAAACTCTTAAAGAGACAAGGGCCCAACACTGGAAAAAAATCAACCCAGCACACTCAGCCCAGCAGGCTGGGAGTTTGGGGGAAATTCGGACCCCTTGGAGAGTGGCTGGGCAAAGCAGTCATGCCAAGGCTTCCCACAGAGATCACCAGCCTGCCACTCATTTCCCCCCAATCCCCAGCCAGCACTACAAAGGTCTGGGATCCACCACTGCTGCAGAACAGCGGAGGAGTGGCCCCGCTCACAGCAACCTCACAGAATCTACTCCTGGCTGGCGCGCAGCTAAGCAGGAAGGACCCTGGAACCCACAACAAGGGCTGGAAAGCACCAAGGGGACCAAAAAGCACCCAGCAAGACTTCAAACCTCTGCAGTGCTATAGGCTGGTCTGAGGGTGACCCCACACACAAGCAGCTCTGGGGATTATCCCAGAGACACCCTACCGGTGTGCGAGAAACCAGTTCAGGCCCTGGATAAGGGCAAGGAGAACAACAAGCAGTAAGGGGCTTTGTTCTCCCAGCTGACACGCATGGCACCTACCAGCGACCACTTCTATCACCATGAAAAACAGAGGAATATGGTACAGACAAAGATTACACAGATAATCCAGAGAGAAGGCCTGATGAGATATACTTACACAATCTTCCTGAAAAATAATTCAGAATAAAAGTCATAACCATGCTTATGGATCTAGAGAGAAATATGCAAGAACTATGGGAGGAGGTGAGGAAAAACAATGCAGAAATCAGAGAAGCGATCGACGGCTTAAGAGCAGAATGGACGAAGTGCAAGAGACTGTTAATGGAATAGAAATCAGAGAACAGGAATACAGAGAAGCTGAGGCACAGAGAGATAAAAGGATCTCTAGGAATGAAAAAATATTAAGAAGACTGTGTGACCAATCCACATGGAACAATATTTGCATTATAGGAGTACCAGAAGAAGAAGAGAGAGAAAAAGAAAAAGAAAATTACAGACCAATAACCCTGATGAACATAGACGCAAAAATACTCAACAAAATATTAGCAAACCAAATTTAAACATACTTCAAGAAGATCATTCACCATGATCAAGTGGGATTCATCGCAGGGATGCAAGGATGATACAACATTCGAAAATCCATCAACATCATCCACCACATCAGCAAAAAGAAGAAGAAAAACTACATAATCATCTCAATAGATGCTGAAAAAGCATTTGACAAAATTCAACATCCATTCATGATAGAAACTCTCAACAAAATGGGGATAGGGGCAAGTACCTCAACATAATAAAGGCCATATAGGACGAACCCATAGCCAACATCATACTTAACAGCGAGAAGCTGAAAGCTTTTCATCTAAGATTGGGAACAAGACGGGGATTCTCACTCTCCCCACTGTTATTAAACATAGTACTGAAGGTCCTAGCCATGGCAATCAGACAGAACAAAGAAATACAAGCATGCAAATTGGTAAAGAAGAAGTCAAATTGTCACTATTTGCAGATGACATGATATGGTACATAAAAAACCCTACAGACTCCACTCTAAAACTACTAGAATTAATATCTGAATTCAACAAAGTTTCAGGACACAAAATTAACCCACAGAAATCTGTTGCTTTCCTATACACTAAAGATGAAATAGCAGAAAGAGAAATCAGGAAAACAATTCCATTCACAATTGCATCAAAAAGAATAAAATACCTAGGAATAAACCTAAAGAAGAAAGTGAAAGACCTATACCCTGAAAACTACAGGACACTCCTAAGAGAAATTAAAGAGGACACTAACAAATGGAAATTCATCCCATGCTCTTGGCTAGGAAAAATAAATATTGTCAAAATGGTTATCCTACCTAAAGCAATCTACAGATTCAATGCAATCCCTATCAAAATACAACAGTATTTTTCAACAAACTGGAACAAATAGTTCGAAAAATCATAAGGTACCACAAAAGACCCCGAATAGCCAAAGCAATCTTGAGAAGGAAGAATAAAACAGGGGGAATTATGCTCCCAGACTTTAAGCTCTACTACAAAACTACAGTAATCAAGACAATTTTGTATTGGTACAAGAACAGACATACAGACCACTGGAACAGAATAGAAAATCCAGACATTAACCCAATCATATACGGTCACTTAATATATGATAAAGAAGACTTGGATATACAATGGGGAGACGACAACCTCTTCAGCAGCTGGTGTTGACAAAACTGGGCAGCTACATGTAAGAGAATGAAACTGGACTACTGTCTAACCTCATACACAAAAGTAAACTCAAAATGGATCAAAGACCTGAATGTAAGTATGAAACTATAAAACTCTTAGAAAAAAACGTTGGTAAAAATCTCTTGGACTTAAACATGAAAAACTTCTTCATGAATATATCTCCCCATGCAAGTCAAACAAAAACAAAGATGAACAAGTGGGACTATATCGAACTAAAAAGCTTCTGTATAGCAAAGGAAACCATCAGTAGAACAAAAAGACATCCTACAGTATAGGAGTATATATTCATAAATGACATATCCAATAAGGGGTTGACATCCATAATATATAAAGAATTCATGCATATCAACAAACAAAAAGCAAATAATCCAGTTAAGAAATGGGCAGAGGATATGAATAGATACTTCTCCACAGAAGATATTCAGATGGCCAGCAGTCACATGTGAAGATGCTCCACATCGCTAATCATCAGAGAAATGCAAATTAAAACCACAATGAGACATCACCTCACACCAGTGAGGATGGCCAACATCCAAAACGCAAACAACAACAAATGTTGGCGAGTATGTGGAGAAAAGGGAACCCTCCTACACTGCTGGTGGGAATGCGAATTAGTTCAACTGTTGTGGAAAGCAGTATGGAGGTTCCTCAAAAAACTCAAAATAGAAGTACCATTTGACCCAGGAATCCCACTCCTAGCAATTTACCCTAAGAATGCAGCAGCCCAGTTTGAAAAAGACAGATACACCCCTATATTTATCCCAGCACTATTTTCAATAGCCAAGAAATGGAAGCCACCTAAGGGTCCATCAGTAGATGAGTGGATAAGGAAGATGTGGTACATATACACAATGGAATATTATTCATCCATAAGAAGAAAACAAATCCTACCATTTGCAACAACATGGATAGAGCTAGAGGGTACTATACTCAGTGAAATAAGCCAAGTGGAAAAAGACAAGTATCAAATTATTTCACTCATATGTGGAGAATAAGAGAAAAGAAAAAAGTGAAAGAAAAAAACAGCCGCAGACTCACAGTACCCAAGAATGGGCTAACAGTTATCAAAGGGAAAGGGACTGGAGAGGATGTGTGGGAAGGGAGGAACGAAGGGGGAAAAGGGGATTTACAATTAGCAGATGTAACGTTGGGGGGCACGGGAAGGGCTGTACAACTCAGAGAAGACAAGTATAGCATCCCACTACGCTGATGGTAAGTGACTGTAATGGTGTAAGTGGGAGTAACCTGATGAAGTGGAGAGT
The DNA here is from genome assembly GCA_029783875.1 of Phataginus tricuspis. Lineage (NCBI taxonomy): Eukaryota > Metazoa > Chordata > Mammalia > Pholidota > Manidae > Phataginus > Phataginus tricuspis. Next base: position 72,346,082 of record JAQQAC010016209.1, read on the forward strand.
TTAGTAACCATAATATTGTACGTGTAAGTGTAGATTAATCATACCAAAAAAAAAAAACACTGTTTATTTTACCAAGGTTTTGACTGGAATGTCATACCTGAGAGACATGTGCATAAACTCAGATATGAACAGCTTTAAGGAACTAAGGTTGACTTACAGAGCCTACAAAGCCCCTTGGAAGAACTGGCCTGGTACTATACTTACAGGATTCCCAGCAACCTTGCCAGGTGAGTAAGGAAGGTCACTTTCTGACAGGTGCAGGAACCTCAGAATGTCTGGGGACCTCAAGAAGAGAGGAAATTCACCCAAACCTACAGGTACTTCAGGCAAAACTTTATGCCAATTCTGGCTTGTCTTTCTGGCTTTTAGACCTCTAAAAGTCCAATCTGAAGTTCCTTATAAATAGTTCCAGCAAAGCACATTTAAAAGAACCTATGTAATCAATTGCTCTTCTTGCTGCACTTATGCAAATAATCAAGCCAAGTGTTAATTATTTTCTTAATCTGGTTACTTCTAATAAAAGTGAGGGTGCCTTAGAGAAAAGTATTGCTTCAATAATGCAACCTTATCTATACTAAATCCTAATTGTAGTCATTGGGACATAAACTAGATCCAGAATTCTAGTTTCCTCAAAATATTTGGTTATAATTCTCTAGATGTTTTAGTTTTCTCTTATCATTTCAATTGAAGTTTTACTATTTCTAGTCCTCATATTCAGCCATGCATTCTTAATCTTCTCAGGTTTGTCCTTCCAGAATGGAAATTCCAACTCCAGATGTTGCTACTTAACCTAATAACATGATTTGTTCTATCTTGCCTAGAAGCCATAAATCTACAAATAGTAATAGAAATGGAGCCCAGAATAGAACTGCCCATCTTCTGAGGCCCTCTCAACTGACCACTGATGGAGACCTAACTGCACCCTTTACTGCATCTCTTCTCAGCATGAGCAGCCAGAGGGGTCATTTCCCCCTTTCCCTGGAAGCAGCTAGGGTTTCCATCTGTAGAGGGGGGAATGAGACAGGGACCGTGGGTGTGGTCAGAGTAGGGTGAGGGACTCTGGAACAAACAAGGCATGATATCTACAATCAAAGCAATGTAACCATGTAAAGTCCCTATAGAACTCTGTGTTCAGCATTATGCAAAGTCAAGGTCACACTAACTCTCTAGTGTAACGATATCAGACTAGGAATATAGACATTCTCAGTGAAAGCAGTTAAAGATCAAAAGTCCAGGAGCAACTTCACCTGGAATGTTTAAGGGTTCCAAAAGGGTATCTCAGCATAACATGTGACTTCACTGTAAACAGCCCTAGAAAACAGACAATAACCTGGCCCACTTTGAGGGGAGGGCAGGTGGTACAATTTCACACCCTAAGCCCTCAATTTCCAAAAATTATCAACTGCCTATGAATCCCCTAGACAATGCATCACCCGGGGCTCTCTTGTCCTCTCCTGGCATGAGCCAGGAGCTCTTTCCTCTCACTTTATTTCTAAATAAAATCCTGTATCTTGCTCTCCTACCTTGAGTGTTTGTGAAGCTCATTCTTCGGCTTTGTGAACAAGAACCCCAGCATCACAAGGACTGTAGAAGCAAGTAACCATGATTTTTGGGAGGCCACTTTGCTATTATTCCAGGAATACACAGGAGGCCAGCTTCCAGGCCTTTTTCTTAAGGTGCCAGAAGAGCCAGCCATCAACAGTCCCTGTGTTGAAATGTCCAGGGCCACGTCCATTTGATTCCTAATTGCTGTACCCATCCTTGCAATGCATGTCCGATAAAGTGGGTTCCTTGATCGCTCTCAATCACCAGCCCCTAGCATCTGTTTAGATGAACTTTACTATTGGTTAAATCTGCATATGAGGTAAAGGCTATTGCTATGGGACATCTTGGAACCCAAAGCTGCAAAACTGGTAGGCACAGGTTGTGCACTTAAAGATAGAACCTTGCCTCCTCAAGGTGAACTGTAAAACACCACACAATCCCTAACCTTGCAGTGCATACTTGCTAGATATTATTTTGGCATCTAAGAGGGCTCAGGGTTTAGCTAAAACTGTTAATGTGCATGTAAGAAAAGCTAAGTGAGGTTTTCCTATTGTCTTGTTGCATGTCTTGTGAGCTTACTTTGTGACCAATGAGAATATTTTCTTGGGCTTCTACCACTCAGAGGGTGCACACACCAGGGTGTGCATCTGGTGGGCAGCCCAATAGGCTGTGAATCTAATAGTCCCTATTCTTTGTCCAACTATGCGAGCTCTTGGAGGAGTTACTTTTAAGAGGTTCTAGCCCCTTAGTTTTTCTCCCCCACTTCTACTTGGAGTCATTGAGGACTAAAACTGTGCTTTTTCCTGAAGCCCTGAAATCTAAAGATAGATAATTTAATATAAACTTAAGAGAAATCATGACAATAAACCATGTTTAGACAATAGTCATGCCTGTTGTATAGTCTACTTAAAAGGATCATCAGAGATATTTGAACTATAAACAGGAAAATCTTGTCAGATACCCACTGACTTCATTCACTCTGTCTGAAGATTCTTTGAGGCTGACATCTAGAAATCGCACTGGAAGGGTCAGAGTCTCTAACAAAACCTAACTCACTACATTTGGAAATGAGCTAAGAAGTTAAAACTCTCTTGCCACGTTGGCCTCAAACAAGACTTTTCTGAGTTTCATGTGTTTTGCCTAGAGACCCTGTGAATCCACAGATAAGGACATTTTGTTCTCCACACAGTGTGGAACTAAGATAACATTTGTAGAATTATGTTCCTACTCTTCACCCCTCACCCTCTGAAACTGCCTTTATAATCCCTATGCACAGTTCCTTCTATATGGGCTATTTCTAATAAATTCTGTTTGCTTTCTTTTGAGTTCACTGTTCATTTGTGTAACAGTGACACTCAAGAACCTGGCATTAGAGGATCCAGTTATGGCAGCATTGAGGATATATTTACTGGATTTATAATTTGACCCAGCCATTAACCTTTGTTTTTTATTTTTTTTCCATAGAAATTCCTCTTATTTAATACCTGATTAGTTGAACCATAGGCTTAACTTTGGGAATACCACTGTATTACCTACCATCTTTGGGTAAAATCACAATATTTCCAGAATCTCTCACCTGGCTTTAGTTCATCTGCATATCAGTAGGTGTTTCAAGGGGTGGAGAGAGGTGGTTCATATACATATCAATAGGTAATTACAAGGGCCTACAAGGGTTTATCTGGACCAGAGAGGTTTGGTGGAACTCTCTTCTATTGCAGCCTGGTCAAGAGAGAGACAGAACTACTGCTTGTAAGAAATAAACTAGTTTCATAACTTTATTTCCCCTTTGACTTATTTCAGTTTTAGAGGTGTTTTGCCCCCAGATTTCCCCCCAGGAATTACATCTGACAGAGTTGGCAGGATCTCTGAACCCAAAGTCAGACTAAATGGGTGCAACCTAGAGGTGGGTGGTCTCTAGGGATGATGGTGATGCCCACAGTGGCTGCAGTGGTAGAGGGTACAGCCTCACCTGGGAGCCTCTTATCTGTGGATCTTCCAATTGTGGAGCCCCTAGTGGGGAATTGGTCTAGGGTAAAGCACCTCCTAGAGGGGTGGGGCCTTCCCCAGAATTGGGAAAGAATGGAGACACTGGAAGCTGCAGAATTAGTCCTCTGTCAGATAGAAGATTGCTTAGAGGCCTTGAGTGACTGTATAGCAGCTGGCATTGTAGGATCTCCTTTCATCGAGGTAGTGGAAAATGTTATCAAGGAATGAGACAGGGATATTGAAGAGAGAGAGAGACTTCAGCAGGAGAGAGACACACTTCAGGAGCTGGATTATGACCTGTGGTATGCCCTTAAGGAAGAGAGAGCATTAATGAGAGGTTGGGTCATGCTCTTGAAAAATTCCTTAGAAGCAGAGAGGGTGTGAGGCAGCAGGAGAGTCCATTTTGCAGAAGGTCGTGGGGAGGAGGAGGAAAGAGCAGTGCCTTCAGCTCCAGAGATGGTGGAGGAGGTTTTGGGAGAAAATGAGGGGTTGGGGCCAAGGGCTGATCCATTGCTGAGGCCACTGCCCAAGGCACCAGCCTCTCCCATCTTAAAGGTCCACCCAGTTGTAACTAAGAACATAAAACCACAACAACTGCAGGCTCCTGAGGGGGAGGAGACACCCCCCTCCTCGGGTTGTAGAGCACTCTATGCTCTGCCCCTATACCCAGGATAAGCTGGTGGATATGAGCACCCAGTATCAGCAGAAGCCATTGGATCATCTTCCTACATGGCTTTTGCACATCTGGGATATGGGGGTGGAAAACATTGTTATGTCGGGTTCTGAAATGAGTAGACTGGCTTCCCTGATGACTCACCTTTCTTGCCAGCAGTGGTTGCAAAGTGCCCATCATACCTCAGGGAATTGGGTGCATCTAGAGTGACTGACAGCAGCCATCAGGGCAGTTTGAACTAACCAGGTGATTTACCTTACTTACCCACTAAATGGAAACATATGCAGAGATTCAACGGATGTTGTGGGAATTGGGCATGAAAAATATTATCTATAATATGGACACCCAGGGCCCCGATGAGAAGTTGTTCACTATAGGAATGAGAAATCTGGTGCTCCATACAGCTCCCTCATGTCTCTTTGGCTACCTTATGACTATTCTTACTCTACACATAGGGCAACCCAAAGTGAGGTTACTCGTACTTTAGCAGATCTGGGGAAGGTTTAAAACAATGAGAGCACAGAAGGAAGTACAGGCTATGACTGAAAGGAGATGTGCAAAAGGACCTGTGAAGGTCTTGAGGATCCATATGTGGGCTGATTTAATAAAAGCAGGGGTAGTGAAAGAAAAACTTGATGGGCAGCCCAACAAGGTCTTTTAGAACTGTGGCACTGATTAAAGACAGAGCAGCAGTTCTAGCTGCTGAGGTCCAGGACATGGAAGCTGGGGACAGAGCGACATGTCTGTCCTGTGTCCCTGACTTCCTGGGAGAGTACACAGGCTCCACATGGGCCCTCAACCCCATAGGACGACAACTGGGCATAATGGTTTGACTGAGGGATGGGTCAAGGCCCCCACCTTGGAGGATATGGTGGGGACCAGAGGCCACACATAGAATTAGCAATTTATTGGTCCCCTGTGATTGTACAATGTGTTCTGGTGCTGGTGAGCACAGGAGCTGAATGTTCTTTGATTTTTGACAGCCCTGAACTGTGATAGATGGCTATGGGTATAAGGCAGTTAGAGTGAAGAAAGCCTAAATCCCATTGGGGATATGGAATTTATCCACAAAGGAGTATACTATGTACATTTCTCCCATCACTGAATATATTTTTGGGGTGGACATCCTGCAGGGCCTGTGGTTACAGACCACTGCAGGTGAGTTCAGACTGAGGGTACGTGTGGTAAAGGCAGTATTGAGGGAAATACTAAGCAACCACCTGCAGCTCTGCCTGTACCTAGGTGAGTGACAAATACTAAGAAATATAAATAGCCTTGGGCCACAAGGAAATTGGAGAAATTCTACAGGAGTTGGAGAAGGTGGGCATCTTAAAACCGACTCATAGTCCTTTTAATTCCCCAGTGTGGCCAGTGAAAAAGCCAGAGGGCTCCTGGTATATAATTGTGGAATACAGGAAAATATAAAGTCACACCCACTTTGCATGTTGCTATCCCCTCTTTAGCAGCCCTTATGGACATTCTAAGCTATGAATTGGGGATGTATCATTATGTTGTGGACCTTGCTAATGCTTTCTTCTCTTTTGACATAGTACAGGAACATCAGGAAGAGTTTGCCTTCAGGTGGGAAGGCCAGCAGTGGGCATCCACTGTCCTTCCACAGGTATACCTCCACAATTCCACCATTATTCACAGACTTGTAGCCCAGGACTTGGCCACATGGGAGAAACTGCAAACACTGTGGCTGTTATAACTATATTGATGATATTATGGTCACGTTGGATTCTCTTGAAGATTTAGAAGGGGCAGTTCCTAGACTGCTGCTACATCTACAGGAGAAAGGATAGGCTGTGGACAGCACCAAGGTTCAGGGACCTGGTTTGTCTATAAAATTCTTGGTGGTTGCCGGTCAGGTAAAACTACTCCTGAAGCACTCATAGACGAGGTACAGGCTTTCCCTACCCCTACATCTGTGGCAGTCTTACAAGAGTTTTTGGGTCTTTTTGGCTACTGGAGAATGTTTATCCCTCACTTGGCACAAATTCTGCTCCTTTTACTGGTTGATATGAAAGGGCATCATTTGAGACTGGGATGAGACATGTACAGCTGCTTTTACTTCTGCTAACCAAGCAGTCAAGGGCCTACAGGCTTTCAGTGTAATGGACTCATCAAGGCCCTGAGAACTAGATGTTCATGTAACCAAAGATGGTTATGGATGTGGTCTTTGGCAGCGGCTTGAACAGACATGCCAACCCATTGGATTCTGGTCACAACTATGGAAAAGAGCAGAGGTCCAGCACACATTGATAAAGAAGCAAGGGGCTTCTGTGTACCACACCTTACTGGCTAAGGAGCCAATCATGAGAACAAGGTAATAACCACCTATCCCATCGTAGGGTGAGTGTCAGTCTGGACCCAAAGGCCACAGAGTGGAGTGGCATAAACATCTACACTGGCCAAATGGGATGCATATTTTCAGAAGTGTAGTGCCCTCTCTACTAGCCCCTTAAGTGGAGAACTACAACTCTTATTAGAACCAGTGACATATACCAGTGTAAAGCAGGAAGAACTTGCTTTTAAGCCATTGGTAGCCGAGAGTCCTTATGAGGAGGGGAAAGCCCCTATACCTGAAGATGCTTGGTATATAGATGGCTCCAGTCTTAGGCAGCCCCTGAAGTGGAGGACTGTGGCTTTCCATCCTAACACTGAGACAGTATGGATTGAGAATTGAGAGGGCAAGAGCAGCCAGTGGGCTGAGTTGTGGGCAGTATAGCTCATAATCACCCAGGAGCCCTCCCCTATAGTTGTCTGCACTGACAGCTGGGCCACCTATTGGGGCTTGACCCTGTGGCTACCGACATGGGACCATGCCACCTGGATGGCTGGTCACTGGACACTTTGAGGGCATGATTTGTGGCAAGATGTGTGGGTCTCTGGTCAGACTAAGACTGTTACTGTATAGCATGTGACTGGCCATTTGCCTCTAGCATCCCCAGGGAATTATGAAGCAGACATATTGGCTCAGGTGCATTGAATAGAAGGAAAGCCTGCCTCTGATGTAGCCCAATGGTTACATCAGCATTTGTTGCATGCTGGGCAAAAGACAATGTGGGCTGTAGCCCATTGGTTGGGCTTGCCGTTGATCTATGAAGAAGTCAACAGAGCTCAGAGGGAGTTCCTTGTGTGCTCTAAGAAGGATTACACTAAGTCCTGCAGCAATACAGGACAATAGTAAGGGGGCCAATACCCCTTGTCATATGGCAGATAGACTATATGGGGCTTCTGCCCATATCAGAATGATATTGGTATGCCATGACTTGTGTGGACATGGCTACTGGCCTGTTGGTTGGTTTTCCTGCACATCATGCAGTTAAGCAAACCACCAAGAGGGGCCTAGAGCCTCTCTTTGAAGACTATGGCTGGAAGCAGGTGATTGAGAGTGATCAAGGCACCCACTTTACTGGACATGTATTAAAGGAATGAATGCAGCCATTAGGAATAAAGTGTAAATTTTATGTATCTGTAACCCTACTGTGGCAGGAATGATAGAGAGGTACAATGGTTTGTTTAAAACTGGCCTGTATCAGACACTGTCTATGGAGCTAGTTAGTTCATTTATGGACAGTGGTATGGTGTTTGAATGAGAAGTCCCGAAAGGAGCCTTGAGCCCTTTGGATATGCTAACACACATTGCTGCCTTTCCTATACAACTGTATGTGAAAACCAAAGAGGAGTTATTCAAGCTAGGGTATGGCCAGCAGAGCAACTCATGCTGCCAGCCCCAAATGCATTAAACCATGGAGACACTGTTGAATGGACATGACCCTGGGCATTTTGACACATGGACCAGTAATGGCTGGCCCTTCTGGAACATTGGAGAAAAGGCCTGGAAGATGGCCTCCTGTGTGGTCCTGGAGTAACAGCAGAGTGGCGCCCAAAGATCACAGTAATATATCCAAAACATCTGGGAGGTAAGAGCATCTTATGGGGAAATTTTGTTTTATCTTTATGGGCAGTGTATTTCCTCCCATAGCCCTATATATTGACCCATCTGTAACTCCCTCAGGGAGGTGGGTGAAAGTCTGGTATACTAGACCAGGACGAGATCCCATTCTTGCCACTGTCATATCACAGGACCACTCTCTTTCATGTATCTTACCTGATGGACAAGATTAGCCTATTCTGGTGTCATTAAAATATGTATCTTATCACCCTTAAGGTTATTCTCTTCTTTAATCCTTGTGGCCTGGATATGCCCCCTGGTAACAGCTGTTGTATGATGATTGCTCTGAACTCCCTACCTGTTCAGCTACTGGCTGTCTATGGAATGGGCAAGCTATGAACTTAACCTCCATAGGACTTTGAACCCAGCTGAATCCTCCAACTTGAGGATTACCATTTTATTGCTGTTGCTATTTTGTGTTATTAGCCTGGTTACAATGCTCCAGTTTTCTCACATGGGGCCATTGTGGAAGATAGAGAATGTGTAGACTGTGAGGTGAAATTTCTGGAGGGGTGGGCTGTGGGTAAAATTGCAATATTTCCATAGTCTCTTGCCTGGCTTTAGTGCATCTGCATATCAATAGATGATTCAAGGGGTGGAACGAAATGGTTCCTCTACATATCAATAGGTAATTACACAGGCCTGCAAGGGTTTATCTGGATTGGGGAAGTTGGTGGAGCTCTCTTCTGTTGCAGCCTGGTCAAGAGAGAGAAGGAAAGACTGCTTGTAAGAAATAAATGGGTTTCTTAACTTTATTTCCCCTTTGACTGATTTCAGTTTTAAAAGGTATTTGTCCATGGGATTTTCCCTCTGGAATTACACCATCTCCTGAAGTGATTTCAAATGAAATCATCCACTATCAGGATGAAGAAGTTGGTTTAATAAGATGTGAAAGTCTACCAACTCAACTTTTAATTTGTGGAACTTCCAGTGATATTTCAGAAGGGAAAACTACTATGGGGGAGGAAGGATTTTCCTCTATGCTTCAAGATCCTAGCTCATCTAAAACTCATATTAACATGAGACATATTAACAGGAGGAAAAAACAGTATAATCATGTACATATGGGGAAGTCATAGGCATGAGATTCCAAAAACATCCAGGAACACTAAGGTATATAATATATTCATCCTGAACTAATGATAGGGGTTAAAGGAGGAAGACAACACACAGGATTACAAAAGAGCAAATGTTTGGTAAAAAAATGCTTTGTGAGCCACACAGAAATAATAAATCACAGAGGGGAATTTCAAAAGATTTTGCCACATCCCTCCTTGTCTACAACACCTAGTTCACATTTAATGTAGTTATATATGATGATAGCTCTCTCCATGGAGCAGTTCCTCCATCTAAATTCTTTTAATGCAGTTAGGGGAACAGAAGTCAAAACTTCTTTCTGAGTCATTTGGGCCTTGATTGTGAGGTAGGACAGGGACATGGGACAAGCATCATGATTAACTTTTCTTGCCTATGATGTAAAATTCTGAGATATAAACAGTATTTTAAGAACAGGATGGACCCCATATTACGGCTAAGATTCCATTTTAAAAAGCAGAGAGTTGAGAAGTAAGATTCCTAACATATTCTTTGGTAATCAGACAATAACCCACCCAAACTTAAGGCAGGGGAAGTAGTCTTAGCTGATATGTCCCCACTTCCTGAGCGTAACCACTATCTTGGAGAAGAACGGGATCAATAAATCCCTTGTTAAGTTTATCTTACAGAATAATCTAGAGGACTGACTGTGGATGAGGATATAGAGTCCTTCACTAGAGAGAGACATCATGAGACCACCAGTCAAGCCTGTGTCCAACAAAAACCCCTCTGTTCTTTGCCCCTTCTTGAAATCCTTAAAAAGACAGAGTCCCTAGTCTTTCAGCATGCCTCCTCTCTGAGGACGCCTTCCCTTTCCTTTCTTTAAGTGCATACTTTTAAATAAAGCTTTCACACTGCTTAAATCATTGCATTTTATCTCTTTGCTATTTCATTCTATTTCTAAGTCTTCATTCTGTCTCCACCTTACTCCTGATAAGAATATAGGGGTGTCTGCTGAAAGCTCAGATTTGGGCCTGTAACTTCCGATTGTTTGGGTAACCCAGATGGAAGTGCAGCTGCAGGATCCTGCCTGAAAAATCTCCTTTCTTTGAGAAGTTCTCAGAACGTAATCTCATTCCATCCTGTGCTCTGTGGCTCCCCAAATCCTGGAGTGGTAGGAGCTAGTCCACATGCTGTGCGGATCCAAGTGTACACATGATGCCAGGTGACCCTGGCTTTAAGAGTTGGCAAGGGAATCTTCCCTAGGCCGAGGCCTTTCCCTCTTTCCCTCTGCATATTTCTGTTCTCGGCTGCCTGCAAGGCAGCTGACATTCCCTGCTGCTCTTGCTTTAACAAATTCCTTCCTTACCTACTCTCATCTGACCTGCTTGAGAATTCTCATTCAGAATCAAGAACCATCCCCCATCCAGGTTGATGTTTGACCTTGTGAGCAGGAGACACCTCCCCAGACAGAGCTGCCCAGCAAAAATTGTTTTAACTCTAACATAATCTGTATGCAAAAGTGGCACATTATGGGATGGTTTGCCCATGACCCCTACAATTCCAGCCTTTCTTTTTCCTTCATGAATCAAAGACTACTAGCTGTGGACCAAAATCCATTTCTACCATAAACTTGTGAAGTTTAATTGGGTACATGGCTGCCTACTTAGATATTGCACTTCTCAGCTTCCCTTGTAGCTTGATATGGCCATGTGACTTTGTTATTTCTAATGGAATGTGAGAATTAATGTCTGTCCCTTCTGGGCCATTGCCTTAAAAAAAACACCTCTTCCATATTTTATTTACTTGGCTACAAAGTCAGAATATCAACAAGTAAAAAATCACTGAAAGCCTGTATAAAAGATATTAAAGAGTTGACTTCAGATGGGTTTTGATGACTGAGTAAAGCAGAGTGCCTTTCTATCCTGGAATACTCATCTTTGATTGCTATGTAAGAGATAAATAGACTTATTATTCATGAGCCACTGAATTATTGGTGTATATTTGTGTGTACAGGCCACAACTAACCAGAACCTCCATGTTTCTGGATGAAGTCATTTCTATAATCATCTAGAAGGTCCCTAGGACCACCACATTCCCCTTGCATGTGACCAGTGTTTGACTCTCAACAACCAACCCATGAACCTTCTCTATTCCCAGACTTTCCATGCTTTGCATTAGCTCACCTTCCTTATCTGTAGCGAATGTGAATTTAATGAACTTTCTTTCCTTGAGGCCCCTCATAAACATTCCCTGTTTATTGAGTCTGGCACGCAAGTTATTTCTGTTACTGGCCTTACTCCTGGTGAAACAGAAACTTCCTGTCCTGTGACTCAGCCTCAGACTTTTACAAGCTAGCATCTGTAAAAGTTGAATAAACTGTTTTATTTCAGAAATCTTTCAGTCTGTAGAGTTTTTTATCTGTATCCTCATGTTCTTTCTCTCTATTTCAGAGCCTCCAAGTCTGCAGCTCTTCAGGGTTCTACTGGGTAAATATTAACTCCATTCTCATTAGTCTTTAGGTTATAGCTTTCTCTGGTTTTACATTAAAGCAGTTACTTGTTTACCAAAAATTTTCTATTTTCTAAAAATTTATTGAAAGCTTGCATCTTATGATGTCCCCTCTCATTCCTTTTCCCAGGAGTATTTATATCTTTTTATTCCTAAATTCTAATTTTATTGATGTATAAGCAATGAGAGGCGGTAAATAAATGTGTTTTTCCACCTTTTAAATGGAAGGCTGTTCTTTGACTTTTGTTCTTAGATTTTAGCAGAGATGGGTGTTGCAATGTTGCATTTTTTTCTTTACATATTGGCTCTTGAACTTATTTATATCCTTATCCATATATAGCTAAAATAGGAAACTTGGTAACAGATTCAATGTATGTACTCAAAAAAAAATGCTTTTTGAATGAGCGACAAGGCAAAAAAAATCTGTTTGAATGAAAAAGTCCAGAATAAGCAAAGCTACTTCAATAAATGAGAAATCTCATATAAACACAAGAATAAAATTCATCTGAAACTCATAAAAGCTGCTCTAGAGTTTAGAAGCACAAGAAAACTTGTAACATTTTCTCAATATTCAGTGAAGTGTTTGAATTAGAAAGATAATTTCACATACTGTCAGGTAGAAAGATAGAGATGAGCGGTGAGGAAGGGGAAGATAGGATTCAAGAAAAAAAAACTGCCCAAACTGCCCAGCTGGGGGGGGCCCACGTGAAGACAACAAAACCTTTACAGGGAAAAAACTTCCTCCTTATCAAGATCAGGCCAAACTGGTACCAGCCAGGTCCCAACATGGGTGCAATCAAACAAAACTAAGAACTACCCCAAACTATATCTTCTAATAATCTCATTAAAATAAAATTGTGGTTTTCTCCCCACCCCATGGTGCATTTTCTGTGTACATTTTGGGAAAAGACATGAGCACCAGGAGGAATGGGTATGTAACTAGAGCTGTCAATCAAATGACCTCTCCCTGTCAATCAGATATGTGCCGTTCAGCTAGGTCATGATAAATTGACGCTCCACTAAAATTTTGGGGCCTTTGTCCACCTTATGTGTGGCCCACTCCTCCCTTGAAGTGTATTCAAATAAAACTTTCACTCTTATTTGCTGTTGTGTCTGTCTTTCAGGTCTTTGTGTGGTGGGGACAAGCACTGAGGATAACAAACTCAACTCATTACAACAGTAGGTAAAAATACAAAATCAGCATTTCTGTTACTCATATTTCTCTTTATAACTCATATACAGGGTATTTCATCTTAGAGTTTCAGTCCTGGTCAAGTTTACTCTGGATTTGGTAAGACCAAATAACAACAATAGAATCTTGGGGGTTAAAAAGGGCTCATACTAAGCTTTATTCTCACAGTGATAGTTTGAGCACTAGAATCCCATCTGCCTCCATCTCTGTCTCAGGCTAAGCCTCTGCCCCAGGCTCCACCTCTGCCTCCAGCCTCTGCTCCCTTCTCTCACGCTCTCTTTAGGTGCTGCTCTTAGCACTGGGGAACTTCTTTTTATAGCAATACCAGCAGTAATGGCTTATTGCCAAGGGGTATACAAGTATGCATCTGTACAGTAGACTAAGTATTACATCATTGCATGTACACAATAGGAGATATTAGGATCAAGTGAGAATCCTGGCCATGGACATTCCATCTTCCCTACACAGGGAAAGGGAGTTACAAATAGCAGCCACTAACACAGGGACTAGAGTGTAACAGGTTTAATAAATGTTTGCTCAATGAATAAATATAATCTAGAATACAGTGGGGAGGCTACATAAATCCCTTAATGATTACTATTTTTCCATAATTTATTTGTTTTCTGCTAGTATTCATTCATCTTTAATAAACATCTAATACTATGTTGATTCGTTTAAAAAAATGTTTGTACTGAGTTACAGAACAAAAGATGTCAAACTGCCTGTTTTATTTTCTTATGAATCTGAGATACATTTAACTCATTAACTTGGACACTAGAAGAAATATTTCATCATACTAATTCAGTATGTTAAGGAGTTGTATTGCTTTTTGTCACTTTACATCAGTACCATAACTTGTCTTGGTCCAATCCTCTTTGTTACTTTAGGTTGTGATTTTTTAGCTCATATTTAGTTACTCTGATGCAGAAGAGTATCTGAGAGACAGGTATAGCAGTTTAAATGGGGGAATATGCAGTTTTCAACATTTATATTATTTCCATTAAGATTGTACTTTAATCAATTTATAAGTTTAAGTTGTAAAATTCAGCATTCAAAACTGTTATGTTTACCCCCTATTGTCTGATAATCAGTGAAGTATGTGAAATTTACTACCAAGAGCATTATATATTAATTACTTTAAATATGTGCTATGCATCCCTTGTGTTAATAAAATTTATCATAAATATATACACATATTTTTCCAGAAATTGGTTTTTAAACATTTACCAGAAAAACCATTGCATATAACTATAATTCTACTTATATTTTGTGTATGGTTTATCTAGGTACTTTTTAAGGAATATAATTTAGCTTAATAAAAATGTAAGGTGGAAAGTACCAGAATATGCTACATCAAAATAAAATTATTTGGCATACAGTTTATTTTGAGCTGAAGACCATTGAGATTCAGCATACTAAGGAAAAGCTTTAGGGGACAAGTTTTCCTAAAAGAAATTTACATTGTAAGGAAATTTCCATTTTTAAAGGTGTCTTGCTTTTACACACAGGAAAAGGGGGAATCTTAGCTCTTAACAATATAAAAGTCATAGGACTTAAATCTATATGACAAACTTTACTAAATACTCTTGTTTACTGTACTTTTTCCTGGTCACCTTCCCATAACCTTCCTCCCCTGCCCACAAGCCTAAATTCCTTTTTCCTTTGTTCAGCCTAAAATGGTATATAAATCAATGTTCTAACTACCCTTTTAAATTACTTACCACTGGGTACTCCTATGTGTATGAGTGATACACATGATAATATACTTCTGTTCGTTTTTCTCCTGTTTATCTGTCTATTGTTGGTATAATTTACATGGCCCAGCAGAGAACCTGTGAAGGGTAGAGGGAAAAGATTTTCCCCTCTCTAACAAAGACCTATTACAATAGATGCACTTAAAATTAAACCAAAAAGTTTACAGAGCACTCTTTAAAGACTACTACAGTTGTTTGGGAAGCTTCATCTGGGAGGTCTGTCCCTGTGAACTAGGTTAAACTGCAACCTGGATGGAGGATGGTCCTTGACGCTGATTGAGAAGGAATTATTGACTAGGTCAGACAGGTGTAGGTAAGGAATGACTTCATTAAAGCAAGAGTGGTAGTGAATGGTAGCCATCACTCAGCTGTAGAGAACAAGGAAGAACAGAGGGAGGAAAGAGAAGCTCGTTGAACTCCTGATAAGCACAGGGAAAATTCCTTGTCAACTACCGAAGCAAGAGTCATCTGGCATCCAGTGTCCACTTGAATCTGCACATCATGAGAACTAAGCCCTTATAACCCTAGAATTTGGAGGAGCCACAGCACACTGGATGGAGTGAGATTATGTCCTGAGAACTTTCCAAAGGCAAAGAAAGGAGATTTTCAGTCAAGCTACTAAAGAGCATGGTCATACAGCTGCAGTCCTGTCTGGGTCACTGAGATGATGGAAATTTGCAAGCCCAAATCAGAGGCCTCAGTAGCCCTTCTCTACTTGTCTGAAGTAGAACAGAAAAAATGAAGACTTGTGCTTAAGTCTTAAAATTAAATGAAATAGTAACAAAGACACTTACCTCTAGGAAAAGAGGTCTCTTATTAACCTTCCAAGAGGCTTTGAAGAGTGCAGAGACGAAACACTAAGTTGAGCACCAAGAAGTTTTTATTTAAAGCAAAGTACACACTTGAAGAAAGAGGATTGTGGGCAACCTCAGAAAGGAGGTGCACTTAAAGGCTTAGGATTCTGTCTTTTAAGGCTTTAAATAATGAGGCAAATGGCCAAGGTTTGGGGCTTAGGCTTCATATGTGTTCTCATGACGTCAATCTCAAGTGAGACACATTATGTCATTATCCATAGTCAGTCCTCTAGATAGTTTATAAGATAAACTTAACACAAAGAATTTCTTGATCCTGTTCTCCAAGATAGTGTTAACTCTCAAGCAGTGGGGGCATATCATTCAGGACTATTTGCCCTGCATTAAGATAGGGTAGTTTATTGGCTGATTACCATAAAATATGTTAGGAATCTTGCCTCCTGACTCCCTGGTATTTAAACAGAATCTTAGCCTTAAGATGAAGCCCTCCTGTTCTTACTGTACTATTTATGTCTTGGTATTTTTCATCATTGGCAGGAAAAGTTAATCATGAAATCATGATGTTTGTCCCATGTCCTTACTCTACCTCACTATTTAAACAATGCTTACATCTATCATTATCATGAACTCCAATTCATTATAATACTGATCTTATAGCCAAACTTGACTATTATAATTCTTAAGTTATACCAATGTAAACTATTTGACGTGATTCAATAGATGATCTTAGTTTACCCTTCAAGAATTGTAACTAAATCATTTCTATATGTGTTGGTGGGTACAGGGTGTGCATTGGAAAGAGAAAGAGAAGGAATGATAGAAAAGGAGAAAACAAAAATCAATTGAAAATATTTATTATATTGTCATGTATCAAACACAAATAATTCATGACTGTGTCCCTAATATGAGGGGGAAATTTTCCCATTCTTCTTAAAGGCTAAATATTAGGTGTGGGTAAAGTTGCAATATTTTCAGAATCTTTCACCTGGCTTTAGTGCATCTCCATATCAACAGGTATTTCCAAGGGGTTGAGGGAAGTAGTCCATCTCCATATCAGCAGGAATTACAAGGCTAAGTGAAGGCACATCTGGACTTGAGAGGTTGGATGGGTCCTCTTCTTCTGAAGCTGGTTTGCGAGAGACATGAGACAACTACTTATAAGAAATAAATGGGTTTCTCCCACTTTATTTCTCCCTTTAACTGATTTCAGTTTCAAAGGTACTTTGCTCCTGTATTTTCACCCTGGAGTTACATCTGGTGGTAGTCAGCAGGACCTCTGAACCCAAAATCTGTCTACATGGGTGCAACACTTGAACAGGCTGCCCCTTGAGATGGTGGGGAGATTCCCAGAACCCCCACTGTGTATGATAGGGAGGCCCCAGTGGCTGTATCAGTAGAGGGTGCAGTTCACCTGGGAGCCCCCTATCTGTGGGGCTTCCAAATGGGGAGCCCCTAGTGGGGAATTGGTTTAGGGTAATGATCTTAGTTTACCGTTCTAGAATTGTAACTAAATCACTTCTATATGTGTTGGTGGGTACAGGGAGTGCTCCTAGAGGGGTGGGGCCTTCCCAGAATTGAGGAAGAGTGGAGATGCCAGAAGCTGCCTAATTTGCCCTCTATTAGATGGAAGACTGCTTAGAGGTCCTGAGTGGCTGCGTAGCAGATGGGATTGTAGGATATCTTTTTCTTGAAGATAGTGAAAAGTGTTATTGAGGAAATAGAGAGGCTTCAGCAGGAGAGAGACACTCCTGCATCACTTGGAGGAGCTGGATGATGACCTACAGGATTCCCTTAAGGAAGAGAGACGGATGATGAGAAGATGGGTCATGCTCCTGGAAGATACATTAGCAGTGTAGGATAAGGCAGCCAGAGAATCCATGTTGCAGGACGCTGTGGGGGAGGGGGAGGAAATATTCATGCCTTCAGTCCCAGAGATGGTAGAGGAGATGTTGAGAATGGATGAGGGTTTGGGGCCGAGGGCCAATCTGTTGCCGAGGCCATTATCCAAGAAACTAGCCTTTCCCATCTTAAAGGCCCACCTTGTTGTAATTAAGAAAATAAAAACACAATGACCATGAGCTCCTCAGGGGGAGGAGCCACTCCCTCCCCAGCTTGTGAAGCACTCAATCCTCCACCCCTATACCCAGGATGAGCTGGTGGACATAAATGTCCAGTATGGACAGAAGCCATCAGAACCTCTGCCTACATGGCTTTTAAGTTTCTGGGATATGGTGGTGGAAAACATTGTTGTCAGTTTCTGAAATGGATAAACTGGCTTCCCTCAAACTCACCCTTCTTTCTGGCACGTGTTGCAAAGTGCCCTTCACATCTCAGGGAATCAGGCACTTCTGGATTGGCTGTGAGCAGCCATCAGGGAAGTTTGACCTAATCAGGGTGATTTACCATCTTACTCACTAGCTGGAAAATGTACACAGAGATCCAGCAGGTGTTACAGAAGCTGGGCATGAAAAATATCATCTATCATATGGACACCCAGGGCCCCAGTGAGGAGTTGTTCACCATAAGAATGTGAAATCTGGTGCTCCATACAGCTCTTCCATCTCTCTTTGGGTTCCTTATAACTATTCTTGCCCCCACATAAGGCAACCCATAAGTAAGGCTATTCATACTTTAGCAGATATGGGGAAGGTTGAAACAATAAGACCCCAGAAGGAAGTACAGGCTATGACTGAAAGGAGAGTTACAAAGGGCCCCATGAAGATCTCCAGGACCCAGAGGTGAGATGATTTGATAAAGGCTAGGGTAGTGAAAGAAAAACTTGATGGGAAGCCCAAGAGGTTCTTGTTAGAACTGTGGCACCAATTAAGGACAGACAAACAGTTCCATTGTTAAGGTCCAGGACACAGAAGCCATAGGCAGTGCCCCAGGCCCAGTTTGTGTTTCTGCAGGACATCCTTTGGGTTAGCATTCAGCCTCTTCCTGGGCCTTCAACCCCACAGGATGATGATTGGGCATCATGGTTCAACTGGTGGGGGTCAAGATCCCCAGTTTGAAGGATATGGTAGGGACTGGAGACCACATGTAAAATTAGCAATTCATTGGTCCCTTGTGAATTTACAACATATCTTGACACGGGTGGAGACAGGAGCTGAATGTTCTCTGATTTATGGCAACCCTGAGTGTTTTCCTGGGACCCCTGCTGTGATAGATGGCTATGGGGGTAAGGCAATTAGAGTGAAGAAAGACCAAATACCTTTGGGGATAGGGCATTTAACCCCAAAGGAGTATGCAGTGTACAATTCTTCCATCCCTGAATATATTTTGGGGGTAGATACCCTTCAGGGCCTGTGTTTACAGACCACTGCAGATGAGTTCAGACTGAGGTTATGTGTGGTAAAGGCAGTTCTGAGGGGACATGTTAAGTACCCACCTGTAGCTCTGTTTGTACCACAGAGACTGACAAATACTAAGCAATATAAATTGCCTGAAAGAGACAAGGAAATTGGACAAACTCTACAGGAGTTGTAGAAAGTGGGCATCATAAAGCCCACTCGTAGTCCTTTTAATTCCCCAATGTGGCCACTGAAAAATCCAGATGGCTCCTGGTGTATGACCATGGACTACAGGGAACTGAATAAAGTCACACTCACTTTGCATGGTGCTATCCCCTCTATAACAGACTTTATGGACACCCTTAGTCATGTACTACGGATGTATCATTATGTTGTGGATCTTGCAAATGCTTTTATCTCTACTTATATAGCAAAAGAAAGTCAGGAACAGTTTTCCTTCACATGGGAAGGCTGACAGTGGACATTCACTGTCATTCCACAGGGATACTTCCACAGTCACACCATTTATCATGGACTTGTAGCCCAGGACTTGGCCACATGGAGGAAACCACAAAAGGTGCAGCTGTATCACTACATTGAAGATATCATGCTTATGTTTGATTCTCTTGCATATTTCAGAGGGGACAGTTCCTAGACTGCTGCTACATCTACAAGAGAAAGGATGGGCTGTGAACAGCACGAAGGTTCAGGGACCGGGTTGTCTGTAAAGTTCTTGGGTGTAGTCTGGTCAGGTCAAACTAAAGTTATCCCAGAAACAGTCATAGACAAAGTCCAGGATTTCCCTTCCACTACCACTGTGGCAGTATTACAAGAGTATGTGGGACTTTGGGCTACTGGAGAGTGTTTATCCCACACTAAGCACAAATTCTGAAAGGTTGGTATGAAAGGGCATCAGGTGGGACTGGGATGAAAATTGTGCAGCTGCTTTAACTGCTGTTAAGTGAGCAGTCAAGGTCGTACAAGCCTTGAGTGTAATGGATTCATCAAGGCCCTGTGAGCTAGATGATCATGTAACCGAAGATGGTTATGGATGGGCCTTTGGCAGTGGCTTGAATGGATGTGCCAACCACTGGATTCTGTTCACTACTATGGAAAGGTGCAGAGGTCTGGTACACCTTGATAGACAAAAACTGGCTGCTGTGTACCGTGCCTTGAAGCCCATCACCAGAACAGCTCTGACCAAGGTAATAAACACCTATTCCATCTTGGGGTGGGTGCAATCCTGGACCCAAAGGCCATGGAGTGGCATGGCATAGACACCTACACTGGCCAAATGGGTGCATATTTACAGCAGTATAGCATCCTCACTACTATCCCCTTAAGTGGAGAACTCCAACACTTACTGGGGCCAGTGACATATACCAGTGAAAAGCAGGAACAACTTACTTTTGAGCCATTGGGAACCAAGAGTCCTTATCAGGAGGGAAAAACCCCTATACCTGAAGATGCTTGGTATACAGATGGCTCCAGTTTTGGCTAGTACAGAAATGGAGGGCTGTGGCTTTCCATCCTTAAACTGAGACAATATGAATGGAGATGCAGAGGAGAAGAGCAGCCAATGGGCTGAGTTGCAGAAAGTATGAAATATGTCTCATAATTACCCAGGAGCCCTCCCCTATAGTTGTCTGCACTGACAGCTGGGCTCTGTCAGGGCTTGACCCTGTGACAACCAACATGGTACTGTGACAACTGGATGGTAGGTCACCAGCCCCTTTTAGGGCAGTAGTTGAGGCAAAACCTATGGGGCTCTGGTCAGACCTAGACAGTTACTTTATATCATGTGGCTGTCCATTTGCATTTGTCATCCCCAGGTAGTGACGAAGCAGACATACTGCCCCAGTTGCATCTGCTAGAAGGAAAGCCTGCCTCTGATGTAGCCCATGGTTACATCAACGTTTGTTGTATGCAGGGCAAAAGACAATGTGGACTGCAGGCCATCAGTGGGGCTTTTTATTGACCTTTGAAGAAGTCAGCAGAGCCTGGAAGGATTGCTTTGTGTTCTCTAAGAGGAATTTACACCAAGTCCTGCAGCAACATGGAACAATAAATAGTAAAGGGGATGATACCCCGTGTCAGGTGGCAGATAGAGTATATTGGGCCTGTGCCTATATTAAAAGGATATCGGTATGCCATGACTTGTGTGGACAGAGCTTTTGGACTGTTGGTTGCTTTTCCTGCATGTTATTCAGATCAGCAAACCACCAAAAGGGGCCTAGAGCTTCTGTTTGCCTCCTATGCCTGGCCACAAGTGATTGAGAGTGATCAAGGCACCCACATAAGTGGACATGTGTTATGAGAATGGGTGTAGCAATTAGGAATAAAATGGAAGTTTCATGCACCATATAATCCTAGACGGGCAGGCATAATAGAGAGGTACAATGTTTTGTTGAAATCTTGCCTGAATTCAGATACCAGTAGCCTAAGGGCTGGTCAGTTTGCTTATGGACAGTGTTACAGTGTTTGAATGAAATGCCCCAAAAAGGAGCCTTGAGCCCTGTGGATATGCTAACACACATTGCTGCCTCTCCTATACAACTGTATGTGAAAACCAAAGAGGGGTTATTCAAACCAGGATATGGCCAGCAAGCAACACCCTGCTGCCAGCCCCAAATGCATTAAACCCTGAAGACACTGTTTAGTGGACATGGCCCTGAACATTTTGACACATGGACCAGTGATGGCTGGCCCTCCTGGCACTTTGGGAAAAAGGCCTGGAGCTGGCCTCCTGTGTATTCCTGGAGTAACAGCAGAGTGGCCTTCAAAGATCACAGTAGTGTACCCAAAATATCTGGGGGGTAAGAGCATCTTAGGAGGAAATTATGTTTTATCTTTATGGCCGGTGCACATAACCTCCCGTAGCCCTATATATTGACCCATCTGTAACTGCCACAGGGAGGGGTGTGAAAGTCTGGTATACTAGACTGGGATGGGATCTCATTCCTGCCACTGTCTTATTACAGGACCACTCTCTTGCATGCATCCTACCTGATGGACAAGATTAGTCTATGCTTGTGTCATTAAAACATGTATCTTATCACCCTTCAGTTTATTTTCTTCTACAGTCCCTATAGCCTGGACATGCTCCCCCAGCTGCAGCTGTGGCATCATGGTTGCTCTGAATCCCCTAACTGGTCAACTACTGACTGCTTGTGGAATAGGTGATGTATGGAATTAATCTGCATAGGCGAGTAAGGGCATATCTGGACAAGAGAGATTGGGTAGGGCCTCTTCTGCAACCAGATTGCAAGAGATGAGGGAGGACTGCTTGTGAGAAATAAACATGTTTCTTGCACTTTATTTCTCCCTTTGACTGAATTTGGATTCAAAGTTACTTTACTTTGGGATTTCCCCCCCCCCCCCCGTGTTACATTATATTTCCTACTGATATCATTAGTTGTTAAGTCTCCCAAATGTTTCTTGTAATTTAAATATAATAGTACAATTGTCATCTATCAAAATTATCCCTTGGATCTAGCTAGTCTTTTGAAAACTGCCTTCTTAGATGTTATCCACTTTAATTTTCAAAGAAAACTGCTTTAAAATAAGCTTAAATAGAAAACCTAAGAAGGTTCTTAAAAATGATTTAAAGAATTTTTTTCTATCACAAATGCTTATGTTGCCTTACTTTATTCTTTGTAGAGAGCTCTTCACATAGGTGTGCGAAAGATGAATTATACCTCTGTACACATGAGACATGTCTTAATCTACTAAATTCATAGAATATAGGGAAACAATTTATAATAGGATTTCACTGCACTGGTTTTCTATTATCGTCAGAACACTGTAATCATCCTAAAGTGTCTGTTTTCTCCTCGATATGGTATTTCTTAATTTACCATGACAGTACCTTTCCTTGTCTTCCATTTATTTAAATATCAAATAAACAACCAATTGGTTTTCAATTAATCTGATCGATGATGTAAAGCACTACATTTTTTTCAACTTACATAGAAATCTACCCACTGCATCTTTTGCTTTCATGTGCTTTAAGATGTTATTTTTATACTAAAGTATCCCTACAGGCTTTAGATGGATCAAGTTTCTGTTGTGCTTGATTTCCAGTGCACTTTATGGCTTCCTATAAATGAATAAAAAGATGTGGGGAGAAACATGATTTTATGAGCCATCTCTAGAAAATTTCAAGATCAGGTGACAGAAGGAAATAAAAGGAAATCACTCCAACCTAACTGATAATCAGAATCAGGAAAGGAATGTTCTCTAAATATAGAATTCTGGCATCTACCGCAGACCAACTGAATCAGTCTCTCCTAGGTGTGGGAACTAGGAATCTATTTTACCCAAGCTGTTGAATGATTCTGAACTAAATAGTTTTAGATCTCAGTTGGAAATCAGTGTCTTAAATGAGTGGTTGTCAAAGTGTTGTCTCCAGACCAGCGACATCAACATCACCTAGGAAATTATTAGGCAATAGCTGGGGCCCTGCCCCAATCTTACAAACTTGGAAACTCTGAACTTGGGTTCCAAATAATTCTGATATATGCTAAAGACAGAACCACTGTCTAAATTATAGAATAGAATACAAGATAATTAGTATAAGGTCCCTTATAGATGTGGGATCTTACTTATAATTTTAATATTCAGAAATATTTAATATTCATAAAATGTTACTCTTTATCCTTCCTCTCCAGAAGGTAGGCTGTCTTTTATCTGTTGCTTTATAAAATCTATATGTGTATATATTTCATTGAAGAGAATTTTGCTGTATAGAGTATAGGTAAAGTAATAAGCTTATTGAATCATTTTTAGGAAAAATAATCTTGATTTCTGTAGAACCCTAATTGGAATCTAGCAGGTTTTTCTCATAGGGAAAGCATTAGGCTCTCAAACAATTTGTTCAGAACACCAAAACTGCAACTGAATATTGTACTGTGATTATTATGTGAAAAATAAATACTATGTTGATGAAAAGTTTTTTGATATAACCCATACTTCATGAGTTCGCATTAGCTATCCAAATACATCTGTTGCTATTTAGAGAAATCATTTTATTCAGTTTCCTCAAGAAATGTGTAGTACTTCTGATATAATTGGTTAAAAGGATTTCAGTTGTGAAGAGAATAAGCTTTTAAAATGTACAGCATACATTTTTTGTTTTGCGTTTGACACTCATACGTGCTATACATTTCTTAGTCTTCCCTTTGCAATTTGGTTAAACATATTTCAATTTTGTATTTGTTTATAAATTCTCACTATAGCTAAAAACTTCTAGCTTTCTTAAGACTGAGGAGGAACTGTAGGAGACGAAAGGCCTTCCCTCTATCCTCTTACGTTCTGTGACTAGATCTGAGAATTAAACTGACAAAAGACACATTAACAGGAGAAAAGCATGTACATTTTATTTGATTTTAATATTTTGACCTGGCATGGGACCCTTCATACAAGAAATGAAGACCCTAAGAAGCAGATGTCTGGCAGCATTATACCATTTCAACAAATGATAGAAGTTGTGGAGACAAGGCAACACAAAGTAAAAAGGGCTGGGTGTGGTAAATCGTGGGAAAATGACTACGAAATATAAGGGAGATTCTAATGAAAGATAAGGGTGTCTCAATAGGTTTGTTTGACCAGCTTTGTCTTAGTGTCAACCCCTCATCTCTGGTGAGAAAAAGGTTCTCATTTTCCTGGTACAAAGAAGGCACTTTTGCCATGGCAAAATGTATGTCTTATTTTTAGGTAGAAAGGGCAAGGTCAGATAACTCTTCCTCCAGCTGCTGTTTCTCAAGTGCCTTCAGGATTAAATTAATGAATATGCTAAACTGGCATATTTTAGAATGGCATGTTCTGATTACCTTCAATATCATAAAGATCATCTAGTCTAACTTCTCATTTTATAGGTGAAGAATCAAATTTGGGTGTAGATATCCTTGTGTGTATTTAAATATCTTAATAATGTGAGGATTAAAAATAATCAGGGGACCATAGCAAGGTGAAGAGCAAATAGAAATCCACTGGCCTCTACAGTGACTGGAGATAATTTTAGTAAAGTCTTATGTGTTTGCATTCAAATACAAAAAAGAGTTGTCTTTCGTATCATATCACAGAAGCTGAATTAATAGAGAGCAAAGTAAGTTCTTAGAAACTCAAATCCGAAATCATAGAAAATCTCAAAAATAGTTGATAAATGGAACTCTGTAAAATTGAATGTTTTACCCTTCGTCCTATTTAATTTAATGTATTTGTTTAGAATTATATTTTAACAAATCTCAGAAAAACTTTATGAGATCAGTCTCTTCTTTTTGAGCCAATTATCAAATGAAAAGCAGTTTTCAGTTCAGTTTCCACATATTGCTTTCCTTTGTTTTCTGTCCTTTATCAACTTTTCAATTCACTAATTTCCTTTCCACTTCATGACTCCATACCCTTGGCATTAACCTCTGATGCAGGAATGTGATAAATACTTCTGAAAATCATGTAATATCACTTTAAAATGTGTCTACCATTGCAATGGTATTTCCAAATATGTTTAATATATTTCAGGCATGGGTTTCAAATGTGAAAGCATTTTGACTATTGATAAAGCTATGTTTTGTTCCTGAAAGAGTTCCTGAGTTGATTTAAGTCCTGAGAATCCTCCTGTTATTTATATCAACCTGATTGAGCTATGACCAAAAACATGTCTTTTTTAGAGTAAGCAAAATCAGTGTTTGTAGCTTAACTTCAAAATGTGATAAATATATGAAAAGAATTTACCACTGTCCACTTAGAGTAATAAAACATATACTCATAAATAATTAGGTTTTCATAAGTGTTTATTCATATTCACTTAAATTTTCCTATATATCTCACAAAATTCTTCTTTTTTAATATGCAATCTGCCATAATATTGAAATAAATGGTCAATAACTTAAAAAATATTAACTGATTGAAAATCTGTTTTAAATTTCATTGGCATATATGACTGTAGAAAGTAAATTTATTTCAGTGCTTTATGATAAAAAATCTTCCTGTATTTGAGCTATTCCATGAATATAAATTAAATTTTAAACAAGAGATACCGGTACATATACACAATGGAATATTACGCAGAAATAAGAAAGAAACAAATCCTACCATTTGCAACAACATGGATGGAGCTAGAGGGTATTATGCTCAGTGAAATAAGCCAGGCCGAAAAAGACAAGTACCAAATGATCTCACTCATATGTGGAGTATAAGAACAAAGAAAAAAAAATAATAATAAAATAAATAAATAAATAAATAAATAAATGAAGGAACAAAACAGCAGCAGACTCACAGAACCCACGAATGGACTAACAGTTACCAAAGGGAAAGGGACTGGGGAGATGGGTGGGAAGGGAGGGATAAGAGGGTAAAAGGGGCATTACGATTGGCAGACATAGGGTGGGGGGCACGGGGGGGACTGTACAGCTCAGAGAAGACAAGCAGTGATTCTCATCTCACTACGCTGATGGACAGTGACTGTGGTGGGGTTGGCGGGGGGGACCTGGTGAAGGGGGGAGTTCAATCATCACGGTATTGCTCATGTAATTGTAGGTTAATGATACTAAAATAAAATAAATTATTAAAAAAAAAAATTTTAAACAAGACACCTCTAGAAGCTGCAGTAACTATTTTGGGACCATATTAAAGGAGAAGTTTTTAAAACTGGATCCCACAGAACTATATCATTCTACTAGAGCGTGTTAGACTTTCACAGACTATTTATAAGTAACATATGTGTCAGTGTTAAAATCTGAATGAAGACCAAATTATTTAATTTCTTCCCTACCATACACTACACAGGTACAAAAAATATTTATCATCTTTAGGTTTATCTCTGCACAATTTCTGAGTTAACAAGAACAATACTTGATAGTGTATTAACAGTTCTTTACTCATTAGCATGTAAGAAACTTGAATGAGATCATGGCCTCAATAACAGAGCATCTGAAGGTATAACTTGCACATGTGTCTGTGGATAGCATCCTCACTAATCTCTACTGTGTGCATCAAGTTTGACTGAGCTTATGTCTCAATTCCTGCTTCTCAGCTTGAGAAAGTGCTAGTTGCCTCCAAATGTGCACTGATCTGTTTACCCTATATCTGGCATCTTTTTCCTCTATCATCTGTGACAGATATTCCTTGAAATAAGTATGACACTTTTGTATACGTGACACTGAAAAACCAAGACAACTCAAATTCCTAATGTTTCTATTCTATACTTCAATCCTTTGTTATCATCACATCAGTTATTTCCCTCCTACACACTTTTCTCGAAAACTTGTATATTGATGTTAAACTGGATAGAACAACTACCAACAGTTGAGAGATCACCAGAAAAAAAAGTAATAAAGAAACATGGCCTAAATCAAAACATGAGACCAGAAAGACTTAGAGATATATGCAGAGTATTCTATGCAAAAACAGCAGAATACACATTCTTCTCAGGTACCTGTGGAACATTGACCAGGGCAGATCACGTTAGGCCACAAAACAAGTCTCCATAAATGTAAGAAAACTGAAATCATTGAAAGTGTCTTTACAAACCACAACAGTATGAAACTAAATATAATTACAAGAAGAAAATGAAAAAAAAACATGTGGAGACTAAACAACATGGTTCTAAACAATAAAAGGGTCAACAGAAAAATAAAAAACAGAAACAACAGAAAAGATCAATGAAACTAAGAGTGGGTTTTTGAAATAATGAAAATGATAAACCTTTAGCCAGAATAACAAAAAAAGAGAAAAAATAGAATTAGAAATGAAAAAGAAGGTAGAATTGGTACCACATAAATACAAAGGATCATAAGGCTTGACTACTACAAACAATTATGCAAAAATAAATTGGACAACCTACAAAGAAGGAGCAAATTCTTAGAAATATACAATCTTTTAACACTGAATCACGAAGGAATAGAAATACTGAACACACTGATTGCTAGTGGTGAAATTGAGTCATTAATCAAAAGACTCCCAACCAATAAGTCAAGAACTAGATGGCTTTGTGAGTGAATTCTACAAACATTTAAAGAAGAGTTAATACCTGTTCTTCTCAAACTATTCCAAAAATCTTAAGAGGAGGAACGCTTCCAAATTCATGAAGCCAGCATTACCCTGATACTAAAACAAGACAAACACACTACCAAAAAAAGAAAATTATATACCAATATCCTTGATTAAAATAGATATAGATATCAACAAAATATTACCGAACCAATTTCAACAATACATGAAAAGGATCATATACCAATGTAAATTGGAAATTATTCCAGGTATGCAACGATGGTTCAAAGTCCACAAATCAATCACATAATATACCACATTAACAAAAGGAAAGATAAAACCCTAAGAATGTAGCAGCCCAGTTTCAAAAAGACAGATGCACCCCTATGTTTATTGCAGCACTATTTACAATAGCCAAGAAATGGAAGCAACCTAAGTGTCCATCAGTAGATGAATGGATTAAGAAGATGTGGAACATATACACAATGGAATATTATTCAGCCATAAGAAGAAAACAAATCCTACCATTTGCAATAACATGGATGGAGTTAGAGGGTATTATGCTCAGTGAAATAAGCCAAGCCAAAAAAGACAAGCAGCAAATGATTTCACTCATATGTGGAATATAAGAACAAAGAAAAAAACTGAAGGAACAAAACAGCAGCAGACTCACAGAACCCAAGAACGGACTAATAGTTACCAAAGGGAAAGGGACTGGGGAAGATGGGTGGGAAGGGAGGGATAAGAGGGTAAAAGGGGTATTACGATTAGCAGACATAAGGTGGGGGGGCACGGGGAGGGCTGTACAACTCAGAGAAGACAAGTAGTGACTCTATAGCATCTCACTACGCTGATGGACAGTGACTGTAATGGGGTTGGTGGGGGGGACCTGATGAAGGGGGTAGTTTAATTACCATAATATTGCACATGTAATTGTAGGTTAATGATATCAAAATAAATTGTAAATAAAAAATATATATATATATACAAAAAATAAAATAAAAATCCCCATATGATCTACTCATCAGATGCAGAAAAAGCACTTCACAAAATTCAATACACATTTATGATAAAAACTCTTAAAGTGGGTGTAGAGGGAAAGTATCCCAACATAATAAAGGCCATACAGGACAAACCCACACCTAATATCACACTCAAAGGTGAAAAGCTGAAAGCTTTTCCTCTAAGATCAGAAACAAGACAAGGATTACTGCCCTCACCACTTTTATTCAACACAGAAGTTCTAGCCAAAGAAATTAGGCAAGAAAAGAAATAAAAGGCATCAAAATTGGAAGGAAGAAGTAAAACTGTCACTATTTGCAGATGGCATAGTACTATATACAGAAAACCCTCCAGACTACACCAAAAACCTATTAGAACTGATAAATGAATCTAATAAATTTGGAGAATACAAAGTTCATATGCAAAAATCTGTTACATTTCTGTACAATAATAATGAATTATCAGAAAGAGACATTAAGAAAAATAATTTCATTCATAATTGCATCAAAAAGAAAAAAATACCTAGGAACAAATTTAACCAAGGAGTTGAAAGGCCTATAGTCTGAAAACCATAAGACGTTGATGAAATAAATTGAAGAAGACACAAATAAACAGGCAGATATACATGCTCATGGATTAGAAGAATTAGTATTATTCAAAATATCCATACAACCCAAAGCAATCTCTGTCAAAATGCCAATGACACTTTTCACAGAACCAGAATTAATAATATTAAAATTTGTATGGAACTGGAAAAGAATCCAAATACCTAAAGCAATCTAGAGAAAGAAGATCAAAGCTGTATTTAGCATGATCCCTGATTTGAAATTATGCAACAAGGTTATAGTAATCAAAGTAATCTTGGTACTGGCACTAAAACAGACATATAGATCAATGAAAGAGAATAGAGCCCAGAAATAAACCCATACTTATGTGGCCAATTACAAGGAAGCAAGGATATACAATGGGGAAAAGACAGTCTCCTCAATAAATGCCATTGGAAAACTGGACTACAATATGCAAAAGAATGAAACAGTCCACTCTCTTACATCATGTATAAAATAAACTTAAAATGGATTAAAGATGTAAATACGAGACCTGTAACTGTAAAACTCCTAAAAGAAAATGTAGGCAGGAAGCTCTTTGACATTGGTCTTTGTGACATATTTTTGGACCTACCTTTTCAGGCAAGGACAACAAAAGCAAAAAAAAAAGGTGAGACTACAAATGAAGAACTTGCACAGTGAAGGAAACTACCAAGAAAATGAAAAGGCAACCTACTTAATGGGAGAAGATATTTGCAAATTATATATCCAATAAGGGGTTAACATCCAAAATATATAAATAGCTCATATGACTCAATATCAAAAAACAATCTGATTACAAAATGGGCAGAGGACCTGAATAGACATTTCCCAAAGAAGACACAGATGGCAAACAGGCACATGAAAAGATGCTCAGCATCACTAACCATCAGGGAATTTCAAATCAAAACCATAATGAAGTATCACCTCACACTAGTCAAAATGGCTAGTATCAAAAAGAAAAGAAACAATTGTTGGTGAGGACATGGAGAAAAGAGAACGCTTTCCACTGTTGATAGAAATGTAAACGGATAGAGCCACTATGGAAAACAGTATGTAGATTCCTCAAAAATTAAAAACAGAATGACCATGTGATACAGATATTCTACTTCTAGATATTTATCCTAAAAAAAGTGAAAACACTAATTTGAAAAGACATACATACCTCATTTTATTGCAGCATTATTTGCAATAGTAAAGATATGGAAGCAACCTAAATGTCCATGAATAGATAAATGAAGATGTGGTATATATACAATGGAATATTTTCAGCTGTAAAAAATAACGGAATCTTGCCATTTACAATATCATGAATGGAACTAGAAGGTATTATGCTAAATGAAAAGTCAGGCAGACAAACACCATAGGATCTTACCTATATGTAGAATTTAAAAAAACAAAACAAAAATAAGCTCATAGATATAAGAACAAACTAATGATTGTCAGAGAGGAGGAGAGTGGGGAGAAGAGATGAAATAGGTGAAAGGGATTAATATGTACAATCTTCCAGTTATAAAATATTTAAGACAATGGGATGTAGTATACAGATTAGGGAATATAGTCAATAGTATTATAACAACATTTTGGGGGGACTGATGGAACTAGACTTATTGTGGTGACCATTTCATAATGTATATAAATATTGAGTTACTATATTGTACATCTTGAAATAATACAATATTGCATGTCAAGTATCCTTCAATAAAAAATTAAATAAGTAACATAAACT
This sequence comes from Phataginus tricuspis, assembly GCA_029783875.1. Lineage (NCBI taxonomy): Eukaryota > Metazoa > Chordata > Mammalia > Pholidota > Manidae > Phataginus > Phataginus tricuspis. Next base: position 72,377,147 of record JAQQAC010016209.1, read on the forward strand.
GTAAAGGAATTAATTATCTACAACCTCTTGAGATTGAAATTTACTTTGTTGGCCATTCCATGTGGGAATACAGCTCTATGTCAATTATAGTTCTAACCACTATTAAAAAGATCCTGGTTCACTCTATTTTCAAGAGCCTTTTGGTATATGCAATACCTATGTTCCAGGCAGGTGGAACTAGACCTCAACCCTGGCACTTTGCATGCAATATGTCATTTAATTGTGCAGGAATGCTGTGTAGAAAGGAGTGCTTGTTACATTTTTGAGATGAGGAAACAAAGGTCCAGAGAGATGAGATAACTTACCCAAAGTTTACAGAGAATAAATTGAATATATTGGATTTAAATTCTTATATTTTGGGGTCCAAAATTAATGTGTTTTTTTTCTTACAACATCCAGCCTCATGGGTTATAAAAATTTAGATACAGAAAATATAAAGTGAACAATTTTTTATACCCTTCCACCTCAGTCTATTCAATATTACTAATTATACTAATATTTATTTCAAGCTGCTGCTGCTGCTGTTGCTTAAGAGAAAAGAAAAGGAGGCTGTACTCAATTCTTTTGAGATTTCAGCAAAATAACAAGAGAGCTAAACCCGAGGACAGAAAGCAAAGAAGGAAAACATATACAAATGATCTGGACAGAGCAAGCATATATTACTTGCTATTATTAATTGTGCAATTATGTAACACTTACCTCTTGAAAACAAAGAGCACCCATACCTAATGGTCTCTCAGTGTTGCTAAGGAATATGTTGATTATGCTAACTCTTTCTGTGACCTAGACTTTTGATTTCATAATCTCTTTTATACCTGGGATTCTGTAAGTTCAAACATTTTTCCTTTTCATGGGTACTGATATTTATTTTTTTATTTTGTTACTAGCTAAGCACACCTTTTACACAGCACCAGAAACTCATCACCTCTCAAAGATTCAGGTATGTGAAAGAAGTAAATATTCTGTCCAAAAGTATTATTTATTTATTTATTTATTTATTTATTTTTATGATTTATTTTGGTATCATTAATCTACAATTACATGTGCAATATTATGGTTATTAAACTTATGTTGTTAATTTGGTCACAGTTTTAAGGAGCTTTCCATGTAAACCAGAAATTAGTCTATGGCATCAGGCATGCCAACTTAATAATTTTAATTGAGCTACTGAATTATCATCTGCTCAAATTCAGTAGGTTATATTCAAATTGATTTGTGAGTATATAATGGTTTTTAAAACAGATTAATACTGCATTTACTAAAAATAATTGTTACACTTTTACAGGTACAGTGTTAAAGAATAATAACAGAACAAGATTGAGCACTGAATAAAAAGTTTTACTCGCAAACAGGGAACCCAATCCAGCACAGTCTAGATAGGCCCTAGGGCTATTAGATAAAATTCAGGGAGGCGAAATGGGACAGGTCTTTAAAAGAAAAAACACAATCTGCCTTTTTTCCTGAATAAATGAGTTTAAGAGGAATTAGGTGAGGGCAAGGAAGACTGGCATCTGTGCAATTTTGAAAATGTGAGGGGAGTTATGGTGACCTGACATAGAGTGTTGTGGTCCATGCATAATATCAAGGCATTAGAATTGTCCAGCATGGGGTATCAGTACCCAAGTAGACAAGGAGGTATGTATATACATGCTGGGGAGTAGGGATGGGGGACAGGGGAGAGAAGACTGGAAGCAGTGATTGGAGACTGCTTGCATAGAAGGTGGATCAAGTCAAAAGTTAATTATATTTAGGATAACAAGGGACATTTTCTCAGTATTAGAAAAGGGATTTACAGATATTGAAAGGCAGGACACGAGAATGTGCACAGTGATTATGTGTTGGATTTAAAATTATTGGTGTGAATTTCATGGTTTTCAACATTTATAGAGGAAGATTATAGGTAGATGTAAATTTAGATGTGTGTGTGTATGTGTGTGTTCACATGTGCATACATGTACTTTTTAGTTCTGTATGGGAACAGTTTTACCTAATATCAATGAGCATAACTATGCTCAAATCTTGGTTTCTAAGCATCATTGTCCACTGAAAGAATCTAGAATCCCTTACAAAAATGGCTAATTCAAACACTGGGACTGTAAAAAGAAGATACTGGAAATTTTTATGTGCTAAAATGCAAGAAGATCTTCAAAGAATGATGGGAACATGACAAGAGGAGCCAGTTTGACAGGGCTCCATTGGCCAAATTAGGGACAGTTTGAGCATCAAGATAATTAATCATAATATGAATTATAACCTATTGAATAAAATGGGACTTCATGAGCCCATACTAACATTAATTAATTAATTAATTAATTAATGAAAGAAGAAAAATCTTGTCCTTATAGTAGCAGGCCGACTAGTAAAAATGTAAAAAGAATATTAGAAATGAAAATTACCATTCTAGAGCCATCATACTAATAAGTATTTCAGCCAAAAACTCCCAAAATTAATGGGGAAAATTTTGATAAGCAATGAAGCATTTTCAGAATTTCAATGCATCTCCCCACAAAATATATATTGCAATGTGGAAAAAGTAACTTAACAATGCAGAAACCTGGCAGACAACTTTCAATTAAGTAAGTAAGTAAACATCAATCAGGAAAGGGACAAATCAAAATCCTGTGTGCTAAGGATGAACTGATGAGAATGAGGAAAATATGACTTCAGTAATTTACCAGCCAAAAATGCATAACCTGAATCACACAAACCCAAACTGAGGGACTGTATTAGTTTCCAAGGCTGCCATCATAAATTACTGCAACATGGTGGCTTAAAATAATAGAAATATATCTCTCACAGTTCTGGAGGTGGTAAGTCTGAAATCAAAGCATCATCAGGGCCATGTTCCCTCTGAATCCTCTAGGGAAGAATTCTTCCCTGCCTCTTCAGGTTTCAGTGGCCCAAAGCAATCCTTTGTGCTCCTGGGCCTGTAGACATATCACTTCTATCTCTGCCTCCATCATCCTATAGGCTGCTTCTCTGTGCGTCCTTTTGTTTTGTTGTAAAGACACCAGTCATTGGATGTAGGGCCAAGCTTAATCCTGTATGATCTCATCTTAATTCTTACCTAATTATTATTTGACCTATTTCTAAATAAAGTCACATTCTGAGATTCCAAGTGGATGTGAATTTGGATGTGAATTTGGAATTCATCACTATAGGGACTTCATACAAAACTTCTGGCCTATAATACTTCAAATATATTCAAGTCATGAAAGTCAAGGAAAGACTTAGGAACTATTCCAGTTTAAAGGAGACTTAAAGAGACAAATGTAATATATGACTAAATGCCATGTATGAATCCAAATTGGATCTCTCTACTATAAAGGGCATTACTGAGACAACTGATGAAATTTGAATGTGATCTGAGAATTAGATGGTAGTAAAACATCAGTGTTAATTTCCTGATTTCAATGATTGTATTGTGGTTATGTAGGAAAAGGTCCTTGTTTGTACAAATTTCACACTAACACATTCATGAATAATGAAGTATTATGTTCATATTATATGGTACTACACTTGTAATTTTTCTATTAATTTAAGATTATTTTTATTAAAAACTAAAACTAGAAACTTTCCCTTTTCTATATTAGCAGAGAAGTTTCTGAGTGTTGTTGATTGACTAGCAATGGAACTTGTCATTAAGGTTAGCTGTCTGGAGATAGCTGGCTGCATACATGTGGGGGTCACTTCTTGAGTTTATGGCATCCTATTTTAGAAGTTTAGGTGCTTTTATTTTTCTATAAAATGTTTTCATATGGATATTATATATTGAGCTGTCTTGATTTATATGTGGAGTGCTCTAATTGGGAACATATTATCCAGTCATGGCTATACCAGTGTCACAAGGCTAGATTG
>JAQQAC010016209.1:72386004-72689375 GCA_029783875.1 Phataginus tricuspis
AGCCAACTTTTAGCAAATCTGCATTAGACATTTCAATTCACAATATTTGTATAACCTGTTTCTAATGAAAACAATTCAGTATATTATGAACTATAAAGTTCATAATCCTTAGCATAGTTATAATAGTGGCAGCTAAAATATAGAATGTAAATATATCTCTTCAAGAGGTTGAGATGATAGAATCATCTTAATAAAGTAAAAATCCATCTATTAAGCAGTTTTATAAAGAAATTATATTCTATCTCTATACTAAATGTTTTACCAACTTATTTCTTTCCGTTTTAGAGAGGCTTCATCAATGTGGCCATGAATATGAGGAATACATTTTTCTGGTTGTGTCCATACCCTTTATCTCATTACAGAACTTTGAGCATATACCAAAAATGGAGAGGTAGAAGTATTTTGCCTTACATAATCCCATAATAGAAACTCAATGTATGCTAGTTAGTAAAGTTTTCTTCCTTGGTTATTTAAGGGAGATTAAAAAAATAAATTATTTGACTATATCTGGAAATTCTTCCTTGTCATGTAGTAAATTGTTAATAAATCCTATTTCATTAATGATTAACATCACAATCAACACATTAAAATGAATCAATTCTGCTGTTATGCTTCTAGTTCTAAAGTTTTGACTTAAATCCAGTGAGAAGTAGTACCAAAAATTTAGAAATAAACAAAAATAGTTACTGCATATCTAATTAGTTTCTACTTGTGTCATCTAGCCTGCCCACCTATGTTTTAGAGTAGGCATTTAGATAGACAGGAGCAGGAGTGGAGAAAGGATAATGGCAGGCCACCAAGTCTCTGCCCAGAGATGACCCTGTGTCCTTTAGAAGAAACCTTTAATGCAGTTCACCATAAAATGATAAGCAAAAGATACAGGTCACTGGGACCTTCTTAGTTTTAGAGCACAGGCACTTAAGGAATACCTTGTCACAAATACCCTGAGGCTGTGATGCCATTATTATATTATCTACATTTTGGTTTTGGACACACTATGAGTTTCTCTTAGATGGTCATGGAAAAAATGATGAATAAAACTTGTATAAAGAATCTGAAGGGGAGGAAACAAGACAGATCCAAAAGATAGTGTGAGAATAACAAAATGGGACAGAAGAAACCAAATAAACCACCTTAAAAGACACAGTGTAAAACTGAGTGAGGGGCTACCCTACCCTCAGGATCAGCCTGCTTCTCTATCTCTGGAGCTTACTTCCCTTTCACTTTGCTAAATGAACAAACCCTTGTGGCTTTAATTCCCTATTGGGTCTCTCTACTGAATTCTTTCCTTCAGGAAACAAGAACTGAGGAATTCCACAATCCGCCACCTGGTAACATACTGACTGGCCAATACTTTGGTTACCTTTTATTTGATATTTACTGTTGATTAGGATATTCTTGTAACTTCACATTGGTAGATGCTAACTTACATAAAACTGGTAGATATGCAAATGATTCTTTCCTGAGATCAATGCAAATGAACTTTGCAAGGTAGTAACAGAAGTGATAAAAATAATAACCCAAAAGGTTATAGTTTTATTGAGCCTGAGGACGTTAATCATTAATAATTAATAAGTTTATTCTTTTAGCCACTATGAATTATTTAGCATCTCCCATTATCTTTGAACCAATCTCCTCATCTTGTTAGTTTTCTTATCAAAAAAATTTTAAAAAATTGTTGACATATATTCATTTTATTATGCATCGGTCCTATTTTAATTTACTGAAGATTATACGTTGACATCAGATTGTCTTTTAAAGCCTCCTCCAGGTCTTCTCCAAGAATTAGTTAATTTTGTATCTCTGCTTTGGGGTAGCTTCCTTTGTTGGAAGCTGGGGAGTGACTCAGGGAGGAAGCATGTAGCCATGGATCAGAAAATAAAGTATGTAGTAATTACATAATGGTCAATAATTTTAGGAATATTTAGTTAACACACAATCCATCCTATTTTGAGAAATGCTCCTTGACAGGATGGCTTCTCATTAACACTTTTATAATGCTGAACATAGTTGATTTGCCAAAAAGAAGGTACCTAAATCAAACTGATTCAATCAGAATATTTCTCCTGGGATGATGGAATTGGGACACAGTAATTAAAATAAATGACTCCCTGTAGTTTTTATAATGTGTGTGCTGAGGAAGTATAAGTTGTAGGAAGTCAAAGAATGAAAGAATATAAAGGAGATAGAGTAACAGATGAAACACATAGGTAGAGAAGTAGAAATCACAAAATAAGGCAGCCCCAGTGTAAGGAGTATGAGAGGGAAATATGTGGAAAAAGAACAGCTGTCTTTAAACGTAATAGATTTTCAACCTCCTGCTTATAGTTCTTTGAAAGAAACTGCAGTTAGAGTCTTCAAGTTTTGTGAGAAGCCACTATATAATTCCAAATAAACTTCCTTCATTCCTTAAACTAATTTCAAATACCTTTTTGTTTCTAAAGAGAAAATGATGCTTGCCATCTATGATTTTTTATCACATGGCACTAGCAAAAGTACCAAATCAAAAGTGGAATTAAGCCCCTACTCCCAACGTGTAGACCGCTATGTCTTTTTGTCATTCACTAAATGTTAATTGAAAGTTTACCATATACTAGGGACTCTTCACAAAATTGACGTAATTCCTGTCCATGTGGAGGTTAGAGATTCTTTGGTGGGAGGAACCATTAAACAAGTAAACACAGATGTTTATATAATTAAAAATTGTGTTAAATATTCTAATGGAAAATACAAAATGCTATGACAGAAAATTTGGAGCTGCATAATTATCCTGAGAACGAGAGTGGAGCTGAGGGAATCAGATTTCAGTTAAGACCTAAAAGATAAATAGTTTGTTAAGCAACACTTTCTAGGGAAAACCACTGCTGTTAGAGTGAAATACAGTTTTTTAATTTGCCAGGTAACATCGGGTCCCAAACTTTGGGAGCTCAGAACTTCCTGACACTCTTAAAATCTTGAAAACTTTTGTTTATGTGAATTATATCTATATTCTTTGCCTTATTAGCAATAAAAGTGAGAAATTCAAAATATACATATTTATGTATTAATTCACTTAAAAATAACAATAATAATTCTATTCTGTTGGATACATTATATATTCCTATGAAAACTAATGATATATTTTAAAATAAAAATAAGGAAAAGTGTCATTATTTTCCATTTTTGCAATCACTTTAGTAGAGATTTATTTGTTTAAAAGTCTGGCTTAATAGAATAGACTTGAATTCTCATAAGCTACTTCTGCAAGTACTTTGTTGTGATATTATTTTTTGAAGTATATGAAGAAAACTCAACAAACAGATAAGTAGTTGGAATATGGAATCTTTTTTTCTTTATTTTGGTATCATTAATCTACAGTTACATGAGCAACATTATGGTTACTAGATCCCCCCATTATCAAGTCCCCACCACATACCCCATTACAGTCACTGTCCATCAGCGTAGTGAGATGCTATCGAGTCACTACTTGTCTTCTCTGTGCTATACTGCCTTCCCCGTGCACCCCCCCTACACTATGTGTGATCATTGTAATGCCACTTTTTCCCCCTTATCCATCACTTCCCACACATTCTCCCAAGTCTCTTCCCCTTTGGTAACTGTTAGTCCATTCGTGGGTTCTGTGAGTCTGCTGCTGTTTTGTTCTTTCAGTTTTTTCTTTGTTCTTATACTCCACAGATGAGTAAAATCATTTGATACTTGTCTTTCTCCACCTGGCTTATTTCAATGAGCATAATACCCTCTAGCTCTATCCATGTTGTTTCAAATGGTACGATTTGTTTTCTTCTTATGGCTGAATAATATTCCATTGTGTATATGTGCCACATCTTTATTCATTCATCCACTGATGGACACTTAGGTTGTTTCCATTTCTTGGCTATAGTAAATAGTGCTGCAATAAACATAGGGGTGCACATGTCTTTTTCAAACTAGGCTCCTGCATTCTTAGGGTAAATTCCTAGGAGTGGAATTCCCAGGTCAAATGGTATTTCTATTTTTAGTTTTTTTGAGGAACCTCCATACAGCTTTCCACAATGGTAGAAAAAATTTACATTCACACCAGCAGTGTAGAAGTATTCCCCTTTTTCCACATCCTCGCAAACATTTGTTGCTGTTTGTCTTTTGGATGGTGGCCATCCTACCTGGTGTGAGGTGATATCTCATTGTGGTTTTAATTTGCATTTCTCTAATGAATAGCAATGTGGAGCATCTTTTCATGTGTCTGCTGGCCATCTGAATTTCTTCTTTGGAGAAAGGTCTGTTCAGAATCTCTGCTCACTTTTTAATTGGCTTATTTGCTTTTTGTTTGTTAAGGTGCATGAGCACTTTATATATTTTGGCTGTCAACCCTTTATCGTATATGTCATTTATGAATATATTCTCCCATACTATAGGATGTCTTTTTGTTCTATTGATGGTGTCCTTTTCTGTATAGAAGCTTTTTAGCTTGATATAGTCCCACTTGTTCGTTTTTGCCTTTGTTTCCCTTGCCTGGGGAGATATGTTCAAGAAGAATTTGCTCATGTTTATGTTCAAGAGATTTTTGTCTATGTTTTCTTCTATGAATTTTATGATTTCATGACTTACATTCAGATCTTTGATCCATTTTGAGTTTACTCTTCTGTATGAGGTTAGACAATGATACAGTTTCATTCTCTTACATATAGCTGTCCAGTTTTCCCAACACCAGCTGTTGAAGAGGCTGTCATTTCCCCATTGTATATCTGTGCCTATTTTATTATATATTAATTAACCATATATGCTTGAGTTAGTATCCAGACTCTCTATTCTGTCCCACTGGTCTGTGGGTCAGCTCTTGTGCCAGTACCAAATTGTCTTGATTACTATGGCTTTGTAGTAGAGCTTGAAGTTGGGAAGCAAGATCCCCCCTGCTTTATTCTTCCTTCTCAGGATTGCTTTGGCTATTCAGGGTCTTTTGTGGTTCCATATAAATTTTAGAACTATTTGTTCCAGTTCGTTGAAGAATGCTGTTGGTATTTTCATACGGATTGCATGATGGCCATTTTGACAATATTAATTATTCCTACCCAAAAGCATAGGATGAATTTCCATTTGTTAGTATCCTCTTTAATTTCTCTGAAGAAGTGTCTTGTAGTTTTCAGGGTACAGGTATTTCATTTCCTTGGTTAGGTTTGTTCCTAGGTATTTTACTATTTTTGGTGCAATTGTGAACAGAATTGTTTTCCTGAATTTTCTTTCTGCTAGTTCATCACTAGTGTATGGGAATGCAACAGATTTCTGTGTATTAATTTTGTATCCTGCAACTTTGCTGAATTCAGATATTAGTTCTAGCAGTTTTGGAGTGTATTCTTTAGGGTTTTTTTGTGTACAATACCATGTCTTCTGCAAATAGTGACAGTTTGACTTCTTCTTTACTAATCTGGGTGCCTTGTATTTCTTTGTTTTGTCTGATTGCTGTGGCTAGGATCTCCAGTATTTTGTTGAATAAAAATGGGGAGAGTGGGCATCTGTTTTGTTCCTGATCTTAGGTGGAAAGCTTTCAGCTTCTCGGTGTTAAGTATGATGTTGGCTGTAGGTTTTTCATATATGGCCTTTATTATGATGAGGTACTTGCCCTCTGTACCTATTTTGTTGAGAGTTTTTATCATGAATGGATGATGAATTTTATCAAATGCATTTTCAGCATCTATGGAGATGATCATGTGGTTCGTCTTTTTTGTTATGGGGTGGATGATGTTGATGGATTTTCAAATGTTGTACCATTCTTGCATCCCTGATATGAATCCCACTATATCATGGTGTATGATCCTCTTGATGTATTTTTGAATTCGGTTTTCTAATATTTTTGTTGAGTATTTTTGCATCTATGATCATCAGGGTTATTGGTCTGTTATTTACTATTTTTATTATTAGTAGTATTTTTTATAATGGTATTATTGATATACACTCTTATGAAGGTTTCACATGAAAAAACAATGTCGTTACTACATTTATCTATATTATCAAGTCCCAACCCATACCCCAATGCAGTCACTGTCCATCAGTGTAGTAAGATGCCACAGATTCACTACTTGCCTTCTCTGTGCTACACTGTTTCCCCCATTATCCCCCACACCACGTATACTAAACAAAATACCCCTCAATACCCTTCTCACAACCTCCCCACCCACCCTACCACACCACTCCCCTTTGGTAATCACGAGTTCCTTCTGGGAGTCTCTGAGCCTGCTGCTGTTTTGTTCCTTCAGTTTTCTTCATTGTTAAACTCCCCAAATGAGGAAAATCATTTGGCACTTGTCTTTCTCTGCCTGGCTTATTTCACTGAGCAATATATCCTCCAGCTCCATCCATGTTGTTGCAAATGGTACGATTTGTTTCTTTCTTATGGCTTAATAGTATTCCCTTGTGTATATTTACCACATCTTCTTTATCCATCCATCTACTGATGGACACTTAGGTTGTTTCCATATCTTGGCTATTCTAAAAGTGCTGCAATAAACATAGGGGTGCATATGTGTTTTTTAATCTGACAAGTTGTATTCTTTGGGTAAATTCCAAGAAGTAGGTTTCCCGGGTCAAATGGTATTTCTATTTTTAGTGTTTTGAGGAACCCCCATATTGGTTTCCACAATGGTTGAACTAGCCTTCATTCCCACCAGCAGTGTAGGAGGGTTCCCCTTTCTCCACATCCTCACCAGCATTTGTTCTTCATCTTTTGGATGCTGGCCATCCTTACTGGTGTGAGGTGATATCTCATTGTGGTTTTAATTTGTGTTTCCATGATGATTAGTGATGTGGAGCATCTTTTCATGTGTCTGTTGGCCATATGAATTTCTTCATTGGAGAACTGTATCTTCATATCCTCTGCTCATTTTTTAATCAGTTTATTTGCTTTTTGTGTATTGAGGCATGTAAGTTCTTTATATATTTTGGTTAACCCCTTGTTGGATATGTCATTTACAAACATATTCTCCCATACTGTAGGATACCTTTTTGTTCTGTTGATGGTGTCCTTCGCCGTACAGAAATTTTTAGTTTGATGTAGTCTCATGAGTTCATTTTTGCTTTTCTTTACCTTGCTCGAGGAGATGCATTCAGAAAGAAGTTGCTTACACTTATATTCAGATTTTTGCCTATGTTGTCTTCTAAGTGTTTTATGGTTTCATGACATACATTCAGGTCCTTGATCCATTTCAAGTTTACTTTTGTGTATGGTGTTAAACAAAAATCCAGTTTCATTCTCTTGCATGTAGCTGTCCAATTTTTCCAACACCAGCTGTTGAAGAGGCTGTCTTTTACCCATTGTATGTCCATGGCTCCTTTATCATGTATTAACTGACCATGTATGGTTGGCTTTATATCAGGGCTCTCTAGTCTGTTCCATTGGTCTATGTATCAGTTCTTGTGCCAGTACCAAAGTGTCTTGAGTACTGTGGCATTGTAGTAGAGCTTGATGTTGGGAGCATAATCCGCCCAGCGTTATTCTTCCTTCTCAGGACTGCTTTGGCTATTCGGGGTCTTTCTTGGTTCCATATGAATTTTAGAATGATTTTCTCTACTTCGTTGAAGAATGCTGTTGGTATTTTGATAGGAATTGCATTGAATCTGTAGATTGCTTTAGGTAGGATGGCCATTTTGACTATATTAATTCTTCCTATCCATGAGCATGGGATGTGTTTACATTTTTTGGTATCTTCTTTAATTTCTCTCATGAGTGTCTTGTAGTTTTCAGAGCATAGGTATTTCACTTCCTTAGTTAGGTTTATTCTTAGGTATTTTATTTTTTTGATGCAACTATGAATGTAATTGTTTTCCTGATTTCTCTCTCTGCTAGTTCATTTTTAGTGTGTAGGAATGCCACAGACTTCTGTGTATTAATTTTGTATCCCACAACATTGCTGAATTCAGATATCAGTTCTAGTAGTTTTGGAGTGGATTCATTAGGTTTTTTATGTACAGTATCATGTCATCTGTGAACAGAGACAGTTTAAGTTCTTCCTTGCCAGTCTGGATGCCTTTTATTTCTTTGTGTTGTCTGATTGCTGTGGCTAGGACTGCAGTTCTTTGTTGATTAGAAGTGGGGAGAGTAGCCATACTTTTCTTGTTCCCGATCTTAAAGGAAAACTTTTAGCTTCTCACTATTAAGTATAACATTTGCTGTGGGTTTGTCATATATGGCCTTTATTATGTTGAGGTTCTTGCCCTCTATACCCATTTTGTTGAGAGTTTTTATGATGAATGGATGTTGAATTTTGTCAAATGCTTTTTCTGCATCTATGGAGATGATCATGTGGTTTTTGTCCTTTTGTTGATGTGGTGGATGATGTCGATGGATTTTACAATGATGTACCATCCTTGCATCTCTGGAATAAATCCTACTTGATCATGATGGATCATCTTTTTGATGTATTTTTGAATTCAGTTTGCTAATATTTTGTTGAGTATTTTTGCATCTGTGTTCATCAGGGATATTGGTCTGTAATTTCTTTTTTTTTGTGGTATCTTTGCCTCATTTTGGTATTAGAGTAATGCTGGCCTCATAGAATGAGTTTGGAAGTATTCCCTCTTCTTCTACTCTTTGGAAAACTTTAAGGAGGATGGGTATTAGGTCTTCACTAAATGTTTGGTAAAATTCAGCGGTGAAGCAATGTGGACCAGGCGTTTTGTTCTTAGGTAGGTTTTTGATTACCAGTTCAATTTCGTTGCTGGTAATTGGTCTGTTCAGGTTTTCTGTTTATTTCTGGGTCAGTCTTGGAAGGTTGTATTTTTCTAGAAAGCTTTCCATTTCTTCTAGGTTATCAGTTTTGTTAGCATATACTTTTTCATATTATTGTCTAGTAATTCTTTGCATTTCTGCGGTGTCCATAGTAATTTTTCCTTTCTCACTTCTGATTATGTTTATGTGAGTAAATTCTCTTTTTTCTTTATAAGTTTGGCTAGAGGTTTATCTAGTTTGTTTATTTTCTCAAAGAACCAGCTCCTGCTTTCATTGATTCTTTCTATGGTTTTATTCTTCTTGATTTTATTTACTTATGCTCTAATCTTTATTACATCCCTTCTTCTACTGACTTTGGGCCTCATTTGTTCTTCTTTTACTAGTTTCATTAATTGTAAGTTTAGGCTGCTCATATGGGATTGTTCTTCTTTCCTGAGGTAGGCCTGTAAGGCAATATACTTTCCTCTTAACACGGCCTTCGCTGCATCCCACATAATCTGTGTTATTTGTCTCCATATATTGCTTGATCTCTGTTTTAGTTGGTCATTGATCTTTTGGTTATTTAGGAGCATGTTGTGAAGCCTCCATGTGTTTGTGGGATTTTTCATTTTCTTTGCATAATTTATTTCTAGTTTCTGACCCTTGTGGTCTGAGAAATTGGTTGGTACATTTTCAGTCTTTTTGAATTTACCAAGGCTCTTTTTATGGCCTAGCATATGATCTATTCTTGAAAATGTTCCATGTGCACTTGAGAAGAATGTGTATTCTGCTGTTTTTGGGTATAGAGTTCTGTAGATGTCTGTTAGGTACATCTGTTCTATTGTGTTGTTCAGTGCCTCTGTCTCCTTACTTAATTTCTGTCTGGTTGATCTGTCCTTCAGAGTGAGTGGTGTATTGAAGTCTCCTAGAATGAATTCATTGCATTCTATTTCTCCTTTTAATTCTGTTAGTATTTGTTTCACATATGTAGGTGCTCTTGTGTTGGAAGTATAGATATTTATAATGGTTATATCTTTTTGTTGGATTGACTCTTTTATCATTATGTTATGTCCTTCTTTGTCTCTTGTGACTTTCTGTTTTGAAGTCTATCTTGTCTGATACAAGTACTGCAACTCCTGCTTTTTTCTCCCCATTATCTGCATGAAATGTCTTTTTCCATCCCTTCACTTTTAGTCTGTGTATGTCTTTGGGTTTAAAATGAGTTTGTTGTAGGCAGCATATAGATGGGTCCTATTTTTTTATCCATTCAGTGACTCTATGTCTTTTGATTGGTGCATTCCGTCCATTTACATTTAGGGTGATTATGAACAGGTATGTACTTATTGGCATTGTAGGCTTTAGATTCATGGTTACCAAAGGTTCACGGTTAACTTCCTTACTATCTAAGAGTCTAACTTAACTCACATAATATGTTATTACAAACACAATCTAAAAGTCTTTTTTTTTCTTACTCCTTTTTCTTCCGTCTCCATTCTTTACATATTAGGTATCATATTCTGTACTCTTTGTCTATCCCTTGATTGACTTCGGACATAGTTATTTTAATTTTTGCATTTGCTCAGTAATTAGCTTTCTACTTTCTTTAATGTGTTATTCTTACCTCTGGTGACAGCTATTCAACCTTAGTAACACTTCCACTATAGCAGTCCTTCTAAAATACAATGTAGAGATGGTTTGTGGGAGGTAAATTCTCTCAGCTTTTGCTTATCTGGAAATTGTTTAATCCTTCCTTCAAATTTAAATTATAATCTTGTCGGATTAAGTATTTTTGATTCAAGGCCCTTTTGCTTCAATGCATTAAATACATCATGCCACTCCCTTCTGGCATGTAATGTTTCTTTTGAGAAGTCTGATGATAGCCTGATGGGCTTTCCTTTGTATGTGATCTTATTTCTCTCTCTGGCTGCTTTTAATTTTCTGTCCTTATCCTTGATCTTTGCCATTTTAATTAGTATATGTCTTGGGATTGTGTTCCTTGGGTCCCTTGTTTTGGGAGATCTGTGCACCTCCATGGCTTGAGACACCATCTCTTTCCCAGATTGGGGAAATTTTCAGCCATTACCTCCTCAAAGACACTTTCTATCCCTTTTTCTCTCTTCTTCTTCTTCTGGTATCCCTACAATGCGAATATTGTTCCATTTGGATTGGTCATACAGTTATCTCAATATTCTTTCATTCTTAGAGATCCTTTATCTTTTTGCCTCAGCTTCTTTGTATTCCTCTTCTATAATTTCTATTTCATTTACTGTCTCCTCCACTGCAACCAATATGCTTTTAATACCCTCCATTGTGCTCTTCAACAATTGGATCTCTGACAAGAATTCATTCCTGAGTTCTTGAATATCTTTCTGTACCTCCATGAGCATGTTAAAGATTTTTATTTTGAACTCCCTTTCAGGAAGAGTCATGAGGTCAATGTCATTTAATTCTCAGGAATGGTATTAATTTTATTCTGAACCATGTTCCTTCGGCATTTCATATTTGTATATTGTGCCCTCTAGTGCCCTAAAGCTCTACTCCCAGTACCTGCTCAGCCCCTGAAGCAATGTCCGGGTTTGCAGGGGAGTGGTATTGTTGCCTGGGGGAGGAAAGAGCTGGTTCCTGCTACCCCGCTTCTATACGTAGCTCCACTGCCTGAACCAGTGGGCTGAGCACACAGGTATAAGCGTCTGTGCTTTGCGTTTGTAGTTGGTGGAAACAGATCATCCCTCTGGCTGGCCTAATGCCAGGATAGGGTTTGCCGGTTTGCGAGCCAGGTGGGGCTGGCCAGAAGAAAGGCGCAGTAGGCTGCGTATCATGGAGGGGGCATCCTTGGAGCTGTGTAGCCAGCCAAGGAGCTGGGGCATCTGAAGATCGCCTAAGGAAGAAAATTTATTTTTCCTCCTTAATATGAGAGTCTATATGGCAAAGCTCCCAACCTGCTGGGTAGAGTGTACCTAGACAATTTTACTTACCTGTCCTCTCTCCTGAGCAGTAACTCTGTGCAATCCTGCCCCTTTTAGCAGCCCTCTTGCTAAGGGCTTCCATGTTAGAAAGTTTCTCAGACTTCCCACCTTTCTTTGGTCCCAGAACAGCCAGATATGGATCCCTGCTTTTCACAAGTGGCTGGAATCTCAGTCTCTCCAGGAATTCTGCCTGTCTTAGCTTTCCAACCCCATAATCATGAGGGTATCATGCAAGCACCATGAAATGTAGGTTTGTGTCTCAGAGCAGATCTCTGGAGTTAGGTATTAAGCCATCCCAGGCCTCCACTCCCTCCCTGCTTGGTTTCTCTTCCTCCCACTGGTGCACTGGGTTGGGGGAAAGGCTTGTGTCCCCCCAGGCCACAGCTTTGGTATGTTAACCTGTTCTGTGAGGTCTGTTCTTTTCTCCAGGTATATGTAGTCTGGCGCAGTTTTCTTTCTGGTTGCTCTTTCAGGATTAGTTGGATTAATTATATTTTCATATTGTATGCGGTTTTAGGAGGAAGCCTGTGTCTCACCTCTCACACCACCATCTTTAATCCATCTGTAATTTTCTTTATTTGTGGAGTCTTTGCCTGGTTTTGCTATTAGATTGATGTTGGCTTCATAGAATTAGTTTGGAATTATTCCCTTCTCTTCTATTTTTTGAAAAACTTTAAGGTGAATGGGTATTATGCCTTCTCTATATGTCTGATAAAATTCAGCGGTGAATCCATCTGGCCCAGGGTTTTGTTCTTGGGTAGTTTTTTGACTAGAGATTAAATTTAATTGCTGGTAACTGGTCTGTTTAGATTTTCTGTTTTTCCTTGGTCAGTCTTGGAAGGTTGTATTTTTCTAGAAAGTTGTCCATTTCTTCTAGGTTATCCAGATTGTTAGCATATAGATTTTCATAGTATTCTCAAATAATTCTTTGTATTTCTGTGGTGTCTGTTTTGATTTTTCCTTTCTCATTTCTGATTGTGTTTATCTGTGTAGATTCTGTTTGCCTCTTAATAAGTCTGGCTAGGGGGTTTATCTATTTTGTTTATTTTCTCAAAGAATCAGTCTTGGTTTCGTTGATTTTTTCTATTGTTTTATTATTCTCAATTTTATTTATTTCTTCTTTGATCTTTATTATGTACCTCCTTCTGCTGACTTTGGGCCTCATTTGTTATTCTTTATCCAGTTTCAATAATTGTGACTTTAGAGTATTCATTTAAGATTGTTCTTCCTTCTTTAAATAGGCTTGGATTGCTATATAGTTTCCTCCTAGAACTGGCTGCACTCCGTCCTACAGAAGTTTCGTCATTGTGCTGTTGTTGTTATTTGTCTTCATATATTGCTTGATCTCTGTTTTTATTTGGTCATTGATCATTGATTATTTAGGAGCATGTTGTTAAGCCTCCATATGTTTGTGAGCCATTTTGTTTTCTTTGTACAATTTATATCTAATTTTATACCTTTGTGATCTCAGAAGTTGGTTGGTACAATGTCAATGTTTTTGAATTAGCTGAGGCTCTTTTTGTGGCCTACTATGTGGTCTATTCTGGACAATGTTCCATGTGCACTTGAGAAGAATGTGCATCCTGCTGCTTTTGCATAGATAGTTGTGTATATGTCTGTTAGGTCCATTTGTTCTAGTGTGTTGTTCAGTGTCTCTGCGTCATTACTTTCCTGTCTGGTTGATCTGTCCTTTTGAGTGGGTGGTGTGTTGAAGTCTCCTAAAATGAATGTATTGCCTTCTATTTCTCCCTTTACTTCTGTTAATATTTGTTTCACATATGTAGGTATTCCTGTGTTTTGGGCATAGATATTTATAATGGTTATATATTCTTGTTGGACTGACCCCTTTATCATTATGTAATGTTCTTTGTCTCTTGTAATTTTCTTTGTATTGAAGTCTATTTTGTCTGATACAAGTACTGCAACACCTGCTTTATTCTCCCTATATTTTGCTGAAATATATTTTTCCATCCATTCACTTTTAGTCTGTGTATGTATTTGGGTTTGAGGTGAGTCTCTTGTAAGCAGCATATAGACAGGTCTTGCTTTTTTATCCATTCTACTCTGTGTCTTTTGATTGGTGCATTCAGCCCATTTACATTTAGGGTGATTATCGATAGATATGTACTTATTGCCATTGCAGGCTTTGAATTCGTGGTTACCAAAGGTTCAAGGGTTGCTTCTTTACTATCTAACCATGTAACTTTAACTCATTTATTATGCTATTATAAACATAGGCAGGCTGATAATTTTTTATTTCTCTCCCTTCTTATTCTTCCTCCTCCACTCTTTATATATTAGGTGTTTTATTCTGTACTTTTTTGTGTTTCCTTTTTACTGCTTTTGTTGATAGGTGATGTTACTTTTTGCCTTTCGTAGGTATTTGGTTGGTCTGCTTTCTTTGCTGTGATTTTATTTTCTCTGGTGACATCTATTTAGCCTTAGGAGTATTTCCATCTAAAGCAATACCTATAAAATACCCTGTAGTGGTGGTTTCCGGTAGGCAAATTCCAGCAACTTTTGCTTATCTAGAAATTTTTTAATTCCTCCTTCAAATTTAAATGATAACCTTGCTGAATATAGTATTCTTGGTTCAAGGCCCTTCTGATTCATTGCATTAAATATAACATGCCATTCTCTTCTGGCCTGTAAGGCTTCTGCTGAGAAGTCTGATGATAGCCTGATGGGCTTTCCTTTGTATGTGATCTTATTTCTCTCTCTGGCTGCTTTTATTACCCTGTCCTTGTCTTTGATCTTTGCCATTTTAATTATTATGTCTTTGTGTTGTCCTCCTTGGTTTCCTTGTGTTGGGAGATCTTTGGGCTTCCACTGTATGAGAGACTATTTCTTTCCCCACCTTTGGGAACTTTTCAGCAATTATTTCTTCAAAGAAACTTTCTATCCCTTTTTCTTTCCCTTCTCCTTTTGGTACACTTATAATGCCAATATTGTTCCATTTGGATTGGTCACACAGTTCTCTTAATATTCTTTCATTCCCAGAGATCCTTTTATCTCTCTCTGCCTCAGCTTCTTTGTATTCCTGTTCTCTAATTTCTATTCTATTAACAGTCTCTTGCACCTTATCCAATCTGCTCCTTCTATTGATTGTTTCATTTCTGTTATCTCCCTCCAGACTTCATCCCTTAGCTCTTGCATATTTCTCTGCAGGTCCATCAGCATAGTTTCGAATTTTATTTTGAATTCTTTTTCTGGAAGATTGGTTACATCTATCTCACAAGGCCCCCTCTCTGGTGTTGTTTGAGTGTTTTTTGACTGGACCTGGTTCTTCTACCTTTTCATTGTGATAGAAGTGATCACTGGCAGGTGGTGCATATGTCAGATGGGAGAACAAAGTACCTTCCTGCTTGCTGATAACCTTGCCCTTCTCTGCTGCTTATGCTATTTACCTGAACCCTGGGAACAATCTCTGGGTTAATTCACTGAGCTGCCATAGGCAGGGCATCCCTCCGGATAGCCTAGGGCACTGCAGGAGTTTGCAGACGTGTCGGGTGTGTTCTCCTGTGAGAACAGTGCCCCTTCATGTCTTCTGGATTTTGCACTGGCTTCCTCTGCCTGTGCCAGGCAGCTGCACATAGGCAGCAGCCTCTGGGTCTGGCCCAGTTAGTTGAATGCTGGGAGAAGATTCTGTGTGGTTGCTGTGGGTAGGGCTGATCCCTGGCTTCTCTGCAGCAGTTGTGGGTCATCTGGTTTGCTTGCAGTATCAGTGGGGGACAAAGATCTGCAGGCTGCTTATCACCATGAGGGGCTTTGGAGCTGTGTTGCCACCCAGGTTCTTAGGAAGCCTGAAATTTCTTAAGATTCCCAGACTGCTGGGTTGAGTGTGCCAGGATGATTTTGTCCGCCTGCTAAACCCTTGTCCCTTTAAGACTTTTCTTTTGTCCCAGAGGAGCTGGCTATGCAGACCTGCTCGCAGTCTATGTCTTGTATTTTACTTTTCCATTTCTCTAAATCCAATCTACCATGCAATGTGTGTCTGTGTTCCCAGTGCAGATTACTAGGGCTGTTTATCAGTTCTGTGCATCCACTACCTCCCCACTCCGATTCTTTCCTCCCACTGGTGAGCTAGGATGGGGGCAATGCTCGGGTCCCACTGGGTCATGGCTTTGTTTCTTACCATTTTTGTGACATGCTGAGTTCTTGCAGATTAGATGTAGCCTGGCTGTTGTACTGTATTTTCTGGTCTCTCTTTTAGGAATAGTTGTACTTACTGTATTTTCAAAAATATAAATGGTTTTGGGATATTTCCACCGCCCTACTCATGCTGACATCTTGTGCACCTCCAGAATATAGAATCTTAAGTCAATGAATATTTATACTCTGTTACATAAAAACCCATTGGTCTATTTTGCCCTTTAAATGTATCTTCTGCCATGCATGATCTTTTTCTATCACACATTACTTTTTTAGAAATATTGGTTCACCGAGTTATACAGATCTTTCAAAAGTTGACATACTTTACAACTCAATATCATTAAAAATAATCATATTTGCTAATATCAACAAACTAATCAGGAAGACCTTAAAGTATTCGGCAGTTATCAAACTTAGGATGATAGACATATATTTTCCAAACTTCTTACTTAAAATTTGAAATTTTGTCATTTCAAACAGTATTTTTAGATTTTTTTTCCCTTGAGGTGACAGCCCTGCTTTGATTAGACTAGGGTGGTGACACTGACTTTGGTTTTGGACTTGATAAATTTAAAATATCTATGAAGTAGTCAAAAGAATATATCAAATGAACAATTGGACTTATGTAACTGGATCTATGAGGGGATAAATACAGGCAGACCTGAAGAAATTAATTAGGAGTGCTCCTAAATGTCAATTTGTAGATGTTGTTTAGAACCTTAGGAATGAGATAAATTTATAAAGACCCAGAACCAGACTCAGAAGAATGAGGAGGAAGAGTTGGTGAAGGAGACAAAAAGAGTATATAATGAAGGAGTACAATTAGGTATACATGTTTTGGTGTGGAAGCAAAGAGATGTTTTGTTTTACTTTAAAAGTAAGTTTTGTTTTACTGTTTTGGACTGAGAAGAAATGGAAGATACACTGTATATGTCCATGACTGGAAAAGTTTGATAATGAAGGGTAGAAGAAAGCTTTTTCATGATTAAACTTTTTTAAAGCTGATATCATTTTTTATTTTTGCTTGGTTTGATCACTATTAAATTTTTTCTTCTGAATTAGCAGACTGCTAAGAATATCCCTGGAATTCTCAGTTTTCTACCTGAGTAACTAGGTAGATAAGCTTTATCTTTCATAAAAATATTATTTATAAAAGTATCATTAAGAAACTCTATTTACTCTCCCAAAATTAGTAGAAAGAGCAACATTAAAATTATAAGAATCTCTAAAAATAACTTGTATTAATTCAAATAATGCCACACTTATTTTTCTTCTGATAATTAATTTTTCTTTATAAAATAGTGAGATTTGTTGGTACTGTGCCATATATAGTAATATTTTATAATTGAAAACCTGAATTAAAAAAAGGTGTACTGGAAGGAAGAAGAATAAGTATCAGAAAAGAAGTGTTTGTATTCCTGGTCTGATACACAGTTTTAAACTTGGGCAAACAACCTTTCTATAAAATGGAACTACCACGAGACATACTTACTCATAAGGTTGTTATAGTTTACAAATAAGAAACGATTTTAAAATGCTTTAAAGGTAACTGTATTAATCAAATATAAAATTTTGTTGTGGAGGATCTACCTTACAGATTATATCCTGATTGTTTTGTCCAATTACTGTGACAAAAGTGTTAATTCTTTTTTATAAAACATTGTTCAACATATATAGAGAAAGCAATTAAATATTCAGCAATGCTACAAAGAAAAATTGTGCACTCTCTAGCCCAGAATGCATTGAAAAAATTGATTCCAATCCTCACTTCTAAGAGTCAAAGAACTGAGGCAGATGTATTCTTCAGTACCCTTATAACTCAGGAGAAGAGTGAAGGCTGGTTGAATAAATATGGCAAATTTTGAACTTATTTGCAGGGATGATTTAAAAAATATTTATCTTCAAATGTTGAAATAACAAGATGGGATCAATGTAATACAAACCAATTTAGAAGGAAAATTAATAAACATTCAGTACCAATTTTAGGTGAATGAAATTCATTCATTTTTGGAGAACATATTGACTGTAGATGAAAATAACACTTTCTTCTGAAGTTATGGAAAAAATTCAAGATAGCAGTACACAATATTCTTTTATTGAATACAACCCAACAAGAAAACCAAAAGTTGTTAATATTGAGTAAATTAAGGGAGTTGTATAAAGTCCCTAACCAGTAATCCACAAAACTGTAAAGATCATCAAAAACAAGTAAAGCCTGAGAAACTGTCACAGTTAAAAGGAACAAAAGGAGGCATGGTAACTGAATGTAATGTGGTATCCTAGGATAGGATCCTCTGTTAAAGTAATTAAACAAGGAGGCAATGGTGGCTCTAATGCCTTGATAGCCTACAGAAGCAAACCAAAGCCTAAGCCAGAGTCAATGCTCTTGAATCTGAGAAAATGAAACTTAAGGACAACCAATGGCAGACACAATCTAAGCTTTTATAAAATAAGAAAACTGCTTAAGCTACAGACAATCAAAAAATTTCCTTGCTTTGCTTTTGTGTCTTCTCTATAAAAATCTTTTCCCTGACTCCTGTTGGTAGAGCACTCCTAAGCACTTTTGGTTTGGGATTCTGTGATTCAGATCATTATTTGTTTATATAGCTTCTTGAAAATTTTAATATGCCACCATTTGCCTTTTAACACCTATAACACACATAAAAGGTTATTAGGTAAAACTAAGGAAATATAAATAAACTACAAACTTCAGTTAATAATGAATCAATATTGGCTTATTAATTTTAACAAATGTGTATGCTAATGTATGATATTAATAATAGGAGAAACTCAGTATAGAATATATGGTAATTCTATGCACTACCTGTTCAGTTTTTCTATAAAACTAAAATGCTTAAAAATTGAAATCTATTAAAAGAAAAGAAAGAGTTTGCCAGAATAAATTAAAAACAAAAATGCTCAACACATTTATTATCATATAGTTCTGGAGGTTAGAAGTCCAAAATGTATTTCACAGATTTGAAATCAAAATATCAGCACAACCCCACTCTGTCCAGAGGCTCTAGGGGAGAATTTATTCCTCCTGTTTTTACCACTATTTAGACTTACATTTATTCCATAGTCTGTGTTCCCTAACTCCACTTTTAAAACCAGACTATCTCTTTGCTTCTGTCTTCACATTGCCTTCTCTTTTATGAAGTCCCTTCTGATTTCATTGGGCCCACCTATGTAGTTCAGAATAATCTTTGTATAACAAGATCCTTAATCAAATCCTGTTAATGAATAAGGTAGCATTTTAGATTAAGGGAATTTGGACATTGACATCATTTGAGGGCCATTATTCAGGATACCACAAGTATCTGAAGAATTTCACTGTCCTGAAATATCTCTTATGCTTTGCCTATTCATCCATACCCCTCCTCTCACAATGACCTGGAAAACACTAATCTGTTTCCTGTCTATGTTTTATCTTTTCTAGATTCTAATAATATTGGAATTATGTAGGTTTTATAGACTTGCATTTTTCATTGGCAGTACATATTTAAAATTCATCCATGAAGACACTCATGGGAGAAATTAAAGAAGACACCAATAAATGGAAATATATCCTGTGCTCATGGATAGGAAGAATTACTATTATCCAAATGGCCATCCTGCCCAAAACAATTTACAGATTCAATGCAATCACTCTAAAAATACCAACAGCATTTTACAATGAACTAGAATAGTTCTAAAATTCATATGAAAACAGAAAAGACCCCAAATAGCCAAAACAATCCTGACAAAGAAGAACAAAGCTGGGGGAATTATGCTCCCTGACTTCAAGCTCTACTACAAGCTATAGTAATCAAAACAGTCTGGTATTGGCATAAGAACAGGCCCATAGATCAATGGAACAGAATAGAGAACCCAGATATAAAACCATGCATATATGGTCAATTCATATATGATAAAGGAGCCTTGAATACACAATGCAGAAAAGAGAGCCTCTTCACCAACTGATATTTGTAAAACTGGACAGCTACATGTAAAAGAATGAAACTGGATTACTGTCTAACTCCATACATAAAACAACTTGAAATGGACCAAAGATGAATGTAAGTCATGAAACAAAACTCAGAAAAAACCTAGGCAAAAATCTCTTGAATATAAATAAGAGAAATTTTTTCCTGGACACATCTCCTTGGACAAGGGAAACAAAATAAGAAATGAACAAATGGGAATACATCAAACTAAAAAGCTTCTGTACAGCAAGGGACACCACCAGCAGAACAAAAAGACATCCTAGAGTACGGGAGAATATATTCATAAATGACTGATATGATAAGGTGTTAATATCCAAAATATATAAAGAACTCATATACCTCAACACCCAAATAAATGCCTGATTGAAAAATGGATGAAATACCTGAACAGATATTTCTCAAAAGATATACAAATGACCAACAGGCACATGAAAAGATGCTCCACATCACTAATCATCAGAGAAATGCGAATTAAAACCATGATGAGATATCACCTCACACCAGTTAGAATGGCCACTATCCAAAAGACAAGAAATAACAAATGTTGGCAAGAATGCACAGAAATGGGAACAATCCTACACTGTGGGAATGTAAATTGGGGCAAGTGCTGTCAAAAGCTGTATGGAGTTTCCTCAAAAAACTAAAAATAGAAATAGCATTAGACCCAGTAATTCCACTCCTAGGAATATACTCCAAAAAACCAAAATCCCTGATTCAGAAAGATGTATCCACCCCTGTGTTTATCACCACACTATTTGCAAAAGCCAAGATACAGAAGCAACCTAAGTGTTGAGTGAATAAAGAAGAGGCAGTACAGATATATAATGGAATATTAGCCATAAAAACGAAAAGAAATCCTGCCATTTGCAACAATGTGGTTGTATCTAGAGGGTATTATGTTCAGTGAAATAAGCCAAGCAGAGAAAGACAAGTACCATGATTACTCTTATTTGTGGAATTTCAAAACAAAACAAAACAAAACAAAACAGAAGGAATAAAACAGCAGTAGACTCACAGACACTGAGAAGTGACTAGGGGTTACCAAGGGGAGGGGTTGGAGCAGGTAGAGAAGGGGGGTAGTGAGATAAAGGAGCACAATAATTCACAATCACAATATAAGTTGTTCACAGGACGATAGTACATCATGGAGAATATAGTCAATGATTCTGTAACATCTTTCTACCTTGATAAATAGTAACCACACTAGGGGGGTTGAGGATTTATAATATGGGTAACTGTTGAAACACTGTTTTGTACATTTGAAACCAATATGTTTGTATATCAATAATACTTCAATAAGAAAAAAATTCATCCCTGTCTTTTCATGGCTTGATAGCTAATTTGTTTTTATCACTGAGTACTGTTCCATTATATGAGTGTAGCATAGCTTATCCATTATCTATTGAAGGGAATATTGAATTTTTCTACTTTTTTTTGTTTTTGCAATTACAAATAAAAGTGCTATAAACATTCACACGCAGGTATTGGTGTGGATGTATGTTTTCAAATCTGTTGGGTAAATATGTAGAAGCACAAATGTCAAATCATGTGGTAAGACTATACTTTTGTAAGCAACTCCAAACTGCCTTCCAAAATGGCTTTATAGTTTGCATTCTTACCAGAAATGTTTGAGAGTACCCATTTTTCTACATCCTCTTCAGCAGTTGGTACTGTCAATTTGCTTCTTTTTAAAATTTAGTCATTCAAAGAGGTTTATAGTGGTATCTCATTATTGTTTTAATTTAAAATTTTCTACCAAGTAATTACATTGAGCATATGTATATATGCTTATTTTCCATCCACATAGTTTCTTTGTTGAGGCTTGTATTCAGATCTTTAGCCCATTTTTAAAATTGGGCTGCTTGTTTCCTTGAGTTTAAGAGTTCTTTGTAAATGTTGGATAATAGTATTTTATCGTATATGTGTCTTACAAATACTCTCCCAGTTTGTGGTTTGTCCTTCACAAAGCAGAAATTTTTAATTGTAATAAACTCCAACATTATAATTATTTTTTCATGGATTATTCTTTAGTTGTTATATCTAAAAACGATTTTTACCAAACCAAAAAGTCACCTGAACGGTCTCCTATGTTACCTTCTAGAACCTTCATAAATTTGTGTTCTACATTTATGTTTATGACTCATTTTGAATTAATTTTTGTGAAAGGAGTAAGGTCTGTGTCTGTTTCTTTTCTTTCCTTTCTTTCTTTTTCTTTGTTTGTTTGTTTCTTTCTTTCTTTCTTCCTTCCCTCCTTTTTCTCTTTCTTTCTTTCTTCTTTCTTTCTTTCTTTCTTTCTTTTTCTTTCTTTCTTTCTTTCTTTTCTTTCTTTCTTTTTCTTTCTTTCTTTCTTTCTTTTCTTTCTTTCTCTTTCCATATGACCATACAATTTCTCTAGCACCATTTCTTGAAAAGACAACCCTTCTTTGAATTGTCTTTGTTCTTTTGATATAGATCTGTTGACTATATTTCTGTGGCTTTTTTTCAGGAATGTCACACCTCTAACTTTTTTCTTAACTATTTTTTTGAATATTCTGGATCTTTTGCCTTCCCATATAAATGTTAGTACCAGTTTCACAATATTCATAAAATATCTTGCTGGGTTTTTATTTGGCATGGTATTGAATCTATAGATCAATTTGGGAACAGTTGAAAATATTGAGTCTTCCAATCCATGAATATGAAATATAGCTTCACTTATTTAAGTCTTCTGTGATTTCTTTCATCAGAGTTGTATAGTTTTCTGCTTATAGTTACTGTGCATATTTTGTTAGATGTATACATAAGCATTTCATTGAATTTGTTGTTAGTTTCTGGTTTGTATCTTAAAAGCATTCTTCTAATAATCTAATTTAATATAATTGTTTTTAATAGTAATATGTATATGCATATGTATATATACACACAAAGCTGTTTATATGTATATATGTGGTACTTTTAGCATATTATTTTCTATTTTTAATTTTAAATCTCACTTATATTAGTCTTTAACTTTTAATGTTAACTTTATTTGTGTTTAAGTATATTATCAATTATTTAAAAACATAGTATTTGCCTCATTGTTCAACATTAGACCTTATTGAATGTTTTTATGTTTAACTTTTAACTTTACATAACTGTTGATATTTATTTAATGCTTACTATTTTCCAGGCACTGTAATACATATATATTTATATCTTTATCACTAGACTATCAATCATAAAATAATTAAAAATAATCTCATTGCCTGTGATACTCCCTGGCCTGTAGTCTGTGCTCAATAAACATGCTGATTGAATAAATGCTTGAAGATATACATAAGTAGAGAACACAGAAGAAAACCTCATGTTAAACTGACCAATTATTTTGCTTATGGTATATATTCCAGAGTCTGCATCATTCATTTATTTACAGAGAAGAATTGAGACCCTGCCCATAGTAGTCCTTGTCTGTCCTTATTTAGATAAGATGGCCTTCTTATTTAGCTTCCTGTCCTTTCACAATCCTGAACTTCCATCTGAGAAAGTTAATCTTTTCTTTCACTTGGGATACTGAGAAAGCAGAGAGCTCCCTGCATAAGTGTTACCAAAAGCTAGCTGCACTACAGATACTAAAGACCCTTGAGAGATGTATATCCTAAACCTACTCTATCTTCATATTGCTTGAAAGCTCAACTGAAAGAAGCAGTATTTTGGGAGGATTGACTGAAGGATATATAGATCATCCAATCTTCTTGGTAGCTTAATGTTGTTTTTCCAGATTAAGCCAAACAATTCCCAATAAAATTTTTCTTATGGCCTGGACATATTGCCATTAGTTTATAGTGAGGAATGTTATAATAAATAGTCCTAACAAATTTATCATGGTACTAACTGGTAAAATGTTTTCAACTGAATTTACATATTTATTTATTTTTTAATTTTTTATTAAGGTATTATTGATAAACACTCTTATGAAGGTTTCACATGAAAAACAATGTAATTACTAC
Organism: Phataginus tricuspis; assembly: GCA_029783875.1. NCBI lineage: Eukaryota > Metazoa > Chordata > Mammalia > Pholidota > Manidae > Phataginus > Phataginus tricuspis. The sequence continues at coordinate 72,409,748 of JAQQAC010016209.1, forward strand.
ATTTACCCATATTATGAAGTCCCACCCATATCCAAAGGCAGTCACTGTCCATCAGTGTAGTAAGATGCCACAGATTCACTGTTTGCCTTCTCTGTGCTACACAGTTTTCCCCATGACCTCCCAAACCATGTGTATTAAACGTAATATCCCTTTATCCCCTTCTCCCTCCCTTCCAACCTGTCCTCCCACAACCCTCCCCTTTGGTAACCACTAGTCCCTTCTTGGAGTCTCTGAGTCTGCTGCTATTTTGTTCCTTCAGTTTTGCTTCATTGTTATACTCCACAAATGAGGGAAATCATTTGGCACTTGTCTTTCTCTACTTGGCTTATTGCACTGAGCATAACATCTTCCAGCTCCATCCATGTTGTTGCAAATGGTAGGATTTGTTTCTTATGGCTTAATAGTATTCCACTGTGTATATGTACCACATCTTCCTTATCCATTCATCTACTGATGGACATTTATGTTGCTTCCATATCTTGGCTAGTGTAAATAAGGCTACCATAAACATAGGGGTGAATATGTCTTTTTGAATCTGAGAAGTTGTATTCTTTGGGTAAATTCCAAGGAGTAGGATTCCCAGGTCAAATGGTATTTCTATTTTTAGTTTTCTGAGGAACCTCCATATTACTTTCCATAATGGTTGAACTATCTTACATTCTCACCACCAGTGTAGGAGGGTTCCCCTTTATCCTCATCCTCGCCAGCATTTGTTGTTCTTAGTCTTTTCGATGCTGGACATCCTTACTGGTGTGAGGTGATATCTCATTGTGGTTTTTATTTGCATTTCCCTGATGATTAGTGATGTGAAGCATCTTTTCATATGTCTGTTGGCCATCTGAAATTCTTCTTTGGAGAATTGTCTCTTCATATCCGCTTCCCATTTTTTAACCAGGTTATTTGCTTTTTGGGTGTTGAGGTGTGTGAGTTCTTTATATATTTTGGATGTTAACCCCTTGTTGGCTATGTCATTCACAAATATATTCTCCCATACTGTAGGATGCCTTTTTTGTTCTGTTGATGGTGTCCTTTGCCATACAGAAATTTTCAGTTTGATGTAGACCCATGTATTCATTTTTGCTTTTGTTTCCCTTGCTCGAGGAGATGTGTTCAGGAAGAAGTTGTTCATGCTTATATTCAGGAGATTTTTGCCTATGTTGTCTTCTAAGAGTTTTATGGTTTCATAACTTACATTCAGGTGTAATTTGATCCATTTCGACTTTACTTTTGTTTATGTGTTTAAACAATAATCCAGTTTCATTCTCTTGCATGTAGATGTCCAGTTTTGTCAACACCACTTGCGGAAGAGGCTATCATTTCCCCATTGTATGTCCATGGCTCCTTTAATATATATCAATTGACCATATATTGTTGGGTTTATATCAGGGCTCTCTAGTCTGTTCCATTGGTCTATGGGTCTGTTCTTGTGCCAGTACCAAATTGTCTGCATTACTGTGGCTTTGTAGTAGAGCTTGAAGTTGGGAAGCATAAGCCACCCAGTTTTACTCTTCCTTCTCAGGATTGCTTTGGCTTTTTGGGGTCTTTTATGGTTCCCTATGAATTTTAGAACTAGTTACTGCAGTTTATTGAAGAATCCTGCCAGTATTTTGATAGGGATTGCAATAAATCAGTAGATTGCTTTAGGCAGGATGGCTATTTTGACAATATTAATTATTCCTACCCAAGAGCATGGGATGAATATCCATTTATTAGTATCCTCTTTAATTTCTCTCAACAGTGTCTTGTAGTTTTCAGGGTATACGTCTTTCACTTCCTTTGTTAGGTTTATTCCTAGGTATTTTATTCTTTTTGATGTAATTGTGTATGGAATCATTTTGCGGATTTATCCTTAAACGATAGGAAAGGAACAGATTTCTGTGGTTTAATTTTGTATTCTGCAACTTTGCTGTATTCAGATACCAGATCTAGTAGTTTTGGAGTGGATTCTTTAGAATTTTATATATGTATTTTTATTGTTATCTACAAATACTTGACAGTTTGACTTCTTCCTTACCAATCTCCATGCCTTTTATTTCTTTGTTTTCTCTGACTGCCGTGGCTAGGACCTTCAGTACTATGTTGAATAAAAGTGGGGAATGTGGGCATTCTTGTCTTGTTCCCAATCTTTAAGGAAAACTTTCAGCATCTCAAAATTAAGTATAATGTTGGGTGTGGATTTGTCATATATGGCCTTTATTATGTTGAGGTACTTGCCCTCTCTACACAATTTTTATATAGTTTATTTTGGTATCATTAATCTACAATTACATGTGCAATATTATGGTTATTTAACTACCCCCTTCATCAGGTCCCCCCCACCAACCCCATTACAGTCACTGTCCATCAGTGTAGTGAGATGCTATAGAGTCACTACTTGTCTTGTCTGAGTTGTACAGCCCTTCCCGTGACCCCCACACTATATCTGCTAATTGTAATGCCCTTTTATCCCCTTTGTCCCTCCCTTCGACCCATCCTCCCCAGGCCTTTCCCTTTGGTAACTATTAGTACGTTCTTGGGTTCCATGAGTCTGCTGCTGTTTTGTTCCTTCAGCTTTTTTTGTTCTTATACTCCACAGATGAGTGAAATCATTTGATACTTGTCTTTTTCAGCTTGGCTTATTTAACTGAGCATAATACTTTCTAGGTCCATCCATGCTGTTCTAAATGGTAGTATTTGTTTTCTTATTATGGCTGAATAATATTCCATTGTGTATATGTACCATCTCCTCTTTATCCATTCATCTACTGATGGACACTTAGGTTGCTTCCATTTCTTGGCTTTGTAAATAGTGCTGTGATAAACATAGGTGTGCATATGTCTCTTTCAAACGGCGCTGCTGCATTCTTAGGGTAAATTCCTAGGAGTGGGATTCCTGGGACAAACGGTATTTCTACTTTGAGTTTTTTGAGGAACCTGCGGAACCTCCATACTGCTTTCCACAATGGTTTAACTAATTTGCATTTCCAACAGCAGTGTAGGAGGGTTCCCTTTTCTCCACATTCTCGCCAACATTTGTTGTTGTTTGTGATTTGGGTGTTGGTCATCCTCACTGGTGTGAGGTGATATCTCATTGTGGTTTTAATCTCCATTTCTCTGATGATTAGTGATGTGGATCATCTTTTCATGTGCCTGTTGGCCATCTGAGTTTCTTCTTTGGGGAAGTGTCTATTCATGTCCTCTGCCCATTTCTTTATAGGATTATTTACTTTATGTTTATTGAAGTGCATGAGTTGTTTATATATTTTGGATATCAACCCCTTATTGGATACGTCATTTATGAATATATTCTCCCATGCTCTAGGATGTCTTGTTCTACTGATGGTGTCCTTTGCTGTACAGAAGCTTTTCATCTTGATATAGTACCACTTGTTCATTTTTGCTTTGATTTCCCTTACCCGGGGAGGTATGTTCATGAAGAAGTCACTCATGTTTATGTCCAAGAGATTTTTGCCAATTTTTCTCTAAGAGTTTTTTGGTTTCATGATTTACATTCTGGTCTTTGATCCATTTTGAGTTTACTTTTGTGTATGGGGTTAGACAGTAGTCCAGTTTCATTCTCTTGCATGTAGCTGTCCAGTTTTGCCAACACCAGCTGCTGAAGAGGCTGTCATAACCCCATTGTATATCTAAGGCTCATTTATCATATATTAATTGACTGTATATGTTTGGGTTAATGTTTGGATTTTCTATTCTGTTCCACAGGTCTGTGGGTCTGTTTTTGTGCCAGTACCAAATTGTCTTGATTACTGTGGCTTTGTAGTAGAGCTTGAAGTCAGGTAGCGTAATTCCCCCTGTTTGATTCCTCCTTCTCAGGATTGCTTTGGCTATTCTGGGTCTTTTGTGGTTCCATATGAATTTTTGAATTATTTGTTCCAGTTCATTGAAGAAAGCTATTGGTAGTTTGATAAGGATTGCATTCAATCTGTAGTTGCTTTAGGTAGTATAGCCATTATGACAATATTTATTCTTCCTAGCCAAGAGCATGGGATGAATTTCCATTTGTTAGTGTCTTCTTTAATTTATCTTAGGGGTGGATTGTACTTTTCATTATATAGGTCTTTCACTTCCTTCATTAAGTTTATTCCAAAGTATTTTATTCTTTTTGACGCAGTTGTGAATGGAATTGTTTTCCTGATTTCTCTTTCTGTTAGTTCATCATTAGTGCATAGGAAAGCAACAGATTTCTGTGTGTTAATTTCGTATCCTGCAACTTTGCTGAATTCAGATATTAGTTCTAGTAGTTTTGGAGTGGAGTCTTTAGGGTTTTTTTATGTACAATATCATGTCATCTGCAAATAGAGACAATGTGAATTCTTCTTTACCAATCTGGATGCCTGGTATGTCTTTGTTTTGTCTGATTGCTGTGGCTAGGACCTCCAGTACTATGTTGAATAACGGTGGAGAGAGTAGGCATCCCTGTCTTATTCCCAATCTTAGGTTAAAAGCTTTCAGCTTCTCATCGTTAAGTGTGATGTTAGCTGTGGGTTTGTTTATATGGCCTTTATGATGTTGAGGTACTTGCCCTCTATACCCATTTTGGTGAGAGTTTTTATCATGAATGGATGTTCAATTTTGTGAAATGCTTTTTCAGCATCTATGGAGATGATCATGTGGTTTTTCGTCTTTTTGTTGATGTGGATGATGTTGATGGATTTTTGAATGTTGTACCATCCTTGCATCCCTGGTATGAATCCCAATTCATCGTGGTGTATGATCCTGTTGATATATTTTTGAATTCGGTTTGCTAATATTTTGTTGAGTATTTTTGAATCTACGTTCATGAGGGATATCGGTCTGTAATTTTCTTTTTTGGTGAGGTCTTTGCCAGGTTTTGGAATTAGAGTGATGCTGGCTTCATAGAATGAGTATGAAAGTATTCCCTCCTCTTCTATTTTTTGGAAATATTTAAGGTGAATAGGTGTTATTTCTTCTCTATATGTCTGGTAGAATTCAGAGGTGAATCCATCTGGTCTGGGGGTTTTGCCCTTGGGTAGTTTTTTAATTACCTCTTCAATTTCGTTGCTGATGATTGATCCGTTTGGTTTTTCTGTTTCTTGTTTGGTCAGTTTTGGAAGGTTGTATTTTTCTAAGAAGTTGTCCATTTCTTCTAGGTTTTCCAGCTTGTTAGCATATAGATTCTCATAATACTCTCTTGTAAATCTTTGTATTTCTGCAGGATCTGTCGTTATTTTTCCTTTCTCATTTCTGATTCTGTTTATGTGTGTAGATTCTCTTTTTCTCTTAGTAAGTCTATCTAGGGGTTTATCTATTTTGTTTATTTTCTCAAAGAACCAGCTTTGGTTTCATTGATTTTTACTATTGTTTTATTCTTCTCAATTTTATTTATTTCTTCTCTGATCTTTATTATGTCCCTCTTTCTGGTGACTTTGGATCTCATTTGTTGTTCTTTTTCCAATTTCAGTAATTGTATCTTTAGACTATTCATTTGGGAATGTTCTTCCTTCTTTAAATAGGCCTTAATTGCAATACACTTTCCTCTTAGGCTTGCCTTTGTTGCATCCCAAAGAAGTTGTGGCTTTGTGTTATTGTGTCATTAGTCTCCATATATTCTTTGATTTGTGTTTTGATTTGGTCATTAACCCATTGATTAATTAGGAGAATGTTGTTATGTCTCCATGTATTTGTGGGCCTTTTTGTTTTCTTTCTAAAATTTATTTCTAGTTTTACACCTTTGTTATCTAAGAGGTTGGTTGGTAGAATTTCAATATTTTTGACTTTACTGAGGTTCTTTTTGTGGCCTAGTATGTGGTCTATTCTGGAAAATGTTCCGTGTGCACTTGAGAAAGACGTATATTCTGTTGCTTTTGGGTGTAGGGTTCTGTAGATGTCTGTTAGGTCCAACTGTCTAGTATGTTGTTCAGTGCCTCTGTGTTTTTACTTATTTTATTTCTGGTTGATCTGTCCTTTGGAGTGAGTGGTGTGTTGAAGTAACCTAAAATGAATGCATTGCTGTCTATTTCCTCCTTTAATTCTGTTACTACTTTTTTCATATATGCTGGTGCTCCCGTATTGGGTTCATATATATTTATAATGGTTATATATTCTTGTTGGATGGACCTCTCTATCATTATGTAATGTCCTTCTTTATTTCTTGTTACTTTCTTCATTTTGAAGTCTATTTTGTCTGATACAAGTACTGCAATGCCTGCTTTTTTCTCCTTGTTGTTTGAATGAAATATCTTTTTCCATCCCTTCACTTTTAGTCTGTGTATATCTTTAGGTTTGAGGTGAGTTTCTTGTAGGCAGCACATAGATGGGTCTTGCTATTTCATACATTCTGTTACTCTGTGTCTTTTGATTGGTGCATTCCATCCATTTACATTTAGGGTGATTATCGATAGATATGTACTTATTGCCATTGCTGGTTTAGATTCATGGTTACCAAAGGTTCAAGGGTTTCATCTTTACTATCTAACAATCTAACTTAACTTTCTTGTTAAGTTATTGTAAACACAGTATGATGATTCTTTATTTCTCTCTGTTCTTATTCTTCCTCCTCCATTCTTTATATACAAGGTGTTTTATTCTTTGCCTTTAGTTAGTATTTAGTCTGTCTGCTTTCTTTGCTATGATTTTATTTTCTGTTGTGACATCTTTTTAGCCTTAGGAGTGCTTCCCTCTAGAGTAGTTCATTTAACATGTCCTGTAGAGGTTGTTTATGGGGGGAAATTCTCTCATCTTTCGCTTGTCTGGAAATTGTTTAATCCCTCCATCATATTTAATTGATAATCGTGCTGGATACAATATTCCTGGTTCGAGGCCCTTCTGTTTCATTACGTTAAATATATCATGCCATTCTCTTCTGGCCTGTAAGGTTTCTGTTGAGAAGTCTGATGATAGTCTGATGGGTTTTCCTTTGTAGGTGATCTTTGTTCTCTCTCTAGCTGCCTTTAATACTCTGCCCTTATCTTTGATCTTTGCCATTTTGATTATTATGTGTCTTGGTGTTGTCTTCCTTGGGTCCCTTGTGTTGGGATATCTGTGAGCTTCCATGGACTGCGGGACTATTTCCTTCCACAGCATGGGGAAATTTTCAGCAATTATTTCTTCAAAGACATTTTCTATCACTTTTTCTCTCTCTTCTTCCTCTGGTACTCCTATAATACGAATATTGTTCTGTTTGCTTTGGTCACACAGTTCTCTTAATATTCTTTCATTCCTAGAGATCCTCTTATCTCTCTCTGCCTCAGCTTCTCTGTATTCCTGTTCTCTGATTTCTATTCCATTAACAGCCTCTTGCATCTCGTCCAGTCTGCTGCTAAGCCCATCAATGGCTTGTCTCATTTCTGCATTGTCTTTCCTGACTTCCCTCACTTCCTCCCTCACCTCCTGCATATTTCTCTGTAGATCCATCAGCATGGTTATAACTTTTATTCTGAATTATTTTTCAGGAAGATTGTGCATTTCCATCCCTTCAGTTTCCCTCTCTGGTGTTGTCTGGGTCTAGGTGAGCTGAGTCTGTAGCATATTTCTCTGTATTTTCATGGTGTTAGAAGTGGTCACTGGTAGGTGCCACATATGTCAACTGGGCTCTTTAAGACTTAAAAAATAAAAGAAGGAAGAGAAAAAAGAGAAAAAAAAAGAGGGAAAGAAAAGAAAGAAAAGAAAAGAAAAGAAAGAAAAATACCCAGAAAAACAAAAACAAAAAAAAAATGCCCACCAGGAATAGATTCTGTAAGGATGCTGTAGGTGGCGCTGTTGCTCCACTATTCTACAGCCGTAGCCACACAGCTCGGCCAGGCCCTTTGTATCTCTGGCTGGGGTGGGAACAAATGGGAGGCTTTTGTTCTCTATGTGAAGTTTCAGTGCAGCTACTTTTTCCCTGTCACTAGGCAAGGGATCCAAAATTCCTCAGGACTCTCAGCCTGTTGGGCCAAGTGTGCTGGGATAATCCTTGTCCCTTGCCTCTTTAAGACCGCCAAATAAAAGTATGCGCTTTTCTTTTGTCCTGGGGAGCCTGCTGCAAGGACCTGGGCGCGTTCCCAGCTCAAAACCTGCACCTTCTGCCTCTCCAATATCCCATACACCAAACGATGTGTGTCAGTGCTCCTGGCGCAGATCTCTAGGGCTGGTTATTTCACATACCTGTTCTTCCACTCCCTCCAGGCTCTGAATCTTCTCCTCTTGCTGGTGCGCTGGGGTGTGTGAGTGCTTGGGTCCTGCCGTGTCGCGGCTCTATATCTTACCCACCTCATGGGGTGCCGAGTCCTCTCAGGTGCAGATACAGGCTGTGTGCCGTCCTGTATACTCTGGTCTCTTTTTTTAGGAATAGTTGTATTTGCTGTATTTTCATAGATTTATATGGTTTGGGGAGGATATTGCCACTGCCCTGCTCATGCTGCCATCTTCCCGGATCTCCCTCTATACACATTTTGTTGAGAATTCTTATCATGAATGGGTGTTGAGTTTTGTCAAATGCATTTTTGGCATCTATGGAGATTATCATGTGATTTTTGTCCTTCTTTTCATTGATATACTTGATGATGTTGATGTATTTTCAAATGTTGTACCATCCTTGTATCTCTAGGATGAATCCCACTTGATCATGGTGTATGATTCCTTAGATGTATTTTTGAATTAGGTTTGGTAATATTTTGTTGAGTGTTTTTGCATCTGTGTTCATCACAGATATCAGTCTGTAGTTTCGTTTTCTGTGGTCTTTGTCTGGTTTTTGTATTAGAGTTATGCTGGCCTCATAGAATAAGTTTGGAAGTATTCCCTCTTCTTCTAATCATTGGAAAACTTTAAGGAGGATGGTTATTAGGTTTCACTAAATGTTTGATAAAATTCGGCAATGAGGCCATCTGTTCCAGGGGCTTTGTTTTAGGTAGTTTTTTGATTACCAATTCAAATTCGCTGATAATTGGTCTGTTCAGATTTTTTGTTTGTTTCTGGGTCAACCTTGTAAGGTTGTATTTTTCTAGAAAGTTGTCCATTTCTTCTAGGTTATCCAGTTGGTTAGCATATAATTTTTCATAGTATTCTCTAATAATTCTTTATATTTCTGTGGTGTCTGTAGTGATTTTTCATTTCTCATTTCTGATTTGGTTTATGTGTGTAGACTCTTTTTTTCTTGATAAGTCTGATTAAGGGCTTCTCTCTTTTGTTTATTTTCTCATAGAACCACCTCCTGCTTTCATTTATTCTTTCTATTGCTTTATTCTTCTCGATTTTATTTATGCCCCAATCTTTATTATGTCCCTCCTTCTATGGACTTTGGGCCTCAATTATTCTTCTTTTTCTAGTTTCATTAATTGTGAGTTTAGACTGTTCATGTGGGATTGTTCTTTCCTGAGATAGGCCTGTATTTCAATATAGTTTCATTTTAGCGCGGCCTTCGCTCTTTCCCCCAGATTTTGTGGTGTTGGTTATTGTTGTCATTTGTCTACATATTTTGGTTGACTTCTGTTTTTATATGGTCATTGATCCATTGGTTATTTAGGAGCATGTTGTGAAGTATCCACGTGTTCGTGGCATTTTTCATTTTCTTTGCATAATTTATTTCTAGTTTCATACCTTTGTGGTCTGAGAAACTGGTTAATACAATTTCATTCTTTTTGAATTTACTAAGGTTCTTTTTGTGGACTACTATATGATCTATTCTTGAAAGTGTTCCATGTGCACTTGAGAAGAGTGTGTTTTCTGCTGCTTTTGGGTGTAGAGTTCTGTAGATGTCTGTTAGGTCCATCTGTTCTATTGTGTTTTTCAGTGGCTCTGTCTCCTTACTTATTTTCTGTCTGGTTGATCTGTCCTTTGGAGTGAGTGGAGTGTTGAATTCTCCTAGAATGAATGCATTGCATTCTTTTTCTCCTTTTAATTTTGATAGTATTTCTTTCACATATGTAGGTGCTCCTGTGTTGGGTGCATAGACATTTATAATGGTTATATCTTCTTGTTGGACTGACCCTTTATCATTATGTAATGTCCTTCTTTGTCTCTTGTGACTTTCTTTGTTTTGAAGTCTATTTTATCTGATACAAATACTTCAACTCCTGTTTTCTCCCTATTAATTTCATGAAATATCTTTTTCCATCCCTTCACTTTTAGTCTGTGTATGTCTTTGGGTTTAAAGTGAGTCTCTTGTAGGCAGCATATAGATGGGTCTTGATTTTTTATCCATTCAGTGACTCTATGTCTTTTGATTGGTGCATCTTTTTATTGGTACATTCAGGCCATGTACATTTAGGGTGATTATCGATTGGTATGTACTTATTGCCACTGCAGGCTTTAGTTTCATGTTTACCAAAGGTTCAAGGTTAACTTCCTTACTATCTAAGAGTCTAACAACTCACTTAATGTGCTATTACAAGCACAATCTAAAGGTTCTCTTTTTCTCCTCCATATTCTTCCTCCTTCATTCTTTATATATTAGGTATCATATTCTGTACTCTTTGTCTATCCCTTGATTGATTTGGGGGATAATTGATTTAATTTTGCTTTTGCTTAGTAATTAACTTTTCTTTCTTTCCTGTGTTTTTATTACCTCTGGTGCCAGCTATTAAACCTTAGGAACACTTCCATCGACAGGAGTCTCTCCAAAATATGATGTAGATATGGTTTGTGGGAGGTAAATTCTCTCAGCTTTTGCTTATCTGGAAATTGTTTAATCCCTCCTTAAAATTTAAATTATAATCTTGCCAGATAAAGTATTATTTGTTCAATGTCCTTCTGCTTCATTGAATTAAACATCATGCCACTCCTTTCTGGCCTGTAAAGTTTCTGTTGAAAAGTCTGATGATAGCCTGATGGGCTTCCCTTTGTATGTGATCTTATTTCTCTCTCTGGATGCTTTTAATGGTCTTTCCATATCCTTGATCTTTTCCACTTTAATTATAATATGTTTTGTTGTTGTCTTCCTTGGGTACCTTGTGTTGGGAGATATGTGCACCTCCATGGCCTAAGAGATTATCTCCTTCCCCAGATTCTGGATGTTTTCAGAAATTACTTCCTCAAAGATACTTTCTATCCCTTTTTCTCTCTCATCTTCTTCTTGTACCCCTATAATGTGAATACTGTTCCATTTAGATTGGTCACACAGTTCTCTCAATATTATTTCATTCTTAGAGATCCTTTTTTGTCTCTTTGCCTCAGCTTCTTTGTATTCTTCTTCTCTAATTTCTATTTCATTTATCGTCTCCTCCACCATGTCTAATCTGCTTTTAAAACTTTCCATTGTATGTTTCATTTCTGATACTGTGTTCCATAATGATTGGATCTCCAACCGGAATTCATTCCTGGGGTTTTGAATGTTTCTGTACCTACATTAGCATGTTAATAATTTTTATTTTGAAATCCCTTTCAGGAAGACTCATGAGGTCAATTTCATTTGAATCTTTCTGAGGGTTTGTATTCATAATTTTACTTTGAACCAGATTCCTTTGGCATTTCATATTTGTATGTGGTGCCCTCTAGTGCACAGAAGCTCTACTTTCTGGAGCTGCTCAGACCATGAAGCAATGTCTGGGGTTTCAGTGGATTGGTATTGGTGCCTTGGGAGAGGAAAGAGATGTTTCTTGCTTCCTGGCTTCTATGCTTGTCTCCACTGTCCAACCAGTGGGCCAAGCACACAGATATAAGCTTCTATGCTTTGCATTTGTAGCTGCTGTATATGGGGCTTCCCTCTGGTTGGTCTAATGCTATGGTAGTCTTTGCTGGTTTGGAGCCAGGTGTGGCTGGCTCAGAGAAAGGCACCGTAGGCTGCGTATCACGGAGGGGGTCCTTGAAGCTGTGTAACAAGCCAGGGAGCTGGAACACCTGAAGATCGTGAAAGTTCCCAACCTGCTGGGCAGAGTGCACCCATACAATTTTGTCTACCTGTACTTTCTCTTGAGCTGTAAGCTCTGTGCAATCCTTGCCCCTTTAGCAGCCCTCTTGCTGTTAGTAAGTCTCTCAGACTGTGTGCTTTTATTTTGTCCCAGAGCACCCAGATGTGCATCCCTGCTTTCCACAAGTGGCTGGAATTTCACTGTCCCCAAGTAGTCTGCCTTTCTTAGCTTTCCAATCCCCTAATCACGAGAGTACCATGAAACACCATGAAATGTAGGTTTGTGCTCCCAGAGAAGATCTCCAGAGTTAGGTACTCAGCAGTCCCAGGCCTTCACTCCTCCCTGCTCCATTTCTCTTCCTCCCACCAGTGAGCTGGGGTGGGGGAAGGGCTTGTGTCCCACTGGGCCATGGCTTTAGTACATTACCCTGTTCCATGAGGTTTATTCTTTTCTCCAGGTGTATGCAATTTGGTGCATTCCTCCTTCCTGTTGCTCTTTAAGAATTAGTTGTGTTAATTGTATATTTTTCGTATTATATGTGGTTTTAGGAGGAAGTCCCTGTCTCACCTCTCACACCACCATCTTTAATCTTTAACTGAATTTCAAAGTGTATTTTTTTAAGGAGCATATAGAATAATTATCCTGTCAGTTTCAGGAATAGTAGTCCTTTCCCTAAGCAATAACTTTTTAAAAACAATCTTATGTACATTTTATCCACATTTTTCTTGTGTTGCTAGAGAGCTTAGGGCTGAACTACACTTAATTCTATTATTAGAACACTGCTTTCTTGCATTTGTTTTATCTGGTGACTTTATTCATGATCTACCTTTAGCTTTGCTTAGTTTACCTTAATTTTTCATTTAGCTTCAAAATGATTTAATATTGCAGAATCAGGGTAGAATATAAATATAGTGATATTCTAAATCATTATAAAATCTCAGTCTTTGAAACAGTGTATTTTTTCTTGACTCAGTCATTTACTTTCTGCTCCCTCACTGCATCATTCACAAGGGAAATTTTGGGGAACTTTAGCTTAGATTTTCTAATAAGGTTGGCTTAGAGTATCAAGATTATTAATACAACAGCATAGTTATAGATGGTAAACACCACAAATAATCATGAATTGCCCCATTTCATGTGTGTGTGTGTAATATATGTAATAAAATAATTCATTGAATTGTAATTTATGTACAATAAAATTTATCTTTTAAAAAAGCTTTACAGTTGGATGAGTTTTGACAAATTTATTCACTTGTCTAACCACTACCACTAACCACTACCACAAACAATCAAGATACAGAACATTTTCATCACTTCAAACAATTCTTAATGCTGGTTTCAATGAATTGACATCCCATCATCCAATCTCTAGCAACCACTGATCTTTTTTTTTGTGCCTAAAATTTTCTTTCTTTGAATGCTATTTAAAGATAATTATTTACTATAGTCAAAGAGATTTAAAGTTAACACAAGTTTAAAGCAATAAAGACAAATTTTTATCAGAAACTTGTAGTGGAGAGAGTTCATGTAAATTGACGTGTGTTTTAAAGGGAGAATGGGAGAGTAGAGAAAGGGAGCAACCAGGGACTCCCGCAATCAGGAAGTAAAAAATTACAAAATACAGGCAAGAGGGTTGGTCAATGTCAATGTGATTAAGACATCTGTGTCTGCTAATTGGCATTTATCAAAGTTAGGAATCTATCCCACAAAGGCTGGGAGACAGAGGTTTCATCATTGTTGATGATTATATTTCAAAGGAACAGTTTTCAAGTCCTTTAAAATGAAACTCCTGTGTTGCAGGAGACACATATACATTTCAAAGAGACAAAGGAAAGATTCATAATTTTAAGCTTTTTTAGTAAATGCTCTAAGAAAGGGAGGATGAAGGTGTATTATCAGGTGTTGGCTAGAACAAATAATGAATTCTTTTGGCAGTCTTGAGCTTTTCCAGACAAAAACTCAAAGGAATCTGAACTGTCCCAGAGATGCAGTTTTGTGCTATAAAAAGCCATACTAAAGTTTACTTAAGTCTCTTAGTATGAGGTGTGAACAAAAAATTTGTGCTAGGCATCTGCAGTCTTTATAGACCAAGGTTGAGATTGCGGCCTAGTTGATTGGAAAAATCAGAGGAATCCAAGTTTTGTAAAGGACAGAGACTGTTACTATGTAGCCTCTATATCTGGTTTCTTTAACTTCCTTAATCTGCTTCTGAAATTCATCATTGTGGTTGAAATAACTAGTAGTTCATTATCTTTTATTACTGAGAAATATTCCACTGTATGTTTACCTGTTGATGGGCATTTCAGTGTTTTAAGTTTCTAGATATTACTAATCTGTTTACAAGCCTTTGTGTGGACTTACACTTTGTGTTCTTTTTGAGTGGGTATTCTGGATGGTATGGTAGAGTTAAACTGACTTTAAAGAAACCATAAAGCTGTTTTCTAAAGTGATTGCACCCTTTTATACTACCAACAACATATGAGTGTTCTAGTTGTTCCACATCCCCTTCGGCTCTTGGGATCACATGACTTTTTATATTTTAGCCATTCTATTGAATGTGTAGTCTTATATAGTGCTTTGTTCTTTGTATAACTTCTATCATGAAAAGCTTCCTCAAATCTTTGCCTATTTCTTTTATAATTGTATTATCTTTTTAATTAATGAATAAGTTTCAAATATATCCTAGTTACAACTCCATTATCACATAATTGTATTTCAGAAATATTTTCACAGTTTTCCACATATATTTTCCAAGCATTTTGTAGAATTTAAAGACAAATTAAAAAAAATAAAAGACATTTCTGCTGAATATTTCATGATATGGGAAGAAGTTTGGTGTGAACCAGAGTGGATTGTTCAAACTAATAATGATAGATCACCCTGTGCTTTAATGTTATATTTTAGTACAAACTGATTAGAAATGTTTAATATACTAGTTAGTTGCTGATGAAGTGAATTAAACTTTGGATTTGAAAGAATCAGTTAGCTACTTTGAACTTGTCCAACTAGATTACATTTACAAAAAACAGGTTTTGAGAGGTGAAAGAAGCCTCAAAAGACATTTACCATAACAATTTTCAAACTCTGTGGATTCTGGGATTTTATATAATTGTTTTAAATACTTTTCTAGAGGGTAGGAGGAAATCCAAATTAGATACTTTGAATTCTCTATCTCCCACTTCAAAAGAGTAGCTTAACTTTTGTTTGTTCATGAATATCCTAGATGCTTGCATATTATGTTATTAAAAATAGGAAGGCTTCTTCTGTTAAAAGAAATTTTGAAAACCACCAAACTTTTTTTTATAAATTTAGATATAATTCTCATACCACATAATTTAATCTTTTAAAGTTTACAATTAAATAGATTTTAGTATATTCACAAAGTTGTGCAGCCATTGCCACTATCTATACAGAACAATTTTGTCATTCCAAAAGGAAGCTCTGTATCCATTAATAATTTATCCATTCATTAGTTGGGCATTTGAGTTATTTCTACCTTCTGGCTATTATGAATAATGATGTTATGAACATTCATATCTAAGTTTTTGTGTGGAAATATGTTCTAACTCTCTTGTATACATACTTAGGTTGCCTAAGTGGTACCGTATGTTTAACTTGGTACTTTCTGGTACCACGTGGTAACTCTATGTTTAACTTTTTAAGAAACTACCAAACTGTTTTCCAAAGCAGCTGCAAAATTTGACAATCCCATCATCAATATATGAGCATTCGAGTTGCTCTATATCCTTGCCAACACTTGTTACTTTATCTTTTTTATTATACCCACCTATGTGGCTGTGAAGTGGCATTGTATTGTGGTTTTGATTTATATTTCCCTAATGACTAAAAATGTTGAGTGTATTTCAGGGTGCAGTGTAAGTACCATTTATTGGAATTTATTTCAAGCCATTAACTCACAAACCAGACTTAACATCCTTTATACCCAAAGAGGATGCCTAACTGTTCTCAATATCTCTGTTGGTCAGACAGTTGGGAACAAATTATGAGGTTGGTTGAAAATGTTCAACTTTTCCAAGTTGTCATATAAAAAGTCATTATGAACAGTGACCAATTCACTTGCTGACAAGATATGTAGATTTGAGGGATAACAATCAGTTTTAAGTCTTAAAATAGGATGTAATACAGAGCTTTCTTTCTCCAAGATCAGTTGAGTGACTTGACTAACGAACTTTATCTGTCAGGGTTTGGGATTCATTGTCTTTCTTGTCCGTCAAAAGCATGACTTGGTTAATGTGTTTGGTACCAACTGGTGATGGTCAAATATGTTAAATTAACACAAAGAAGTAATATTAATAATTTGTGGTTATTTTCTGCTGTTCAGTATATTTATTTATGATACGTTATATTACATATGAGAATATGGCATCAAAAAATTAGAATTTGCTCTCCTTTATCAATCTGGTAAAACACATTGCAGTTGCATTTTATCCTTTAAAAAAATTAATTAGCTATTCTGCTGGGCTTACAAATATTTAAGATGCTCTCTAAGCTTTAAGAAGCATTAAGAAAATGCCAATTAATTTTTGTAAAACTCTTCTATAATTTCAGAAATTTCATCTATGATATTTATAATCTTTTAATGGATATAAAAATAAGTGAAGCTTTTTCCTGTATAAGGAATGATTGTTAATGTTTTTTAGTTCATATCATTTTATCTCTACATAAGAAGTGAAATGTGACACAATAATAGTTATAATAACTTTATTACCCAGCTTAAATGACTTTATATATAATAGTGTCATTACCAATACATGATGTTCTTGTCTGAAGAACACAAACCATTGGTAAATTTAGATGTGTTTTATCACCTTAGAGAGTTTTTTTTTTAAGGTGCAGAAGGCTAGTAAAATTTTATTTATAATTAAATATTTTAGACTGAGACCTTATTCCTTCAGAGTCTTCATCAAAGTTTTAGAAAACTGCCTTCTCAGGTAAGTTGTCTTCTAGGCAAATGTCCTTTCTCTGTTGAAAGGCTGAAGGGACTAAACTAAATCTATTTATTTGTCAGACAATGCAAAAATGAAAAATCTTCTCTGGATACTCTGGCAATTTTATTTGTCTTATAGAAATTTAATAAATTTTTTGAAAGTTATTTAACTAGTTACATAATTCTTCATTTAAATAAATAATACAATCACATTTTCTAGTATAGGAAATAACATTCAATTTAGGGTAATTCCTGTTTCTGGGCATTCAAATGTGACTTTCTAGGTTATGACATTGGTCAAGTCTTTAATATCTTCATCATTCAACTTTTTTAATTCATAAAATTTATAAAATAAAGCTAATATTATATATACAACCTGTTTCATGACATTGTTTTTTCATAACAGGTAAGTTTCAATATATGAATGTGCTTTGTAGACATAGCATAGCAAATTTTCATCTGTTAATTAAATTCATCTGTGCATATACTCTTAAACTGTTTTTAGAATTAAATGGAAGTAAAATTAAGTTATTTTAGATCAGGAAGACTCAAATATAGAACTACTGATTTCTCTTGGCATAAATTCAAGAACAATTGTAGTGGACAAAACAATCTTTATTGGGTGAGATTGAAGTACATAAAGACCTCAAAAGATCACTCAGTAATCTGTTATGTGATTGAGAAATGAAAGTAACTTAAAAAATAGTTTTATGGGATCTTCTATTTTTTTATTTACATTGTTAATGGTTAATTAAAAATGTAAAATTCATGGGTCTCATGAAAATATATACTGGAAATATGTTAAGGATTTAAAAAAATGTTTTATTGATTAATTAATGAGGGAACTAGTAAGATGTTAAAACTGGTTCAAAGACTGTATGAGGAGCCAGTTAATTTCAGGCAATTTTATACAGGAATTTATTACATTAGGAATGTTAAGATATGATATAAAACTGCATAATGTTCTACAGGGAAATAAACCCTATCATTTAGAGTTCACTTTTTCTCTCAGGCAGATTTTATTTGTATCACTACAAGACTAAAACTTTACTAAGTCTGGGACCTTTAATAAATAGTAAAAAGGTGAACAAAGTTTATTCTTCAAATCTTTGGGTGGGCCTGTATCACTGATTGATATTGAAAGGACATGCCACCCACATTTATTTACTTATTTCCAAATTTGGAATTATTTTTCTTAAGAGCTTATTATATCTTGAGCATCTTCTCATGTGATGAAATATTCAATAAAATATTTTAATAACCAAATAATATTTTAATTGTAAATGTTGATATATCAGTATAATTATGTGCAGAATAATGGCTAATATTCTTAATATACCTTTTATGTATTGAGAGTTTTGATAAGTTAGGATTATATCATAGGAAAGTAGACACATGGATAAAAAATGGAAATTTCTGACCAGGATTCATGCCTGGCTTTATATACCCATTGTATATATAAAAGAGACTGCTTTGCATACTTATGAGAATGGCAGGTTGTTTACCTGTAACAGAGTGGCTGGTCACTCTCAGAAGTACCAGTGCAGGGATTGGGTGGAGAGGAAACACACATCTCTCCTCTCTTCAGTACCTGGTATATAATTGATTGGGCATCCACCAGTCACCATAGAGACCAGTCCACAGAGTTCCTCCTTTGCATACTTATGAGAGCAGCAGGATGTTTACCCATGACAGAGCTATTGGTCAGTCATGGGAGTACTGGCGCAGGGGAGGGGTGAAGAGGAAACATCGATTCTGTCCTTTCCTCAGTTTCTGGTACATAAATGGTTGGGCATCTACCAGTCACCATAGAGACCGGTCCACAGAGTTCCTTCCAGTGGTAAGGGTAGGGAAGCTGGGAACAGGAGAGAGCAGAAGAGGGCAGTGTAAGCAGAGAAGGAAACCCTAGGGGGAGAGTCAGGCGAGAGAAGCTGGAAAGCCCAAGTACTAGGAAGGGACAGTATTAAGCCCCATGTTGGTGAGCAGGAGAGAGCAGTGCTGGAGCCAGCACTTGTACAGGGCTGGTTTACCACTGTGAGAATAAACATGGCATGAACCCCTTTTAGTCCCCGCAACTTGCTCTTGTATTTTTTGGTCTCACAAAATACATAGTGAAATTGTGCAAAGTGAGGAACCCCCTCCTCCCAGAGCAAGAACATAGGACATAACTAGTTCTCTTCCTTCAGAAACCTTATCAAAATGTCACATATTCAGTATGGCCTTTACTGTCTACTGTGTTTAAAATTGCAATATAAGAAATTACAGATTTTTAATTACTAAAATTTTTCAAGATATCCTTTATTATTTCTTTTTTTTGTTTAGAAAGTCTACATTAGTAAAAGGACTAGAAGCATCTACTATCAGTTGTTAGAGTTAAGAATATAATATATGCAATCAATCTGGTTTTATAAATCAGTTTTGGAGAAAAAATATCAATTAATAACATAAATACAATAAATCTCAGATAAATTTAAGAATTAAATGAATTATTAACTGACAAAACATAAAGCAATCCAAAACAATTCAAATCACTATTAATCTAAACTTTTTTATTCCATTTATTTCATTTTTATACTCTGTTATCTTAGAATGGCAATCACTTTATTTTTAATTCTTGGCCCTTAGAAAGTGCTACAATACATATATTTGCATATATGCTCTTACAAGTTGATACCTAACCATTCAAACTTTTCAGCAAGGTATTGAAATGCAAAACTCCCTACATTTTTGTGAATGATAAATTCTGTTATTTTATATTGGAAGGGGGTAATATGATCTCGCTCTCACTTTAATTTCTAGTTATTTGACTATTAGTCACTTTTAGCATCTTTTTATATGGCTGTTTACCATTTTAATTTGATCATCTGTGAAGGGTCAATTCATATATTTCACTTGGTTTTCTGTTAGTCTGTTATTTTTTTCTTCTCAATTTAAAAAGACTGTTTTTAAATTATAGAATTCAGCTTTTATTTCTCTAGATTGGTGTTGATCTCTGACAAAATAATGGCTTACCATGGGCTCCTGTTTCCCTTCCTCTAAGAAAATTAAGTTTGCAAACTATCAAAAGAATACGAAAGAGAGAAAACAGCAACAACAAAGAAAAAATCCTCAAGATGAAGGAAGACTATCTGTGGGGGGGAGGGGTTTGTCTACAGCCCAGGGCAAAAGGCAACAGGTGTGAGACTGAAAGGATAAATTTGAACAGTGGTCCTCAAAGTGTAGTTTACACCAATCAGCCTCAGTAACACCTGCAAAATTGTTTGAAATGCCAATTTGGAGGCCCCACCACATATTTACTGGATCAAAAACTCTGTTGATGGCACCCAGCAAACTGTTTAAGCCCACCAGACAATTATGATTCATGCTGAAGTTTAAAAATCATTGAATTGTAGAAAATCCTGTTAAATTTAGTTCTTCTCTTTTCCCATCCATTTTCTTGGGACAATCAGTACTTGATCTCTCACTGCAGAAATCCTGAGGCAATAACCCATACTTATAAGAGACTGGAAAGACAGACCATACCAGACTTTGTATGAAAATAGAACTCTGACCCACAGCTTCTGTAGGAAACAACCTAGGAAACTAAACAACAACATCTACAGCAATCAGCACAAAACAAACAGGACTTGGTCAATAACTGCCAGGTTCCCTACATTATTGTCCCCAGCATCCAATTCAGGAGTAACCACAGAAAGCCAAAGTATTTTCCCCAAAAAATAGCACAAGAAGCCCCACTTCTGGTTAGCAAAACTCTTGCTTTTCCACGTCAAAAATTTCAGTCAGTATATTTGATGATTTCCCTTGTTTCTACTATAAAGCTTTTCCACTCCCCTGTGTAATGTTAAGTCTGCCAAAATCAACTGATGGTGGTTGACTTCTTTACTATAGCAACGTCTGAATGAATTACCTCAGTTTATTCTCATTTTTTTGGTCTACATTTATTTCCACACTGCTAATACAGGTGTTAACAGAACACTAGGAAAAAAACTTCCAGTGAGATGAAGGATTGCTGGAAACAGGTATGTACTTATCAACATCCACTCCTTCTTGTCCCATATTCCTAGAATGGTGGGTTATAATCTTTTCCTGAGGATGTGAAATTGAAACCCAGACCTGAAGGGGTGAGTGATTCTATGGGTTATGGAGCCTGGGTTTTTCACACTAACACTAGTTCAATTTCTCTCTTTAAGTTTGTCTTTTGACTGAAAAATTCATGCAGTCTAAGAAGCCAGTACCCCCAGATGACAATAAGAGCTCACAGGGCCATGAAAAATGGCTGAGGAGTGATACTGTCTCAAAAGAAAAGGCTATAGTGTATTTTAGAAAATGCCAACACAATCAAACTTGTATCCCTTTAATTTTAAAGCTCCTAGACCCATACCTTTGTTAGGAAAGTCTCCCCAACCCTTGGAATTTACACGTAGTCTTTTATATTTTCTTGTAATATTTTTTAAAATTTAAATTAGAGTCTTTAATACATCAAAGCTTTTTATTTATTTCCTCTCTTGGATGGGTTTTCATTTTTATTTATTTCTACATGGAAAATCATGTATGCCATCTGTAGGGAAAATGAAAGTTCCTATGGCCAAGATCCTTACCTGACCCTAAAGTACTTGAACATGTAAATGGCCTTCTGTGTAGGGTTATGCCTATACACCCATTAGCAGTGAGCCATTATTGTTGGTGTTACTATATAAAGAGTTCTGCACAGGCAGAGACAGAGACAGGCTTGCTGCATGTAGACTATCCAAGAGGCAGATGTGTTTCCGGTACTCAAAGTGCCATCGTGAGAATAAAGCTTGGTATAAACCTTTTTACCCCTAATTTTCTGTTGTTGTTATTCAGTATCAGTGAATCCAGAGTGAACTTGCCCACGGGCAATTCACCTCAGGCAAGACAATTAATATAGTTGGCAGGATTCACTGCAGACCAAAAAAAGGTAGAATAAGATGCCCTCATGGGAGGAGTATTTTAGTGGGTTTCCCCTATGGATGGGGAGACACTCAGGTATCCCTCAGTGGGCATGTGATCTGAGGTGGCTTGCCTTCTAGATGATTGGGCCCCTCCCCATGACTGAGGGGAGGTTTGAGGTGATGCCTAAGGCAGTAGAGGAGGCCCTCTGCAAAACAGAGAATTCCTTAAAGAAACAGAATGCTCATGAGGTGGAAGGAACTGTGGGTTGGCTATTCCTCACAGTTTTAAGAAGAGTCATAAAGGAGAAGAATGTGCTCCTGTGAGAAACACAAGAGGTAAAGGTCATGAAGGAAAAAACAATTCATTGATAATTGAGATGCCATCGCTGTGAGGTGCTATGGAGATGGTAAAGGATGTAATGGTAACACAAGCAGAGACAGCACAAGAATGCAGGCTGTGAGGTACTGTGGAGGAGGTAAAAGATTCTTTGTGGAATGAAACAGCAGTGTGGCAAGGTGCTGTGGAAGACGCAAACCATGCAGAAAAAGGATATACTTTTGCAAGAAGCACAAGAAGAGGTAGTATGAGAATGCCAGCTGTGAGGTATTGACAAAAAGGTAAGAGATCTGTTGAAGACTGAGATAGCATCACTGTGAGGAACTGTGGCAAAGGTAAAGGAAGTAACAGAGGAGGCATTATTCAGAAATAGAGAGCTGCTGTTAGCCCCAGAAATGGTGGAGAGAACAAGGAGGTAGAGGTGGTGCTGGACGCCACAACCCCTCCTCTATTGAAATCCCACCAAGTTGTAATTAAGAAAATAAAGACACAGCAACCTCTGGTTCCTCCAGGAGGGGTGCAGCTCCCTCCCCAGGTTGTGGAGCACTCTATGTTCCACCTCTATACATAGGCAGACCTGGTGTATTTGGGCTCCCAGTTTCAGCAGAAACCTTTGGAGTGCATATGATCCTTGCTCCTGTGACTTTCAGATATAGGGGTGGATGGGATCATTCTGTCTGGATAAGAGATGGGAAAGCTGGCTTTCCTGACAACTCATCCTGCCTTGTGGTAGTGACTGTACAATGCATAGCAGACCCCAGTGAATCATTCACTTCTCAAGTGGGTAATGGCCACGTTTCACACTGTATGACCTAATCAGCATGATTTACCATCCTCCCCCATTAGATGACAGACGTATACCAAACTCAAACAGGTGTTATGGGAGTTAAGCATGAAAAATGCCATTTATAACCCAGTAAACTATGGCCCATACGAGGAGTTGTTTATGGCAGGGATGAGGGAAATGGTGCTGTAAATGGCTCCCTTGTCCCTCCATGGGCTCTTAGTGGCCATTTTTGCCCCTCACTAAGGGAATACCATAAATGGGGTTAACCATACTGTGACATATTTGGGGGAGGTGAAAGCGATGTGGGCATGGAAGGGAATACAGCCTGCTACTTAGAGGAATGGTATAAAGGTCTTTGTGAAGGTCACAGGACCCAGGTATTGGTTGATTTAATAGGGGCAGGAGCAGAGAGAAATTGGATGGGAAGTCAAATAGTATCTTACTGGAGCTGTGGCAATAATTGAAGCTGGAGCAGCAGTTTTGGCTGCTGAGGACCAAGAAGCAGAGGCCATAAACAGAGACAAAATACGGCTTGTGTGTCTGTAAGACTTCTTGCTCGACAGTGAGTTGACCTTGCCTGAACCCACACAGGAAGATGATTGTCTGATACAGTTTGACTGAGGGGAAGGTTGGTACACCTGCCTTGGGGTTACAGATGGAGACTAGAGGCCACATATTGAAATATCATTTCATTAGTCTCCAGTGAATGTGCAGGAGCTGAGTGCTCACTGATTCATGGCACCCCTGAATGGTTCCCCAATACCCCCACTATTAAAGATGGCTATGGGGGTAATGCTATGAGAGTGAAACAAGCCTGAATCCCATTGTAAAAAGGATGTCTACCTCCAAAGGTGTATATTGTGTTTCTCTCTCCCATATCTGAATACATTTTGGGGATAGATATCCTATAGGGCCTATGGTTGCAGAGCATTGCAGATGAGTTTTGGCTGAGAGAGTAAGTGTTAAATATTTTCACCACACATGCACACACACACACATTATTATGTGAGGTGATAGATGTATTAACTAACATTACTGTGGCAATCGTCTCACAATTTATAGGTACATCAAACTGTCACCTTATATACCTTAAACTTACACAATATTACTTTTCAATTATATCTCAGTATAGATGGAAAAAGTATGTATTAAAAAAGCAAGGACCCCTGCAGCAGATTGTGAGACCGAAAAATTTCTCCTCAGAGAGATCTACTTACAAATTGGGACTGAGAATCAGGAATAGGTCAGAAACATTTCCTGATTTATGAGACAAACAAGGTCTTTAAAGATAGATGCACCAGTTTTATTGTGTGTAGTAAAGTACATATAACATAATATTTAACATTTTAACCAAATTAATGTGTATAATTCAGTGGCATTAAATACATGCACAGTGCTTTCAGTCATCACCACTATGTAGTTGTAGAACACTTTCATGATCCCAAATGAAAACTCCATATACTGAGAAGTCACTCCCCATTTCCCAGAGGCAGCTAGTCCACTTTCTGTTTCTATAGATTTGCCTCTTCCAGATATTTTGTATAAATAGAATAACACAATAAATTGAGTTCATTTAATGAATGAAAAATAATTTTAAAAATAAACACAAAAACATGGCAGAAAGTCTTATAAATAAGATGATCCCATGCTTCTATGTGGACTTTTGTTTGGTAGGGGCCAAGGGCAGGCCACCCAAAGATGTGCCATTATAACATGCAGATAATTTCAGAGTTGAAAACAATCCAGGCTCAAAAGACTCAGAAAGAAACTTTGAGTTCTTCCACACCCCAAATGCATAAAAAGAACTTATATAGAGGAACAGCTCCAGGAAGAGAGCTATCAGCATAGATAATTACACTATAATATGAACTAGTTGTGATTGACTGGGAGGAATGTGGCGAAGTCTGTTAAAATTCCTTTCTGTGGCCCATTACTTCTATGTGGCACAAAAAAATTTGTTTACCATATTTCATATTCCTGTGAATTGGTTCACTTTTCCTTTAAGGTCTCAGATCCCTGCCTCCTTTCCTTGGTTCACGATGACATATATACCCCATTGTCTCTGACTGTCTTTGGAACCAATGTCTATGGATTCCCTGTATATATGTAATTGCTTTTTTCTCCTGAAAATCTGTCTCATGTCAATTTGATTCTTAAACCAGGTAGAAGAACCTTGAGGGGTACAGGAAATTTCTTCCTCCCCAAAGTTTCTATTAAACAGCGTAAATAAAAGGAAAGTTTTTAATCTAATTAGAAATGTACTTGTTTTCTGGTTTTCTAATTGCATTTGGAGTCAATTAAGAAGTTTCTTAATGGGGACATTTTTAGTGATTGAAGTAGAAAATTTCTGAGGCAGTATGAGTATCACAAATGTAAATGCAATATGAAAAAGTAGTACAATTATAATCTCCTTAAGTGAAAAATCATTACTAATAGAATACTAACTTTGCATTCTGAACATCTTTCTATGTAAACTGATTTTAAGACATTTGTGTAAGTGCTATGTATAAGCACACATATGTCATAAAAGACATTCTACCACAAACATTGCTGGGCATGATGGTATTAGCAACCAAAAACCTTGACATGAAAATCAACAACTTTCAAATTCTGTGTAAACTAATTTTTATTCAATGCCTTATAAAACAGCAGAGATTTTATAGTGCTTTTGTTATTTTTAAACTGTAAAATTAACTAATTTAATACTAATTAATACTAAATCTCTTCTTTGTTCCCACCTGCCTTACAATTGGATATTTCTCAGAAGTAAATATTGTTATGAGAATTTATGCAAAAGTTTTGTTGAGGGCTGAAATTGTGTGGGACTCTTTTGAGAGAGATCAGAAGATAACTTGAAAACTTGCATGTCTTTTCTTCTACAGGAATTCACTCACAGCAGTTGCTGCAAAAGCACTGAAGCATTCCAGAGAAAATATTTTCAACCAGCTCAATAACAACAATATAATAATGATAATAATAATAATAATAATAGGGGAAGGCTTCCCTCCATGTAATTTAATATAGTAAATTTTAAGCATAAAAGACTGATTAAAATGAGTAATAGTGATGTTTTCTTTGCACCTGTGTTGAAATTCAGTGGATTTAAAAATTATTATTCTAGAACTGCCTTATTTTCATTCTTTGTATTTTCAGACACTACTTTTTTTTTTTCCTATTGTGGTGCTCTGTGTATTTCTCGGTAACCTTTCTGCTAACAATTAGAATCAGGTGACTTTTTGGCCTCTTCAAAAGTTGAAGCAAAGCATGCATTGAATTTTACCTGCAAGATGCTCAGTCCGAGATTTATTTTTTAAAAAGTTAGAACCATAAACATCCACATGGTAATTCTTACCAAACCATTTCTTTTTACTTTTTACTTTTTTATTAATCAGATTTCTAAAAACCTTTATTTTTAGCTTCAGCATTTACCTCTCCTACCTCTCCGCCAAAAATGTGTGATAAAATTATTCGTTAATGATCATAACCTCTCATTTTCTTCATTTCCCTTTTTTTGCTCTGACATCTTGTTTTCTTATTTTGTTTGTTTTCTTATCTTGTGTCTTAAATCATTTGTCAGGGAGAACAGACAAGGAAAAACATACAGATCCATTGGATTACTGGAACTACTCCATGAATTAGTTCCATGATGTCTATTATATGCTGTCATCTCATAAAAATATGGTTTTATTTAACAAAGGTCTAATTGACAACAATTCCCAAGTACTTCTGGCTAACCATGTATATGGGATCCACTGGGTTCCAGTAGCAGGAAATGGCTTTCTGTCAAAATGCAGGCACTAGCCATTGGAGGTAGGTGTGGATGTAGATAGAGCCCTGACAGCTCCTGCTACAGCAGACTTTAAAAACCGGAAGAACTACTGTATTGTTGGTAGGTCTGCCAAGTGGGAATCATCTGGAAGGTAGCCTGGAATAATTTCTTCACCTATAAAAGGGAAATTTACCACATACTTCTGCAGAGATGTGGTGAGAATTTAATGAAATGTTATACCAGAAGTTGCTGACACAAAATTAGATTTCCAACCCTTTTAAGTTATAACATTAACAGTCATTCTGTTTCATTATCATGTAACTATTAAAATTTCTGTTAAGAGAATTTTATATTTGAAATTCAAATAATGAATGATAGTGGTATAGTTACGTCAAAGATGTGATTCAAGAATTTTCAGAAAAATCGCATTTTGTAGCCTAAAAGCAGTTATGGTAAAACTATTCTTTGTGAATGTTTATTTAATATAATGAGGACAATTCAGTGGATTTAAATTTTATTTAGTGTTTTATTTTATGTGGAAATATGGAATTTTAAAGACTGTAATAATGTTTCTCAGGGTTTTTTAGAGTGTATACTACGTAAGAACAGTGACAGTATTCTGGAAATTCCTGGGAAGTTAAGGACACGTTCTCTTATGGAACAACATCTTACTCTATTGTGAGAATACTAGGATTGAAGGAGGCATCATTATCTTGTATCAGGCAATATCAATGTAAATGAAATTCTCCACTCCACCCTTATCTCTAGAGGTGTCAGAGACTTTGATGAAGACAAAAGCTATTGCTCGACAATACACATAAATATAATTTGTTAGGTGTCTTGGGCAGGGTAAAAAATAATCCTGAATTTAAATAATGATGGCTAAAGGCACATTTTTAAAAGATTAAAAAAAGAAACTTGGAAATTATTGGAAATCACTGCCTAAGAAAAGATCCCCCTTCTAAGCTTTCAATATGGTTATATATTGAGCCACCTGGACTTATCTTAAAACGCCCACATGCGTTTTAAATTCTCAGTGCTGAACACTGAATTTTACTTTGCTCTACCCCAACACTCCATGGCAAGGAAATACACCACTCTATACCTAAGTGCTAGAAGAAGAAACCTGGATGTTATTCCTGAATCCTCCTCTATCATCTCCCTAAACTAACCAATCACCAATTTCTTTTAAATATACAGTTGACCTCTGAACAAAATGGGTGTTAGGCGGGTAGGGATGCCAACCCCCTGCATAATAAAAAATTCACATGTAACTTTTGATTCTCCAAATACTTAACTAATAATAACATATTGCTGACTAGAAGCCTTACCAATAATAATAAATTAACACATATTTTGTATATGTATTATATACTTACAATATTGTTCAGTGTGTTGGGCAGGATAAAAAATAATCCTGAATTTAAATAACAATGGCTAAAATATTGTAAGTATATGATATTTTATATGTATCATATTCTTACAATAAAGTAAGCTATACAAAAGAAAATGTTTTTTTCAAATTGTCAGAAATCTTCAAAAATTGTTTCCAATATATTTATTGAAAAAAAATCTGCATTTAGGTGGACCCATGCAGATCAAACTTGTGTTCAAGGGTCAACTGCACCTTTTGAATACCTTTCAGGATGTTTTACTTCTCTGTATTTCCAGAAATATAATCTAAGTCACTAATAATCCTGAATCAGGCTATTGTCACAACTTTCTAAGTCATCTTTTATTTGTGTCCTCCCTATAATCCATCCTTCAAACCTTCATTTAACACTGTATCTTGGGCATCTAATGTCTGACAGTAAATTATCAATAAATTGCTCAAGCAATAAATACGTAAAAATAAAGGAAGTACACTAATGAAAGAATGAAAATTTGACTTGTTAAAATACAAATATGATTATGTAGTATACTTACTATAAAACTCTTGAGTGACTTTTTGGTGTTTTTAGAAGTAAATATGAATTCTATAACATGTCCTCTAGTTCTCTTAATAATATTTGCATCACTTATATCTTCAAACTGTTCACTTGTTGCTCTGTCCACCAATCATCTTCTTTGTTTTATATTCTTCACATTTAACATCTCTCAGTTTTCCAACGTTGGAATTTTCTGCATTTTCCCCAGAACTTCATACAGGCTGATTTTTCTTTCTGCAATATTCATCCCTTTCACTTCATCTAGATAACTCCTACTTACTCTTAAAATAAACTGCCAGCCCTGTCATTTATTTTGGGATAACTCATCTGCATACTGCAAATCTGTGTTGAACACCCCTCTTCTGTGTTCCCATACACCTGGTATTTCCTGCATCATAACTATTATCATACTTGATCAACTTGGCTGTTTACATGTCTTTCTCATTGACTAAATTTCAAAAAAGCAGGGAGCATGTCTACTTTGTGGCTATATCCTCAAAACATAGCACAGGGGCTTACATCTATTGGGTGCTCAATAAGTAATTTGTTCAATGAATTAATTAATAAATAAAGGAATGATATCAAGTCATGTCTACAGGCCTGTCTAGTCCACTTAAAAGCTGACATTTCCCAGAAAATTGGTGTTGTGTTGCATGACCCAGATCTTCCTTTATGAATAAAGGACTTATTCTGCAGCTACTGAGAGTACTTCCAGTATAGTCTTTAGTAGTTGTCTTCTTCAAGTATTAAGCTAAAGAAGGCTGTTTTGCTCAAGGCTATGCCCCCTTCCCAGGGTGTTCAGCGTCCAAAGACTGATCTTCGTGGTTGCATAAGGGCTTGGATCTTGCCCTAATTCAGGACAGCTCTAAAGTGTTATCCCATCCATAGAAATCTTCACAGAGTAAATTCAGACATTACTACCAGAATGCATTGCAACCTGACCTTTCCCTTCTGCCTTATTCAATTTCTTTCATTTCCCTTCCACAGGAATTGATTCCAAGAGCACTCTCTAGAAACAATTTTACCCTTTAACCTCTACCTCAGTGTCCAGTTTCTGAGGAACCCAAATTGTAAGTGTCAGTGAATGGAGCAGGATGGGGGTTGTTAGCTTAAAATTGCAACAAACTGATATGATTCTTTTGTGTTGGTTATATGCATTTGCCTCCACCCTTGCCTCTACTCTAATACCCATTCTCCACTCTTCTCTGCCCTGACCTCAAACTAGGATACTGACTTCCACTACAGAATATACTACCTGGGTTAATTGGATCCCCATTGTGTTTGGCCACTAGAAGGCAGAAGCAGGAGACAGGAGAATGAGGAAAAAGAAGTCAGAGTATTTGTGTGACGTGTTTTGAAACCAAATGTATGGTATATTCTGGCATCAAATACATGTCATTTTTGCATACAAATTCTGCAATTTTTGAACACAACTGAGTCCAGTGTAGATTACCAGAACATGCCACCCTCCAAAAATGCCATTTTAACATAATAATTATCTTGATCTGGAGGTAAATGAGAATCAACAAATGCAGAAAGAAACTGGCCTAGAGCTTCCCTTATCTGAGTAAAAAGAGAAGATTCTGTTAAATGAGGGCTGCCACAGATCCTCCTGGGGAAATTCTATGGCCATGTAAAAGATAGAAAGTCAGCGCTGTAATGGATTTACACAACCAAACCTTACTGTAATTGTTTCCCCATGTATTTACCTTCCCATAGTTTGCTACCCTTGGAAGCAGAAAAACTATTTCCTTGGTTTTGTCACTTCTCTACAATTCATTATTCCTTATTAAGATTCTATATAGGCCAAAGTTCTAACCACACCTTTGAGTTACTCATAGCTAAGTACTTCCATGGGTATGTATAATGTTGGCATCAATAAACCTGCTTGTTTTTTCTTATTAATTTGTCTTTTTGTCTGTCTAGGGCCCCAGCTGAAGAACCTAGGAGTGTTGAGGAGAAAGAAAAAGAATTTACTCCCTTATATCAGCAATCAAATTAAATCCTGACACTAACTCCCTTAGTTATCACAGACCTTTTAAGGTAAGAACTTCGTCTCACAAAACTTGCCTACTTCAGATGCCAGAATCAAATAGATTTTCCAGGCTACTCAAATTGCTACCTGACCAACTACAAACTTGGGAATTTCTAGAACTTCCTCCTCAGGTTCAATAAGTCACTAACATTTTTTCACAAAGCTCAGAAAAATGTTTTTTTTTTGTGATTACAAGTTTATTATGATAAAGGATACAACTTAAACAGCCAAAGGGAAGAGAGGCACAGAGCAAGTTATGGTTAGAACAGGGAGGGTTGGCAGGGATGCAGACCTTCCATGCCCTCTCCAGGTACACCATCCTCCCAGCACATCAGTGTGCTCACTAACCTGGAATATCTCTAAACTTTGTTTAAAATTTTTTTATGGCAGTTTCATTACATAGGTGTAATTGATTAAATCATTAATCATTATTGAATGAGCTCAGTCTCTTCCAGGAGGTCAGGATAGTGGGGATGAATGTTCTAACTCTATAGTCATTTGGTTGTTTTTTCTGACAACGAATCCACATCTTTAACTGAGTCCTCTTCCCATCCTATTCTTAACCATCCTTTTCTTGGCAACAAATAATGGAAAAACAAACTCTAGATTCTTTGGATCTAAAGTTGCCTTGTGGCTGGTGATCAGAGCATGTATGAGCCCCCTACGTTGTGTCAACTGATTAACATACAAAAGCAGTCTTATCACTCAGGAATGTTAGAAGTTCTGTACCAGAAACTATGGACAAATACTACAATATTTCTTACCTGCTCCATCCTTGCTGCCACATTACATTTTTGGCAGGAGATGTTATTTTTTAAATCTATACTTCCTTTCCCATGACCTATGCAAATCTGACTCCTGTTGGGATTTGATATTACTATTTTCTCCTTTTCACTCTTCAGGTTTAGAGGAGATAGTGCCTTCCCACTGTTACGACTTTTGGCGTTTTAGCATTCCTTGTTGGTTCTCTCTGTCTTGCCAACAATTGTGTGTGCATGTGTGTGGGTTTGTGAAATTTCTCCTTCATTGTGACCAGCTACCAACTGAAACTTAATCTGGATTCCAGTTTTTCACACATGCTGCAAAACAGTACCATACCACTGTAATTTCTAATCATACCTGCTCTGATCACCAGCCACAAGGCAACTTAGATCCAAAGAATGTAGAGTTTGTTTTTCCATTATTTGTTGCCAAGAAAAGGATGGTTAAGAATAGGATGGGAAGAGGACTCAGTTAAAGATTTTTTCTTTTATTAACACTAAAAAAGTGAGCTGTCATGTGAATCATCAAATTCCTATAAATTTTGAAACAAAATTAAAACCCGTGACCCTGTTGACATTTTTGTCTCATTGATTCCTACCTCTTTCCTACCCTCTTTCCTTCCTACCTTCCTTCTTTCCTTATGAAGGGTACCAGAATATCCAACCCCAAAATATACCAGTTTTGCATATTTTGAACTGAAAGCAATTGAGAAGAAGGAAATACAAGAAAAATCTCTCTTCCCTGCTGTAACTCAAGGGGCAAAATATGTTCCCAGCCTGGGTCAATTAACGGTTGAAGCCAAAATCAGTCAAATGGAGAAATAAAGGGAGGAGAAACCCATTTATTGCTTACAAGCAGTCATCTATTTCTGCTCATCCCTGTCTCTCATTACAAAAGGACCCCACAAAACCTCTCTGGTCCAGGTGTGAACCCCTGCTGGAATCAAGTATTAATATGGACATGGACGACATCTCTCCACTCCGTGGAAACACCTGTTGATATGGAGATGCACTAAGGCCAAGTAAGAGATTCTAGAAATATTGTAATTTACCCACAGTCCACCCCTCCAGAAATCTTGGCTCAGAATCTACTCACTTCCCATCTTATGCAATGGCCCCTGGGTGAGAAAACTGGAGCACTGTAACTAGAACAATAATATATAATAGCAACAGCAGTAAAATCACGATAATCCTCAAGCCAGAGGATTCAGCTAGATTCAAAGTCCTATGCAGATTAAGTCTATACCTCACCCTTCCACAGGGGGCTAGTAGCAGAAAGGGTAGGGAGTACAGAGTACTAATAACACAGCAGATGAAGCCAGAGGGTGGATCCAGTCCAGAAGGACTGTAGAAGAAAATAATCTCAAGGGCAATAAGATACATGTTTTAATGATACCAGCATAGGCAAATATTGTTCATCAGGTAGAATGCATGCAAGAGAGTGGTCTTGTGATAGAACAATGGCAGGAATGGGATCTTGTCTTGGTCTAGTATACCAGAATTTCACCCACCTCCCTGTGGGAGTTACAGATGGGTCAATATATCCAGCTAGAGGAGGTACATGCACCGGCCATAAAAATAAAACAAAACTTCTCCATAAGATGATCTTGCCTCCCAGATATTATGGGTACACTACCATGATCTTTAGGGGTGACTTGACTGTTACTCCAGGAAGACACAGAAGGCCAACTTCCAGGCCTTTTCCCCAAGGTGCCAGAAGGGCCAGCCATCACTGGTTCATGTGTCGAAATGTCCAGGGTCATATCCATTCAACAGAGTCTCCAGTGTTTAATGAAGTTGGGGCTGGCAGTAGGATGTTGCTCTGCTGGTCACAATCTGGCTTCAATAACTCCTCTTTGGTTTATACACTCAGTTGTATAGGAGAGGCAGCAATGTGCATTAGCATGTCCATAGGGCTCAAGGCTCCTTTTCAGGACTTCTTTCAAATGCCATAGCACTGTCCATAAATGATCTGACCAGCCCTCAAGACTATTAGTGTCTAACTTCAGGCAAGATTTCAATAAACCATTGTACCTTTCTATCCTGCCTGCCCTAGTAGGGTTACATGAAACTTCCACTTTATTCCTAATTGCTGCACCCATTCTTGGAATGCACGTCTAGTAACGTGGGTGTCTTGATTGCTCTCTATCACCTGCATCCAGCCATAGGCTGCAAAGAAACACTATAGGCCAATTTTGGTCATTTGCTGATCTCTACAACATGCAGAAAGAGCAACCAACAGTCCAGTAGCTGTGTCCACACAACTCATAGCATACCAATATCCTTCTTATATGGGGAGAGGCCCAATATAGTCTATTTGCCACCTGCGAAGAGGTATCAGCTCCTTTACTATTATCCCATGTTGCTGCAGAACTTGGTGTAACTCATTCTTAAAGAACACAAGCCACTCCTTACAGATTCTGCTGACTTCTTCAAAGGTCAATGGCAAGCCCCACTGATAGGATACAGCCCACATTGTCTTTTTCCATGCATGCAACAAGTGCTGTTGTAACCATTGGGCTACATCAGGGGCAGGCTTTCCTTCTAGCCAGCACACCTGGGCCAATGTGTCTGCTTCATCATTCCCTGGGGATGCCAAAGGCAAATGGCCAGTCACATGATATATGGTAGCTGTCTTAGTCTGACCAGAAGCCCATAGGTCTTGCCACAACTTTTTCCCCAAAAGGGACCAGTGACCAACCATCCAGTTGGCATGATACCATGTTGGAAGCCACAGGGTCAAGCCCTGATAGATGGTCCAGCTGTCAGTGCAGACAGCTATAGGGGAGGGCTTCTGGGTGATCATGAGCCATACTGCCCATAATTCAGCCCATTGGCCATTCTTCCCCTCTCCATTGTACATCCATATTGTCTCATTTGTAGGATGGAAAGCCACAGCCCTCCACTTCAAGAGCTGCCCATGACTGGAGCTGCCTATACACCAAGTATCTTCAGATATAGGGATTTTTTCCTCCTGATAAGGACTATCAGTGCTTTCCAGTGGTATATGTCACTGGGTCCAATAAATGTTTGTGTTCTCCACTTAAGGGGCTATTGGAGAAGGCACTATACTGCTGTAGGTATGCCCCATTTGGCCAGTGTAGATATCTGTTCCTTGCCACTCTGTGGCTTTTGGGTCCAGTCTTGCACCCACCCTGCAATGGGATAGGTTGTTATTTCCTTGGTCAGAGCTGTTCTGGTGATGGGCTCCATAGCCAGCAAGGCATGGTACACAGCAGCCAGTTGCTTCTCTATCAGGGTATATTGGACCTCTGCTCTTTTCCATAGTTGTGACCAGAATCCAATAAGTTGGCATGTCCATTCAAGCCACTGCCAAATGCCCCATCCATAACCATCTTCAGTTACATGAACATCTAACTAACAGGACCTACATGAGTCCATTACAGTCAAGGCCTGTACAGCTTTGACTGCTCACTTAGCAGGAGTTAAAGCTGCTGTACATGTTTCATTCCAGTTCCACTTGATTCCCTTCCATACCAACCAATATAAAGGATTCAGAATTTGTGCCAAGTGTGGGATAAATACTCTCCAGTAGCCAAAAAGACCCAAAAGCACTTGTACTACTGACACAATGGTAGGGGTAGGGAAAGCCTGGACCTCATCTATGACTACTTCTGGGATGGCTTTAGTTTTACCAAATCAGACAACCCTCAAGAATTTTATGGACAAATCAGGTCCCTGAACCTTTTTGCTCTTCACAGCCCATCCTTTCTCCTGTAGATGTTGTAGAGGTCTAGGAAATGCCCTTTCTAAATCTGCAAGAGAATCAGAAATAAGCATGATATCATCAATGTAATGATACAGCCACACTGTGTGTTGCTTCTTCCATGTGGCCACGTCCTGGCCTACAAGTCTATGACAAATGGTGGGACTGTGAAGGTATCCCTGTGGAAGATCAGTGAATGTCCACTGCCGGCCTTCTCACATGAGGACAAACTGTTCCTCACTTTCCTGTATTACATTAATAGAGAACAAAACATTAACAAGGTCCACAACATAATGATACATCTGTATTTAATGATTGAGGGTGTCCATAAAGGTTGTTATAGAGAGGAAAGCTGCAGTCAACAGGGGTGTGACTTTATTCAATTCCCTATAATTCCCAACCATATGCCAGGAGGCATGTGGCATTTTCACTGGCCACAACAGGAAATAAAAAGAGTATGAGTGGGCTTTATGATGCCTACCTTCTCCAACTCCTGTAATATTTTATCCAATTTCTTTGTGCCCCCCAGAAAATTTATACTGCTTAGTATTTGTCACTCCTGTGGTACAGGCAAAGCTACAGGTGGGAGCTTAGCATTTCCCCTCAATACTGCCTTTACCACACATACCCTCAGTCTAAACTCACCTGCAGTGGTCTGTAACCACAGGCCCTGCAGGATATCCAACCCCAAATATATTCAGAGATTGGAGAAATGTACATAGTATACTTCTTTGGGGTAAATTCTGTATCCCCAATGGGATTTGGGGTTTCTTCACTCTAATCCTTACTCCCATAACCATCTATCACAGCAGGGGTCCCAGGAAACCTCTCAGGGTTACCATAAATCAGAGAACATTCAGCTTCTCTGTCCACCAGTGCCAGGACACATTGTACATTCACAGGGGATGAATGAATTGCTAATTCTACATGTGGTCACAGGTCCCCATGATGTCCCCTAAGGTGGGGGCCTTGAACCCTCACAGTCAAACAGTGATACCCAATTGTCCTCCTGTGAGGGTGAAGGACCAGGAGAAGCCTGAGTACTGACCCCCAGGAAGTTTTGAAAGGACACAAGCTGGACATGGGGCTTTGCCTCTGACTTCCGTGTCCTGGACCTCAGTGGTTGGAACTACTGCTGTCACTTTAATTGGTGCCACAGTTTTAACAAGTTCCTATTGGACTTCCCATCAATTTTTTCTTTCACTACCCAGCCTTTCTCAAATCAATCCACATCTGCATCCTCAGACCTTCACAGGACCCTTTGTACCTCTCCTTTCAGTTGTAGTTCCTCCTCCTTCCATGCTCTTATTGTTTCAACCTCCTGCAGATCTGCTAAAGTACAAGTAGCCTCACTTATGGGTTGCCTTATGTGGGGAGCAAGAACAGTTACTAGGGAACCAAAGAGAGATGGGTGAGGTGTATGGAGCACTAGAATTCTCATTTCTACAGTGAACCATTCTTCCTCAGGGCCCTGGGGGTCCATATTATAGATATTTTTCATGCCCAGCTCTTGTAACACCTGCTGGAGCTCTGCAGACATTTCCAGCTAGTGGCTAAGTATAGTAAATCACCCTGATTAGGTCAAACTACCCTGATATCTGCTGTCACCCAATCCATAAACACCTGACTCTCTGAGGTGTGACAGGTACTTTGGAACCACTGTCAGAGGGAAGGGTAAATTGTCAGAGATGCCAGTCAATACATTTCAGAACCTGACATAACAATGTTTCCCACTCCCATATCTCAGGGATGGAAATGCCATGTAGGCAGAGGTTCTCACACCTTCTGCTGAAACCGAGTGCTCATGTTCACCAGCTCATCCTGGGTATAGGGGTAGAGCATCGAGTGTTCCATAACCTGGGGAGGGAGTGGCTCCTCCCCTTAGGAGCTCACAGTTGCTGCATTTTTATTTTCTTAATTACAACTAGGTGGGCTTTTAATACAGGGGAGGCTGGTGCTTCAGACATTAGTCTAAACAAAATATCAGCCCTCAGCCCCACCCCCTCATCCTCTCCCAACATCTCCTCTACCATCTCCAGGTCTGAAGGCACTGCTGTTTCCTATACCACTCCCACAGCCTCCTGTAACACTGATTCTCTGTCTACCTTCTCCCTCACTGCTAATGTATCCTCAGGACCTTGACCCATCCTCTCAATAACTATTTCTCTTTCTTAAGGGCATCCAATAAATCGTCTCCCAGCTCCTCAAAGCGATGCCTAAGTGTGTCTCTCTCCTGCCGAAGTCTCTCTCTCTCTCTCTCCTCCGTAACACTTTTCACTATTTCAAGGAAAAGAAATCCTACAATCCCAGCTCTACATGGCCACTCAGGGCCTCTAAGCAGTCTTCTATTTCACAGCACACTAATTCCACAGATTCCAGTGTCTCTACCCTTACCCAGTCCTGGGGAAGGCACCACCCCTCTAGGTGGTACTTTACCCTGATCAATTCCCCACTAGGGGCTTTACAATTGGAATCCTCTCTGATAGGGGACTCCCAGATGAAGGTGCACACTCTACTGCTGCAGAGACTGGGGCCTCCTCACCATCCACAGTGGGGGTTATGGGTATTTCACCACCATCTCTAAGGCCTACCACTGTAGGGTTGCACCCATGTAGACAGATTTTGGGTTCAGAGGTCCTATAAACTACCCCCAGATGCAACTCTGGGCAGAAAATCCAAGAATAAAGTCCCTTTGAAACCAAAATCAGTCATAGGGAGAAATAAAATGGGAGAAGCCTGTTTATTTTTTACAAGCAGTCATTCCACATCTCTCACAATGCAGCTGCAGAAGAAGAGACCCCACTCAACCTCTCTGGTCCTGTTAAGCCCTAGCTCACCCATGTAATTACCTACTGAGTAATTGGTAATGGAGATGGACTACTTCTCTCCACCCCTTGGAAACACCTATTGATATGTAGATGCACTAAGGCCAGGCAAAAAATTCTGGAAATACTGCAATTTTACCCACAGCAGGGAAGACGCTAGAATGACTTTTAAAAGATTAGTTGCTATTTGGTGAACTTTTCCTTGTCCATAAGCAGATTATGTTGAAGATTGAGGATCTTGAATATCATGTTTTGTCTTATTCCATTCTGTTTCCTTCATCCATTTGGGGGCTTCACCAGATCCTGCCAGCATGTGCAGAAGCTGATAAAAATATGGCAGCTCAGTTCATAAGCCTAAATTTTTCAGAAAACTTTTGGGGATCTTTCCTGGGTTTAGGAAATTAACTCTGCCCCTTAATTTAGTCTTTGACCAAACAGTGAAAAACATCTGAAGAGGATTGCCTGCAGCATCAGATGATCTTATTTTTAAAGGTACCTGTTTAATAGTCTCTTCAGAGTGGAAAGGCAATTAAGACAGAAAATAAGTAGAACTTGGGTATTCAGGTAGAGGATAGGGGGAGCAGGTATTATGTCAGTATTATTGTCATTTGTTTTTTAAGTTCCTTTTTGTTAGCCTTTTGCAATGGATTACTTTATGAATCTATTTTGGAATCTGGAAGCTATTTGGAAGTTTTTGAATACCAATTAAAATAGGTACCACATTCTGTTTTTTTTGTTTGTTTGTTTGCTTTCAAGTACAATTCTTAAATAAGCAATCTTATCTAATGGTAATATTCTTGATAGCTATTATAATTCTACATTGTCTTTAGTAAGATTTTGTCATTTGTGCAGATATCTACAGCTTCAGAAATTTAGATATTAAATAAGCAGGTATGCCAGAAGGTGGTGAGCTTGACTCTGGAACTTAAGGAATTCATTCTTTTTAGCTAAGCCTTGCATTTTTTGTAGTCAAAATGCCACTGGGTTGAGGACTGTGTGCTGTTTTGCTGTGTACCTCATTGCACAGAAATTTTCTTGAGGTGGGCAGGTGTCCTAGTGTCAATCTAACCTATTCTATGACTAATTTATCATAACATAGGAGACAGAGTTATGTGATGAGCACTCTAGCAGCTTTTAAGTGCTTGACCCATGCCCACCAATTTTGAGGCTTTGGCTTCCAAGATTCCCATTTGTGATAATCTTTATTTCATGTGCACATGAACAGAAACCAATGGCAACCTGGCCAAGAGAAGGCCTTGTACACACCACTAACAATTTTCAGTGTGGAACTGGGAACTGGAGAAAGGGCTGAACCAGAAGATCCCAACAAATGGGAACTATGGACTGGGATTCCAATCAAATGGGCAACTGCATACCGAGTCACCAGCAGCTACCAGTGTAGAATCTGGGGACTGATCCAAGAGCTAGGGACTCCAATCAAACTGAACCAAGTTTTAGGGGCTTGGCTTCTGGGTGGAACCATCTGCTAGCTCAAGCTGACCTTCTCTGGACTCAAATGCCAATTAGATAAGGAGTGCAATACAAAGAGCTCAGAACTGAAAAGAACTTATTCATGGGCCTCAGAAGTTGTAGGACACACAGAAAAACCATACCTTGTTCTTCACTGTCGCTACAGCCATCAGAATGTTCTTTGGACCCTGTCACTGCCATCGAAAGTGTTAAAAAATAATAAACTCAACTAAGTTTTAAATATATTACTGGTTTTATTCAACAATCAATGGATTGGGCAGCATTTCATCTAACAGATAGTAAGGAGGATGAGGAGCTACAAAAATAAAAGACTTCTATAGACAGACGGGATCAGGTAAGAAAGTTATAGCAGTAAAAAGTTGTTTCGTTATAGCAAGTTCACTTTCCTTTAGGGAATGGCAGGTGTCTATCAGGCAAGTTGCCTGAGTGGTGCTGGCCAGATAATTCCTCATTGACTAGCTTAATAATACATTTC
This sequence comes from Phataginus tricuspis, assembly GCA_029783875.1. Taxonomy (NCBI): domain Eukaryota; kingdom Metazoa; phylum Chordata; class Mammalia; order Pholidota; family Manidae; genus Phataginus; species Phataginus tricuspis. The sequence goes on from JAQQAC010016209.1 coordinate 72,449,530, forward strand.
TAGGAGAATCAAAACTATAAGTAAGTATTAAGTCTCAGTTTGGTTATGTGGGTCTCAGCATGTCACTCCATTTTGGATCCATTGTCTTGTTTTTAACAGTGCCATCTCAGAAAGCCTGAATCTGAGTACATAGGATGGATCATAAAAATACACAGTTTAAGAAACTCCCCCTAGGTGTGCTAAAGATGTATCTTAAAAGTTGAACACTTCTGCTCTAAAATAAAAGTAAGAGAAATGCTGAGATGATCAAGCAAAATTTTGACCATTAAACAACTTTTCTACTCAGAGTCCAGTTTAGGTTTAATATTATTGGAGAGTATCGGATAGGTAAATATAATATCATAAGACATAAAAGAACCGTACCTTGACTTTGTTCTATATATGGGAGTCCATTCCAGCTGCTCCAGGTATCAAAATCTTACCTGTAGTTATTAGGCAAGGGCCTCTGTGTACAGATATCTCAATCCATCAAGGATTAATGGAGAAAAATTAAATCACACTGTGGAACAAAAGCATTAAATACTTTATCATATAATTTTCTTAAGGATAATTTTAACAAAAAACTCTTAGTGTAGGAGATGTGTTTCTGGTGATAACTTCCGATTCTGCCTCTCTAAAATGAAAATTGGTAAAATATTTAGCACAGTGTAGTTCAGAGAACACTCCTTGTTCTAGCATATTATGGATTACTCTTCCAATATTATTTATGTCACTCAATTTTATTCTATACAATCAATTTCTTTGAGGTAGGACAGGGACATAGGACAATTATCATGATTACTTTTCCTAAAAGTACTGCAATATAAATAGTACAGTAAGAATAGGAGGGACTCCATCTTATGGTTAAGACTCCAGCTTAAAAACCAGGGAGTTAGGAGGTAAGATTACTAACATATTCTTTGGTAATCATACAATAACCCACTCTATCTTAAGGCAGAGCAAGCAATCCTAAATGACATGTCCCCAATGCATGAGGGTCACCACTATCTTGGAGAAGAACAGGATCAAGAAATTCCTTGTGTTATGTTTATCTTACAGAATATCTAGAGGACAGACTATGGATGGTGACAATGTCTCTCACTGAAGAGAGACATGAGACCACATGTCAAGCCTATGCTCATTCCCCAACCCTTTGCCCCATTCTTGAAAACCTTAAAAGACAGAATCCTAATCCCTTAAGTGCACCTCCTCTCTGAGGTTTCCTGCACTTCACTTTCTTTGAGTGTGTACTTTATGCCTTAAATAAAGGCTCTCACTGCTGAACTTATTGTGTATTCGTTTCTGTATTCTTCCAGTGGTTAGTGTCTTTGTTATTTCACTATTTCATTCAAGTTTCCAGACTTAAGCACAAGTCTCCACTCTCTCTGTTCTACTTCAGACAAGTAGGGAAGAGCTACTAACATCTCTGATTTGGGCTTGCAAGTTCCCATCACTGGGGTGACCTGGACAGGACTGCAGCTGTACAATCATGTTCTTTAGTAGCCTGCCTGAAAAATCTCCTTTCTTTGTTTTTGGGAAGTTCTCAGAACCTAATCTCAACTCCAGCCAGTGCTCTGCAGCTCCCCCAGATCCTGCGATGGTAGGGACCTAGTTCCAATGCTGTGCAGATTCAAGAGGACAGTGGGTACCAGCTGACCCTGGCTTTAGGAGTTGGCAAGGGATCTGCCCTATGCGAGGCAGGAGTTCAATAAACTTCCTGTTCCTCCTTGTGTTCTTCCTTGCTCTCTCCTGTCTGTACAGCTGCTTCCATTTGCTTCTACTCTTACATTAATGAATTCTTTCCTTACCTATGCTCATCTGACCTGTTGGAGAATTCTTTCTTATTCAGAGTCAAGAACCCTTCCTCTTTCAAGTTGAGGTTTTACCTAGTGCACATGGAGAGACATCCCCAGATGCAGCTACCCAACAACACCTTCTATGTCTCAGATCCCATATTACTATTAAGAAAAAATACTGTATTTCTTTATAGGCTTATTCAAATTCACTTCACTCTCAGTATCTTTACCTATTGCATATATAAGTGCTGAATCATTGAAACTTTTTTACAAAAATTCTTATCTTCACATTTTTTCCCTTTTTGTTAAGATATTCAGCTTTCTTACTCTTCCTAAACCATCTTATGCCTTTCAGATATGTTTTGCCTTCTCCCCATGCTACAGCAATGGAGATATCTTAAAATTCTCACCTCTTTTGGCTAAAATAACAAAAATGATGATTACAGAGTAAGAACAAAGCTAAAAAAAGATTGCCCAGTGTGTAAAAACATGGCGACTATGATATTTCCTACTTAGCACAATGTTAAAAAATATATACTGCCTGCTTGTAGCTTCTATGGAGTTTTAATGTTTCACTGCTTCTCTGCTGAGACATGTGAGCTACATATAAGTAGCAGAGAAAAAAGTGGATGTGGATCAAATAACCTATAGACCAAGACTGGAAATCAAGTAGTGACAGATTAGTGTATGAAACATCTATACAAGGGAGTCTAGCAGCCAAATATTTAAAACTAGAATTCAGTGTAAAACGACAACTACATCAAAGCTTTGTTTTGAAACTAAAACAGGGAGGATGGTATTCCTTAGGGTCTCCTGATACACATGTATAAATGTAACAAAATATTTGGAAGTCGTTGAGACTGATAGAAATGTAGCTCTAGTAGATTATTCCTAATAATAATAGTGGTTACGAATCAGTAATTGCTATAATATCTTGGCAGTGGATTAACTCAAAGTGATCTTATTGCCCAAACAACTTCATTCTTGGATTATTTGCTGTTAGCAGTTGTGATATTGTGATTTATAGTTAGAAATATATATTTGCTCTTTTTCTGCATTTCTGGCACAGAGCTCCCAAACCCTTGGAATTTCCTGTGGTGAAAACCATGAAGGTATCTTTCGTTATGATAATAAGATGACTTTTGCTGCACTGTATCTAAGGGTGGGGGTTGGCTGACAGGAAATCCAGCCATATGATTAGGGGGTTGAAACTCTTAGTCCCACCCCTCTGACTTCTGACAAGGGGAGAGAGGTGGAGGTTGAACTGATCAACAACGACGAAATTTTAAAGATCAGATAAATTTGAAACTGGTACCGTATTGTTTTCTGTATGTGTTATGATTTGAGTGTTAATAAAGACCATTCCTCTTCACCACCTGTGTCTATAATTAAGAGATGGAAGTATTACTGATATAATTGGACTTAGAGAAGAAGCTTAGCTGTGTGGGCAAGTGAGTTTGCTCATATGTCATCTATATGTAAGCAAGCAGGCTTTTTAGCATTTCCACCACTGGATTATTTTCCACTCTGTCATAAGCACAACTGGACAACCAAAGGCCTTCCTTTTGCAGGATCTGCCTCTTTAAAACAGGCATGGCTGACTGAAAAATGACTCCTTTCTGTAGTCAGTATAGCTGTAAAAATGAGCGGTGTGCATTGAAATGAGGAACGTTCTCTTCCTTTGCTTAAAGTGATGCTCCCTCAATATGGAGTCAACAGAAAATTTCTTCTCTTAGCTTATGACAGAATAAAACTCAGTTTTATTGTTAACATACAGATGCTGATCTTTGGCCAGAGATAATAGTGATCACAATTTATAGGTATACTTTGGCATGCCAGAAAAAAAAACACTTTTGCTGGCAAAGAGCCACACTGAAATAATAATACTCATATATTCAGTAGAGGCTCTTCCCAATTCTAAGCATATTTTTAACTAATACATCTTTTTAGGGGATAAGGCAAAGGCTTAATGCATTTACTTTTTTCAACTCAAAGGATACTAATTTAATTTGAATCAACATTTCTGGAGAAAAGTTCTAAGAAAACTAGTAATTGGCAATACAACCAGTTTGGGCTAATAATCTTAGATAATTGAAAAAGTATCCTGCACTCCATGACTCTAGAAGAACTTTTTTGTAATCTGTACACTTAAAAGAGAATAATTATCAAGATGATCGAGCCCTACTATATCAATGAGAAAAGAGGAAAAGGTGAAAACATTTGCTTGAAGTTATGATGTCCCATAAATCTAGTACATATAGAATGAGTTGAAAAATGTATTGATGAATCTTCATTAACACTGTAAATTAGTACTTACTTGCTCATGGTATGGTGCTACGATCATATGGCAAATTAAATAGATCTTATCCATTTATTTTATAACTATAACATCAATTATAGGGTAATAAATTCATTAATTTGGTAAATCAGTGTACTGAAGAAAATGGGTAAAGGGATGTTAACCTGAAGGACCATCTCCTCTGTATTAGAGAAGCCATTGTTATTTACATCTATCCAAAAATCTATCCTGTTTCTGAGTTAGCCACTTACATGATATATTTTTTCAAAAATTAGTAACTCTGCATACATGTATATTAATTAAAGGAATATGTTCTTTTAATGTTTCTATTAATAATAATAAATAACAAGTTCTGGAATAGATCTGTTTACCTAAATAAAATGAAAACATCTTTAATTACTCTGAAACTAAACCTGTCTTCTCTAAAGGCAATTATCATTATATTTAATAAAAACAACTCTTTGATTAAAATTTTTAGCAATTTTAAGTATTAATTTGATGCTCATATTAATGCAAAGTATGGTTTTCAAAAGGTAAGAACACCATAAAAACATAAAATGAACACATGTAAAGATTTTGCTTTATATATATATATATATATATATATATATATATAATAAAATGTAATGTTTTGGGTTACCTTTTCTACTGGGTTAAAATCAATTTATCACTAGTAAATAAAATTCATTTGCATTATTATCTGTTTTCTACAACTAAAATTCTACCCCTATTCAGATTATCCTTGGAAGAATCACTAGAAAACTCCAGCAATCCACTGAAAGTATATATCATTTGCCCATTTCCAAATCTTTGAAAATATTCATGATATTCCAGAGATGTAATATAATGCAAAACTTCCTTTTGTAAATGATTATATTGTTTTACTCAGTCTAATTTCTGAGAAATATAGCTATTCAATTAGACCAATTATCAGACCCCTGTCATTCCTTCTTTGTGAAATAAAATATGCACATCTACTTATCTCAAGCTAAGGAGATAACTCCTTTCTTTGTTACACTATGAAATAAAGATGAAAGAGATAATGGTGATTTTTTTCCCAGATTAATAAAAAAACATTTTTTCTTTCATAAATAATAAAGATTATGATTTCATTCTTGGTTATATCTATGATTATCATTCATTCTCATAAAGGAATTAAATAACATCTGTTATAAGTTGAATTATGTTTCAAAATTCATATGTTGAAGCCCTAGCACCTAGTACCTCAGAACGTGACCTTATTTGCGAACAAGATTATAATAGATGCAATTAGTCATGATGAGACGATGCTGGAGTAAGGTGGGGCCCTACTCCAGCATGACTGGTGACTTTACAAAAAGGGGAAATTTGGACATAGATGATACACAAAGAGAATGTGTATAAAAATAAAGGCAGAGATCTGGATGATGCTTCTACAAGCCAATGAATGCCAATTATTCCCAGCAAACCACCAGAATTGAGGTTAAAGGCATGGAAAAGACTCTCCCTCACAGCCATGAGAAGGAACCAACTCTGCCAACACTTAGATCTTGGACTTCCAGCCTCTAGAAATGTGAAACAATACAGTTCTATTATTTAAGATAACCAGTGTATGAAAGTTTTACAGCAGTGCTAGACAACTAATATAGCTCTTTGGAGTTAATTTCAAAGGTTAAGCGATAAATGAAAAAGGAAGTTAGAAGTTCATAAGTGTGGTTTAGAAGAGTCTACAAAGATTTGTAGAGAAGTTGTAACTCAAAGTAAATTTCGGTGAATGATTCTGGCTGTATAAAGGAAATGGAAGATGGATACTAAGCAAGAGGGGTTACATAAGCCTTGTGAAAATAAGAATGGATATGACAGTAATAAAAGACTAGGAGGCATAGGACTTATTGGAATAAATGAAATGTATTGGGGAATGGTGAGAAATTAGTGTATCTAGGTATGATGAGTTCGTTTATAAAGAGCCTAGAAAGTCAAGCAAAGATAATTTCATGAGATAGGAAGCAAAAGGTTCTCATGGTTGTATAAAATGATTAAAAAGTCTACAAGAGGCACTTAAAATTTAAAGGCATTTGAAACAAACTTTACCTTGCCAAATAAATCAAATTTAAAAGGCCTTAGAAATAGAATTCCTTTATTGCTGAGAAAATTAGACTTTATTTTTTTTAATTCCTGAAATGTAAAAAGATGTTCTTTAGTGTTGGTATTAGAATTCTTCAGAGAAACAGAACCAACAGGATGTGTGTATACAGAGAGAGAGAGATTGCTGATTGACTGATTTTCAGGAATTGGTTCACACAATTGTGGAGGCCAGCAAGTCTAAAATCTGCAGCGCAGGCCAACATACTAGAGATCCAGGGAAGAGTTGTTATTGCAGTTGTAGTCCAAAGGCAGTCTGGAAGCAGAATTTCCTCTTCCTTAGGGAGTTCAATCTTTTTCTCCTAAGGCCTTCAACTGATTGGATGAGGCTAACACACATCATGGAGGGTAAACTGCCTTACTCAAGATCTGCTGATTTAATTAGTCTAATTTTAAAAATATCACAGTCATATCTAGACTGGTATTAGACCAAATACCTGGCTAATGTGACGCAGCCAAATCAACACATAAAATTAACCATCACAGTATCTAAGCAATAAGAAGCTTTATCATCTCTAGTTTTCTTGTTTTATATTTCCTTGTGAATGCCTTGTACAAATGCAACACTTAATATTACTTTTCATAAAGACATGTTTGAGAATATTACTTTTCATAAAGACATGTTTGAGATGTTTTCATTTATTCATCAAATATTTACTGAGCACATGTTAGAAAAAAATGTTTCTATACCTAGAGCGGAGTGAAAGTATTAGTGATAAAGACATTTTCACATTTTCCTTAATTGTTTCGAAAAATTTGAAACAAATGAAAGATTTTTTATAACAGCATTATTGAGACATATTTTTCACACCACAAAATTTACCCTTTTAAAGTGTACAACGCAGTGGTTTTTGGTCAATTCACAGAATTGTACAACCATTACTACTATCTGATTTTAGAATATTTTCATGACCTCTAAAATCCCGTATTGGATGGATAATGGGTATATTATATCATCCATCACTCCCCAGTTCCCCTCTCCCAAGCCCCTGAAAACCAGCCATTGTTTTGCTTTTTGGCTCTCTAGATTTGCCTATTATGGATCTTTTTGAGAAAGAGCCAGACTCTTTTCCAAAGTCATGGCATCATTTTCAATTCCAGAGGTCATGAATGAAACTATTAGTTTCTCCACTTCAGTAACAAGAGCTAGACAACACTTGTTATTATTGTCTTTTTCATTATAGCCAAACTAATAGGTGTAAAATATCTTATTGTAATTTTGATTTGCATTTCCCTAATGGCCAATCATACTCAGCATCTCTTCATGCACTTTGTGACCATTTGTATATCTTCTTTGGAGAAAAGTCTTTCCAATTCCTTTGGCCATTTAAAAAATTGGGTTGTTTGTCCTTTCTTTGCTGCTTTGTAAGTATTCTTTAATTATTATAGATAAAAATCTCTTACTAGATGTATAATTTGCAACATTTTCTCCTATTGTATAGGTTGCCTTTTTGTTTTTTAATAGAGTTCACTGAACCAAAAGGTTTTAAATTTTGATGTAGATTTATTTTTTTATTATTCAGTTGCTTAGTCTTTTGGTGTCATATCTAAGAAACTATTGGCTGATCCAAGGTCGCAAAGATTTACTCCTAAATTTCCTTCTAAGGGTTTTCTAGTTTTAGTTCTTACATTTATGTGTCTAATCCACACTAAATTAATTTTTGTATATGATGTGAGGTGGGGTTTCAACTTGATTCTTTTGCATTTTCATATCCATATGTACTATAAAATATATATTTAATCCTTTATCTTCAACTAAAACAACTCTTTGGTAACATGTATGTGCTCATTCCACTGTTATATTTTGACTGCTTATAACATTGGAGGAACTAAGGTAGGTACTTAGGGATGTAACAGAACATAAGACAAAGTCTTTCTTTGAATAGAGGTGACTTTTATAATGGAATTTTTAAGTGCATTTGTATGGAGTACTATCCTTAACAAAAATGAAAATAGAGCAGCCAAGATTAATATCAAAATTTTAATTACTTTGTTTATTTGTTTATTTGTTAGTAACTAGCTTTGACTTATCCTTGTTAATTAAAAGTGAGAAAAAAATAAAATTTTTAAATAACAGCTTATAGAAAAGAAATATGAGTCATAGAATCCCTCTTCTGAAATATCAGATACCATATAAATAAGCTGAATATTGCAAATATATTACAAACAAATAAAAACAGTGCTCCATGAAATGTCCAAAGTATATTTCAACTTTAAAACAGAAAAAGTGGAACCAAATACTTTAGTATCTTAATTAGAAAATGAAAAATTTTATTTGAGATGACTTTTTTAACCTCCTCACTTTTCCGAATATAATTCATATTTTTGTTACATCTTTATATAATCAGTTCAAATACATAAAAGCATGAAAAATATCTATATCATAAACACCACATTCAACAGATATTACCACATATGATGGGTACCAAACTCTCACATGACCTTGATTTTAATAATTACCAAATACTTTGGAATTTTATTTATATTGTATTGCACTTCTTTAATTTCTTCCTGAAAGGCGTCATAAAGGGAATCACCTGTAAAAAGAAGTCAGTCCCAAATCTAGTCAATAAACCAGCTCTAGCTGGTGTATACTGAGCATAAATTACCTTCTTTGGTTGTCTAAACAGTATTTTTCATCTCTCAAAGTGAACATCCAACATCTTCCTTTCTCTGTCCCAATATTATTATTAACCTCTCTGTTTGATAGAACTCCAAACTCTGCCTCTCCCAGTGTACTTACTCCTTAATCTAATAAGCTAATTCTACATTTTTAGGGGATTTAGATGCAACCAAACAGGAAAAGGACACAAGGGATTATAGAGATAAGAAGTTCATTTTTCTTCTGTAGGGAAGAGTTGACATCAAATACTCTCATTTCTGTTCTATAAATTAGTAGACAGGATGATTAAAAAATAAAGTCAGAATCCTGGTAAAGCCTAGTCCATTTTTTTCCTAGTCTTTATTTCTTTAATTCAGAAACTTCTCCAGATAGTAAGGGAGGAAAAATAGAAAATGCAAGGGGGGTGAGAGCACCAAATTTCTGTGTTAAGATAGTATCTGTATTCCTGATGGAGAGTCATAAAACTCAGGAGTTCCACTAAGATATAAGAACAATGCCGTATTAATATCAGGATATGTAACAACACAAATTTGCTTATGAAATTACTTAATCTCCTTGTTTATTACTTGTAACCCTGGCTCTTCCACCCCAGATGTATTCAATTTCCAGTGATTGCATAATTTCTTTAGATAGAGGATTGGGTGATAAACTGGGAAATGCAACAGGCATAGTTAAATAATCAAACAGAATTTTTAAGGATGAGCCACACATAAAATAATTACATATAAGTGATAGATAACTTTCACTATTTCCATGAATTATTTTACTCTAATGTAGAAACATTTTGGGTTGTTAGTTAAGACTTCACATTTTATTAATATACTCAGAATGTTTTAGAATACATTATTTTGGTAAAACCCACTGGACTTTGTTGACACATAAATTATAAAGAGTCAGATAGACAATAGGAAAGTGAACCCAGAAAGAGCCTAGACTGATAAACTTTATAGTTGATTTGAAACCAGCTAATTTTATCCCATGTTTTCTTGTTACATAGCCAAGTGATTTGATCCAAATTACCTAACAGATGGAAGCGTGTATTTGAGGGCAATCAAATACAGAAAATATTCAGAATACATCACAATTACATAAACACCTGTGCTTGAGTTTACGATGTTGGGATACTATGAGCACACCAACTGGAAGTAAGATGCTTTGACATTTCTCAACTGCCTTGAGAAAGCTTAATCATTACACATAGATTTTAATATTTAAAATTTATGAAAGGTTTCTTCCAGTATTAACATGGTTTGCTGTCCAATATTGTCAAAACCTCTTCCTTATAGACTTTATTGAATGAATCCTGGTAACGAAGTACTGTGCCTTCAAAGTAGGAAATTATATATGTTAATAGATTATGCTTCTTTTTTATTTGTGTGGAGCAGGGCCCTTTTAAGACACATGTTTGAGGCTTGGTGAAAGTAGCAAAAGAAATAAATAATAATGAAGATATAAAATCCAAGACCTGAATATGAGAAAAAGTGATGATGCCTCCAAGTCTCTGCTAATCACTAGTACTCACACAAATCCTTTGGATCTATAAACATTCAGAATTTCCATAATTCATTCTGTGAACTTTGATTAAATGCTTCAGCTATATGAAAAAAACTGTTTAACTATTGCTCTATTCCGAAAGTAAATTAGCTTATCAATCTATTTAATGCCATTGTCCTACAGTTTTAGTAAGACACAATAGAGAATATTACTTAACCACCAAGGCATTAAAGAAGTATCTCAGAATCAATAGAGATGGTTAAATGGTTTCCATCAATCCCTGTTCTTTTAGATTAGGATTTTTGTTTCACATGTTATTTGACCATACTTCTTGTGCTGTGATTATATAAAATAAAACAAACCAATATTAAGATGTAAGAAGGCACTATGATTTTCATCATAAGCAGTAACAATATTGCTATTTATAATGTACTGAATTAACAGAAGAAAAAAAATGAAGGATCAAAGGATGGGAGGGAGAAAGGATACCCAAAAGAGACATGGTGTCAGTTTAGTGAACTACTTTCCTAGATGTTAGAACAGTTCTTGAAAAAAACAAAAATTCAAAAATCAAATGAAAACCAGTGATCATATTTAGCTTGTCAAGCTAATTGGATGTCCAGAAATGTCTCCATTTAAAATACAGGACTGGTATACATATCAGTTTTTTTTCCCAAAATTCCTTTCTGTGCCATCTTTTGTTTTCTCTACATCAGTAATTTCTCATGCTATGCAAAAGTCAGCCTGCTTTCACATTTAGTGGGACTCTCAGCCTATTTCCAATCATTTCAACATAACTTTATTAGGAAGACTAATGGTGCCCCAACAAGATCCATGCCCTCATCCCTGGAACACATGAATATGTTAACTTAGATTTTCAAAAAGGAGTTTGCAGATATGAAGAAGTTAAAGATCCTGAAAAGGGACGATGTAATCCCAAGTGTCCTTAAAGAGTCAAAGTAGATGTGACAATGATGGCAGAGAAGAGAGAGAGGAAGAGAAGTAGATTTGAAAATGCTACAATCTAATGCTTTGAAAGTGGAGGAAGGATCACGAGCCAAAGAATACAGGTAGTCTCTAAAAACCGGAAAAACCAAGGGAAAAAATTCTCTCCTAGGCCCTCCAGAAGAAATGCAGCCCTACAAATACCATGATTTTAGTGTGAGAAAACCATCAGAATTCCATCATCAAGAAATGTAATATAATAAATTTTTGTTGTTCTAAGCCACTGAATTTATAGTAATTTATACCAGCAGCAATAGCAAACTATACAATACCAATTAGCAAAGTATTTTGTTCCAGACTAACATAGACACTAATAAGACACCTGCTGCAGATAGCAAAGTTAATTATTTTATGCCTTTCTGTTTTGATTAACTCCCCATTGTCTTGGCTGGCATGCACTAAATCAGTTGTATTTCTATACATGTTTATATAATCAATGCATTTGATAAACTACATTTTTCCATATACATTCCATGACATTATAGTGGCCAATGTAGTAATTACCAAATTTGCATAAATTTCACTTAAACAATGTAAAACTGCCTATCTACAGTAGTAAACTGAATATTACTAAGATTTAGAGTAAACACCATTATAGCTTAGCATTGAGGAATAATGACTGAATTTCCTTTATAAATATTAAATTATGACTCTTTCAGAAGCACCAGTATGACATATAATAGGCTACAACATGAGTATGAAATAAAGGTTACTGCCTCCAACTCAGAAAACAGCTCCTTAATTAGTGTAAGAGTATTGACAAAATTGGAAAAGTAATTTCTTTGGAGAGAGCTGTAGCCATATGGTGAATCCCAACCTTTGAGGCTGGAGAGGAGGGCTTTTAAATGTCCATATAGGGAGCTTTGGAATGTGTTCATTGCAGTTAGAAGACATGACTGGTCTCACCTAAACCTAAGAAAGCTAAAATGGCTGTACAATGGTTAACTTAAAACAAAGTGAACTTTTTTTCATATCATAGACATTATGACCAGGAACAAACTTTAGAATTAGTTCTGTTCAATTCATAGACATAAAGGAGATGAAGAAACAGAGACCAGAAGAGTCAAAAGATATCCTCATAATGACATAAGGAAATAGTGGTAAAGTTAAGCCAGGAAAGCAGATTTCCTGAAGTAGTACTCCATACGCTTCCATAAGATGGTAGAATTATATATTAACTGAATTTATAAGACTATACAGTGTCATCAGACTCCAGCTTTTTTTAGAGTTATTAACTTTTGATGAGTTAAAAATGAAGAAAATGCAAGATTTAGCAATGAAATGTGCTTATATTTCTAAAATAAAATTTGTTTTATATCATTTTATGTAAGAAATTCTGGTAATATTTAGCCTTTAACCTCTAGGATTTTTCATTTAATTTCAAAAAAAGTATTTATGCTAAAAATATCTGATATGAGCTACATAAAGTGTCTAACAAAAAAAAACGGTGTGGTTGGGGGAAGAATTGTAGTTCTTTTAATAAAGTATGGTCTAATTCCAATTTTTAAATGCATTTCTGAATTCTACAGAAGCATGAAATTTGAAATTCATTACTTCTGTTATATTTTTTTTGGTATCATTAATATACAATTACATGAGCAACATTGTGGTTACTAGACTCCCCCCATTATCAAGTCCCCACCACATACCCCATTACAGTCACTGTCCATCAGCATAGTAAGATGCTATAGAATCACTACTTGTCTTCTCTGTGTTGTACAGCCTTCCCCGTGCCCCCACACACACATTATGTGTGCTAATCATAATACCCCTTTTTCCCCCTTATCCCTCTCTTCCCAACCATCTTCCCCAGTCCCTTTCCCTTTGGTAACTGTTAGTCCATTCTTGGGTTCTGTAAGTCTGCTGCTGTTTTGTTCCTTCAGTTTTTTTCTTTGTTCTTATGCTCCACAGATGAGTGAAGTCATTTGATACTTGTCTTTCTCCGCCTGGCTTCTTTCACTGAGCATAATACCCTCTAGCTCCATCCATGTTGTTGCAAATGGTAGGATTTGTTTTCCTCTTATGGCTGAATAATATTTCATTGTGTATATGTACCACATCTTCTTAATCCATTCATCGACTGATGCACATTTAGGTTGCTTCCATGTCTTGGCTATTGTAAATAGTGCTGCAATAAACATAGGGGTGCATCTGTCTTTTTGAGACTGGGAAACTGCATTCTTAGAGTAAATTCCTAGGAGTGGAATCCTGGGTCAAATGGTATTTCTATTTTTAGTTTTTTGAGGAACCTCTCTACTGCTTTTCACAATGGTTGAAGTAGTTTACATTCCCACAAGCAGTGTAGGAGGGTTCCCCTTTCTCCACATCCTCGCCAGCATTTGTTTTTCCTATTCTTTTCTATGTTGCCCATCCTAACTAGCGTGAGGTGATATCTCATTGTGGTTTTAATTTGCATTTTACTTCTGATAATTTTAACTAATATAAGCAGCTGTTCAAAGTGACATGTGAGTATTTGTCTATAGATAAGCATTTTTTTAAAACTTAATTAAGTTCTCAAGGTTTGGCTGAGAAGGGAACTTCTATTCCCTAAAGGGGAAAACTCCAGAACAGAACGTTGTTTAGGATCAATAACAAAATATGCTGTTTACTATGTTTCTTGAGATATAATTTCACCACATTGTACCTGGTTAATATTAATAAAAATACATAATTTTTTTTGCTTTGTCAGCTTCAAGTTTATTATACTAATGAATCATTGAATTAAATTTAATTTTACCAAAAAAAAATAAATGGAATTTTACTAACTGCGCATTTACAAAGAATTACAGCCTAATAATTATAAATAACACCTCAGTATTTTGTAAGTATTCTTTCTCTTTCTAAAAAGTCTGGGCAAACATTTTCACTAACATTTTTTATGATGTGTTCATCTAATAACATGAAAGGTTTTTATGGTTTACCATGAAATATTTTAGGTCTGATTGCTAAAACCTAATTTTGGATAAAATTGCTTGATTTCCAGAATCTCTTGCCTGGCCTTAGTGCATCTACATGTCAATAGGTTATTACAAGGTGGAGCGAGGGCATATCTGGTCCGAAGAGGTTAGATGGGGTCTCTTTGTGCAACTGGGTCATGTGAGACCCAGGTGAGCAGAAGTGGACACCTGCTTGTAAGCAATAAATGGATTTCTCCCACTTAATTTCTCCCTTAGACTGATTTCAGTTTCAAAAGTAATTTTCCCTCGGCTGGGAGACAGATTTTCCCCGAAGAGTTACACTAATGAACAGAAAGCAAGATAATTTTTGTTAATTTTAGCTAAATAAAACTTGAGAGTTATACCCTACTTAACTTTATTTTTTTTTTATTTTCCAGGTCTAAGTTCCAGGTTTAATGTCAGTTTACTATAAGACTTCTAATATTTTTAAATTATCTTTTTTGTCTTTTTAGAAGGTCCTCCAAATTACTGTCTAACAGGTTTTAACACAGTAAATTGCACAATATTTATCATATATCTAAGAGAAATGAAGGGTTATTTCACTCCCCCCGGTGTTATATTTGCCGTTCCAGGGAGCTTTACATTTGGTAAAATTTATTTAACGCAGGAGCTCTCCCATATATATTTCATATTTAGGATAATTTTGATCAACTAATATTACAAGCTAAAATATAAATTATGTTTGGAGATGAAAAATAAATAGTTTAAGCACTTACATTTATATTCCTCTTAAGTAGGAAGCTTGACTTAAGCATAAGGCAATTTTGCCTAATATTTGACCAAAAATTAGCTTGACAGTTTGGCTGCATATCTACCTGTAATCTTTCTTAATTTAATAATTTTAAGGTGGTGGTTACGCATTCATAGTGTCATTTAGGTTAATGTTAGATAATGGGTCCAAATCTTGTTTTCAAAGGCTAAATGTGTACAAGTGATTACACAAAGTATTCTTTGAAACATAAAATAACATTAAAAGGAATCATTAGACTATCTTACTACTCTAATAAAATTTTGTATGTAAACATTTCGAATAAATGTAGCAATTTCAAAGTGACCCTTTTCTGAAAGAACCATGGTCAAATAAGTTTTACCATTTTAGGGTTTTCCCAGGCCTCAGCAACTATGAGAAGAATAAAAAGCATTTGCTTACTTCATTTACATACTTAAGTTATTTGTGAGCATGAAACTTCATTTCTCTGGTATAAATAACCCAGGAATGTGACTGCTATGTAGCATGGACTAAGTGTTTGTATTTCTCCCAAATTTATATGTTGAAGCCATTATCCCCAAAGTGATGGTATTTGGAGATGGAGCCTTTGGAAGGTAGTTAGGATTAGATGAGATCATGAGGGCAGGGCCTGGTCTGATGAGATTAGTGGCCCTATAACCCTATGACAGGAAATACTAGATGACTCTCTCATTCTCTTTCTCTCTCTGCCATATAAGGACACATATTTTACATATCATGTTTTTCCTTCCTTACTGATATTCCAAATTTCCTTCTTTTTTCATTTCCTTTCTGTTTACAGAAATTCTTTTTGTTATTCTTTTTGGGTAGGTCTGCTGGTACCAAAATTATCCAGGATTTCTTCATCAGAGAATGTCTTGAGACAGTTTTGCTGGATCTAGAATTCTGGGCTGGCAGTTATTTTCTTTTATTACTTGAAAAATACTGTGCTTTTGCCCTCTAATATCAATAGATTCAAATAATATATCCACTGTCATTCAAATTTTTCTCCTATGTGTAATGGATTATTTCCTCTTAGTAACTTTCAATATAATTTTCTTGCCTTTAGTTTTTGAATTTTTTGAAAGTTCCATTATGATGGGCTATTACATGGATTTCTTTAAGTGTATCCTATTTCTGATTTGCTTAGGTTCTTCAATCATTTTGTAAATTATAAATGTTTTCAGTCATTATATCTTTGAATATTTTTTCATCTCTACCCTCTTTCTTCTCTCCGATAGTTTGATTGTAGGTAGAGAAGAAAACCAAGATCTAGGGCATAGAATACTTTGATATTTTGAGATTGAGAAGTAGATGAAGTAATAAAGGACATTGAAAACAAGTGGGTTGTGAGTTTTGAGAATATAACACATATTCTTAAAGCCATATCTATAAGGTAATCTCAAGAGTAGAGTGAGATCAACTATGTAAAATACTGCTAATAGGTCAGAATTGTCAAAAAAACCTTTCTGTACAGCTGTATTTACATAATATATTATAAACATCTGTCAAACTACCTGTTCCTTTTCCTAGATTAACTTTTAGTTGTAAACCTAAGTCTTGCCATTAACTCAATAACCATCTATTAAATACTGCATTTCAGGTTAAGTCATAGCATTATAATAGACAATAAAAACAGAATTCGTCTTTACCTTCCTGTAAGTTCAGTTTAGTGAGAGGGCTGCATGTCAATAGATTTACACATAGATATAAAATTCTAGGTGACAACAGCTAAGCAAAAGAAGACATATGCATGTATTTTAGGAGAGGATGTCCCTGGATTTGATATAATCATGGATGTCAGAACAAGTTTTCCTGTAAAAAACTATTTCACTTGATGACTGAAAAGTGAGTAGAATCCACTCTCTTGCTCTCTTTCAGGCAATATCCCCACAGGATACCTGCTCTTGACTTTTCACACAGTTTAAAAAACTTTCATTGTGGTATAAATTATAAACAAAATAGCATATAAATCATTAATGTAGAGCTTAATGATCAACCCTGTAACCAGGAACCATAACAAGTAACAGAATATCCCCCAAACTTTGGAGGCCTCTTTTTTTGTCCACTTTTAGTCACCTTGTATTCCCCTCAAACACCTTGATTCCTAATACCATAGATTAATTTTTTTTAATTCTATATAAAAGGAATCATACTAATAAGAACACTTTTTTTGTCTGATGTGTTTTACTAACCATATGTCTTGAGATTCATCCATATTATTGGATATAGTTATAGTTTGTCCCAGTAAATCCATCATGTGAATATACCCCAAATCATTTATGCATTTTATGGCATTTATATATTTGTGTTGTGTCCAGTTTTGGTCTGTTACCAATGTCGCTGCCTTAAACACACTTAAACATGTTGGGTGATGAACATATGCATACATTTATGTTGGCTATATTCCTAGGAGTGAAACTGTAACTTCTAGTCAGGTAATCTGTTCCTAAATTACCCAGAGAAACAAAGTGAGATAATAAATGCTTTTTGTTGTTTTGACCCTGTAAGTTTTATAGTGATTTGTTATGTAAAGACAACTCTTTCCAATGTGTTTATACCACTGTACATATCCTTCAGCAGTGTGCGAAAGTTATGGTTTTTCCATACTCTTACCAATATTTACTGCTTTCAGTGTTTACATATTAGCCATTCTTTTGTTTGGAAGATATTCCTCTGTTTCTTCATTTTCCTTGACTTTGTTGATTTCTGCTCATTAGATAATACTGTCACCTCTGCTAGTCTTACCGAATGATCTTGTGGAGGAGATGGATTTCATCAGTCTGGCCAGAGCTCCTGGTTGTTTCTCAAAGCACTGTAATTGTCCAAACTGTCTTCCTTTTTCTCAATGGCTCCCAGTAGTTAAGGGTGTACCAAGACCAGTCAGTGTCCCAAAGGGTAGATCAGTCAGCACCTAGGTGCAGTTTGGTTAGAAGCTAGACCCTCCAGTAGTAGGTGGGAAAATATGTGGTTAAGCCCTTTCCAGGGAGAAATTGGAAAATGGATTTTTTTTTACCTTTTCTTTCTATGCTGGGCCTGGATATATAACTGTGTGAACATGCTGCTATGTCTGTTAAGAACTGTTTTTTTTGTTACAGTCCTGTGGGATTTGTGAATGTAAGCCTCACTGGTCGTCAGAGACAGGTGACCCTGGGACCTGTCCTTCATGTGGCAGCCACAAAAGCTGAGATGTCAGACATGTGTACAAGCTCCTTCTGTGGAGATACTGGAGACTTGTTTTTATTGTAGGAGTGGGCTGGAGGTAGAACGTAGGGGACGTGCCCTCCAACCTCCCTGGTCTCTGGGGAGGATAACAGATAGTCCATCAATGTGCTAAATGTTAGAAACCTGACTCCTAAGCAGCAGCTTGTAAAGTATGCAGATAAATCCCTGTCAGGGAAAGTCTGGAAAATGAGCATTTTTGCCTGTTCTCTCTATGCTGAGACTTAAAGGTATAGCAACTATGAGTATTCCTGCACCCATTGAGACCTGCTTCTTTGTTTGCGATAGTCTTGTGGGTCTCATGGACACAATCCCTATTGGCTTTCAGAACTCAGTGTTTTGAGTGCCATCCCTTAGGTAGGAATCTTAAAAGTTGGGGCACTAAATGTGGAGTCCAATCTCTATACTTCTCTATACTAATCATGGAAGTCCTCTCCTGATTTCATGGTGCTGTGCCATGAATGGGATTTATGGTGATAATATGTCCCAGACTTTCTTAATCAGTGCTATTTTCTTATTTGATTGATGTCTTGGAGCTGCCTAGCTACTTTCTGGATCTCCTTCAGGGGAAATTGCTCCAACTATGACTGTACATTCAGTGCTTCCATGGGAAGAGAGAAGCTCAGAAGCTTCCTATGTTGCCATCTACGTCAACTGCTAAGAAGTATATATTCTTGATAGATTTTTAGATTTAGTTTTTTTCTTTTAAAAAATACTTTCTCTCAGCGCATGTCTTGGCTGTTGATTTTCTCAATGTTTTCTTTGATGAGGTTTCATTTTTTTGAACTTTGTCTGTTTTTTTTTTTATATATCATCCCTTTTTATTTCCTGTCTAAGAAACCTTTGTTTGAGTCATGAAGGTATTTTCTGGTGCTTCTTTCCTAAAGGTTTTATGGCTTTGGCTTTTATTTTTAGGTTTATAACTAAACTCAAATTCATTTTTCTGTTTAATTATGAAGGATTTATGATTTGATTTTCCTTCTATGGATATTGTTATTCTAGCACAATTTGTTAAAAGAATTTTCTTTCTTCATAGGGTTGTTTCAGCACATTCATTAAAAATCAAGTGATGTATACATATGACTCTATTTATGCATTTTCATATCTCTTCCATTGAATGACTTGTTTGTCTTACTGGCATTACCAAACCATTTGATTTATGTGACTTTAGACAAAGTCTTGTAATTTGGTAATACCCAATTTTGAAACAGTTTATTAATTTTAAAATCTATTTTGGATATTCTATGTCCTTTGAATCTCCACATACATTTTTAAATTGCCTTTTTAAATTGTACCAAACATGAAACAAAGTGAAACAGGTAAAATACTTCTAGGTTTATAATTGGAATTGCATTGTATCTATAGATCAACACATGGAAAATTTCTTTCTTAATAATTTTGAATCTTCTAATCCATGATTAGCTCTCTTCCAATCATGATTATCTCTCTGTTTATTTAGATAATATTTCATTTCTCCCAACACAATAGGTCTTTAATATCTTTCATTAAATTTTTTCTAAATTATTTATCATTTTGATTTTATTTAAAAATAAACACAAATTATTTTCTAATTAGATCTTTTTAGCATAGAAAATCCTGCCAACATAGACTTTGATGTTCAGCAATCTTTTAGATTGAAGAAGAAATAAAGTCTTTCTCAGAAAAAAAAATATTTGAGGGAATTCATTGGTAGTAAAACTACCATCTAACAAATGTTAAAGGAAGTTCTTCATGCAAAAGAAAATTATATAGAAATTAACCTATGCAAAGAAAGAATGCCACAAAATAAATAAATGAAGGTAAAAATATGATCTTTCATTTTACTTATTCTCAATAGTCCTAAAAGGTAACTGACATTTTAAAGCAATAATAGCAACAGGGTATTGTTTTTGTATTTGTATAAGTAAAAAGAATGACAACAATGTCACAGGAGGGAGGAGAAGGGAATGTAAAACAGTCTATAAAGTATGTGAACTATGCCTCATTTGAAATGGTATTATTTGAAGAGAAACTTAGATTGTTTAAAAATTTATTATAAACCCTCAGGCAACCACTAAAAGAAATAAAAAGGAAATACAAATAAGTCAGTATAGAAGATAAAATGGAATCATAATAAATTCTTAGTTAATGGCAGAGAAGGCAGAAAAAGGAAAATTAATTAGAAACAATGAGTAAATGCAATGAACAGAAAATAGTAAGGTAGTACATTTTAATGTCTATATATTTATATTTACTTTAAGTGTGAATGGTCTATATGTTAGTTAAAATCAGTGATTGTAGATAAGATTAAAAATGAACAATACATAAAAGAACCTTAAACAATATATACATATATATATCTATGAATATATATATATATGATGATATTTGTATTTTAACAATTTTTAAATGTACACTTCCTTGACATTAACTGCATTCTCATGTTGTGCAGCCATAATTACTATCTATATTGAAAGCATTTTCATGACTTCAAACAGAATATTTATACCCATTAGGCAATAACTCTATTGCCTCCTCCCAGAAGATCCTGGCAATGACTATTTTAGACTCTATAAATTTTCTTGCTCTAAATATTCCATTTAGGTCAAAACATAAAATATTTCTATTTTTATGTCTGGCTTATTTTACTTAGTATAATATTTTCAAAGTTTATCCACATTTCAGCATGTGTCAAAGCTTCAATCCTTTTTATGGTTGAGTAATTATTCCATTATATATTTTTTACTACATTTTATTTATCTAGTCATCTGTTGGTGTCTACTTGGATTGTTTCCACATTTAGACTGTTGTAAATAGTGACACATACAAGTATTTGAGTCCGTGCTTTAATTATTTTGAGTATATACTCAGAAGTGGAGTGTTGGATCATATGATAATTTTGTTACTTTTTTTGAGAAATCACCATATTATTTTCCACAGTGATTGCACCATTTTACATTCCTATCAGCAATGCACAAGGGTGCAATTTTACTACATCCTCACCAATACTTATTATTTACTTTTCTTCCTTCCCACCTCCCTTCCTCCCTTCCTCCTTTCCTCTTTTCCTCTCTTTCACTCTTTCTCTCTTTATTTATTTCTTCTTTCTTTTTATTCCTTTCAGTAATAGCCATTCTAATGGATGTGAGGGGGTACCTCATTGTGGTTTTGATTGCATTTCCCTCTTTTGGTAATGTCTCTTTATTACAGTAGTTTTTAATTTTGACGAAGTCCAATTTACTTATTTTTCTATTGTTTCCTGTGCTTTTGTTGTCATGTCCAAGAAATCACTGTCAAATCTAATATTATAAAGCTCTTCCTCTATGATTCCTTCTAATAACTTTAGTTCCTACATTTAGATATTTTATCCATTTTGACCTAATTTTTCTATATTGTGTGATGTAGGGGTCCAATTTCACTCTTTTGCATGTGGCTATCCAATTTTCTCAAGACGATTTATTAATAAATATTGTCCTTTCCTCCATTGAATGGACTTGGAATTCTTGTCAAAAGAATTTGACCATACATGTAGGATTTTTTGGGGTCTTTCTGTTCTACCCCAATGGTCTATATGCCTGTGTCACATTGTTTTTATTACTGTAGCTTTGGTAAGTTTTAAAATTAGGAAGCATGAGGCTTCAAACTTTGTTATTCTTCTTCAAGATTGCTTTGCCTATCTACTAGGTCCCTTGAGGATCCATGTGCATGATAGAACCAAATTTTCTATTCATGTAAAAAATGTCACTGGAAATTTCATAGGGATTGCATTGGATGTATAGATTGCTTTGGGTATTATTGATAATATTAAGTCTTCCAATCCATGAACACAAGATTTATTTCCATCTATTTGTGTCTTTTAAAATTTATTTTAACAATGTTTTATAGTTTTTAGTGTACAAGGTTTTTGCTTACTTGATTAAACTTATTCCTAATAATTTTATTATTTTTGATATTACCATTAATGGAATTATTTTATTCATTTCCTTTACAGAATGTTGATTGTTAGTGTATAGAAACACAATATTTTTGTGTGTTTTGTGCATTTTTAAATTGAGTTATTTATTTTCATATAAGTTATGTATTTTATAACTATTTACAGATATCTACTTTTTTTAAAAGAGATTTATTTAAAGAGAATTTGTTATTGATTGTTGAAGCATTTTTATGAGGGCAGTTTTAAAATCCTTGTCAGATAATTCTAACATCTGATTTATCTTGGTATTTGTGTCAGTTGATTGTCTTTTCCCACTGAAGGGATTTTCTCTGTTCTTCTTATGACAAGTTTTTTAATTGTATACTGGACACTTTGCCTATTATGCGAAAATCCTCTGGTTCTTATTTAAGTTTCAATTTTAGTAAATAGTTGTCTTGTTTACATTTATCATGAAGATTCTAGTTTATATTTGTGGGCTGTTGTTCCAGTGACAGCAAAATTTTCAGAGATTTGCAGTGTTATTTTGGTCTCTTTGGTTTACCTGATGCCACTCTGCCATGCAAGGGTCTGTGCTGGTGGTGCCTGAGAAAGCTAAATGGGTTTCCCTTGCTTGGGCTGCTACATTGTCTCTTTGCGTGGGATGGGAGGCTGCAGTACATTAGGACAAAGAAGTTCATCTGGTCAGGTCTTTGTGGTGGTAGACAGGAATAAAAATATTTTTCTTAACCCTCTTAGGGTCCCGGGCTGGCTTAGAAAATGAAACTGAAAAATACAGACTAACAGGAGAAAAGCATATGAATTTATTTAATATAACTTTGCATGATATGAGTGCCAATATAAGGAAATGATGACCTAAGGAAATGGTTAAACCTGAGTATTTTTATATGAGATTTGATAAGGAGTAGACAATCATGGGGAAATATAGCTGGGAGAGGAATATGAAGTCAGTATACTAAATGGGGAAACTTAGCAAGACCAATTTGTTCAGATTCTTGTCCTTCGCTCTTGAGAAATGAGGATGCTTCTTTCCTCTTAGCATCAGGAGGGCTTTTCTCACATGAGGGTTCGATGAGCTGTTTCAGGGAGGGCGGCCATTGTAACCTTCCTTCATCTGTCATCTTATCAACTTAAAATGCTCAATATGCCAAGGTGCCATATTTTGGGGTAGCATGCCCTGAAACCCATCACCTACTTGCTTGATGTGAACAGAGAGTAATTATTGGGTTGGGTGCTTGTTTTACCAGGTAAGGCCCTGTGGGTAAAACTGCAATATTTCCAGAATCTCTCACCTGGCCTTAGTGCATCTCTGTATCAGTAAGTGTTTCCAAGGGGTGGAGAGAAGTAGTTCATCTCCATATCCGTAGGTAATTACAAGGGCTAGTGAGGACATATCTGGACCAGAGAGGTTGGGTGGGATTCCCTTCTTTGCAGCCAGGTTGCGAGAGACACCAGTGAGAGGAAGTGGATAACTGCTTGTAGGCAATAAATGGGTTTCTCCCACTTTATTTCTCCTTTTGACTGATTTTGGGTCAAAGCTATTTTGCCCCTGGCTGGACAAATATATTTCCCCTGAGTTACTGTGGTGAAGAGCATTCTATACTCAGTTAAGCCTTGGAAATCCTATGTTAAAATGCTAGAGGAAAATTTTCTAAAACTTATTTGAAAATGGAATCCTTTTGGAAACAGCAGCTTTTTAGCCTGTTTCCTGTCCCCCAGTCCCCACTTCTTTGAGAGCCATAGTAAAGCCTCTGCAGCAAAACAAAATATTTAGCTTTATTCTGCCTATTACTAACCAAACTTATGTGAGCACATAATCTTGTGTTTATATCTATGGTGCTTATTAATATTTCACAAACCTGTGTTCCATGGAAGAAAGTTTGGGAAATGTCATTTCAGTCTCTTGTCTTTGAATAGTGAAATACTCATTGAACTAATGAGAAGGTAAGGGAATTAATCCATCTCCATAACAGGCATGAAAGGAAATATTTCTCATATGGGATGCTGAGGAAAAAGGGATTTGAGCCTTACAGTGCTGAAATGTGAAATGTTGGCACCATATTAACTATATGCCTAGATTTTCTCTCGTCATGGGTAAAATCAATTAGAAATTCTGCTCCATATGTCATTGAAAATTTAGGAAGGATTTTGAAAGGCTCGTGCTTGAATGTATCCCTTATGGTTACTAAACATGTCTAAAATAATTGATACTAGGTGGTACGATCATAGCTCAAGCTGCTGTGATTGCAGCCTGATAACAATAAGCAGGGAAAGGCCAGTAAAATCATCCACATGAACTACTTTACATTTTCAAATCTGTTTGGTTGCTTGATTAGTTAAGTAGAAAATTGTCATTAAAATTAAGGCAAATTGTGAATACAGTTTTACACAACTGTTTTCAAGTGGTAACCTAGTGATTAGTTCATAAAGTTCAGTGTTCATTAGTGTGTTTCTATTTCTAGGCTTCTAGTTTCTAAAGTCAAGACATTTGGTACTTACTTGTTGGGAGGCAGTGGGGTAGTAAAACATAAGTCCTTCTACAGCAGAAAAGGGAGAAAAATTTCTGCTCAATCATTTTCCATTCAATTCTGGTAATGCTAGTTATTATTATTTACAATATATACTCCTTCAGGGCCTGAAGCTTAATTTTTGGTTATGTTTTGCCTGTTTTTCATACAGGTAGCATAATTCTGTATATTTTAAGAGAAGTTAAAATTGTTGGCTAATATTGATACAGGGTGTGGGGAAAGTGGGGTTCCTATGGCCAGGATCCTCACTGAACTTAAACCACCTGATGATGTAACTGGCCTGTTGCTATGCTACCACTTCCACACCTTTAGGCAATAAGCCATTATTGTGTTATATAAAGAGCTCCGCCCAGTGCTCTGCACACGACAGGGTGGCAGGGCTGCAAGGCTGCAGGAGAGCAGAGCAGAGGTTGGAGTGGTGACAGTGCTGAGGACAGAAGCCCAGAGGATGGCTGTGCAGGACAACTGTACAGAGAGGCCCAGAGGACGGCTGTGCAGACAGAGTGGCCCAGAAGCAGAGACTGGCTTGCTGCATACACACTCACTCTGAATGAACGGGATTTTAGTGACTCACCTGCCACCTGGAAATAAAGTTGGGTATAACCCTTTCACCCCAAGAACCCTTTCTGTAAATTTCTTTGGTCAGAGTGAATCTATAGTAAACTTGCCTGGTGCTGAAACCCATTGGCAAGACAATTGGCATAGTCAGCAGGATTCTTTGTTGACCAAGAAAAAAGACAAGCTTCCCTTATGGGAGGGGTGCTTCAGCGGGCTGCCCCTGTGAATGGGGAAACAGTGGATTGTCCCCCAGTGGGTATGTGGTCTGAGGTGGCTTGCCTTCTAGAAGACTGGGCCCCACCCCAGAATTGGAGGCAAGTGGAGGTGACACCTGAGGCTGTAGGGGTGGTCCTTGGTAAAATAAGTAGATCCTTTGAGAAGCAGAGTGCCTGTGAGGCAGCGGGGACTGTGGGTTGGCTGCTTCTCACAGTATTAAAAAAGTCTATGGAAGAGACCCAAGAAATGGTGGCACGAGAACGTGAGCTGCAAACATCTGTGGATTCCCTGAGGAAGGAGATGGCTTTGATGCGAGAGGAGGCAGCACGAGAGCGCCGGAAACAAGGAGTTACTGGAGACGAGACGGCAGTGCTGCCAGGTGTTCTGAAGGAGAAAGAGGCCATCAAGGAAAAAGAGAAACTCCTGAGGGAAGCACAGGCAGAGGCGGTAAGAGAACGTCAGCTGCGAAGTATCGAGCCAAAGGTAAGAGACCTTCTGAAGACTGAGGTAGCATTGCTGCGAGGTACAGTAGAAAAGGTAAAGGTTGTAGCAGAGGAGGCACTTGGGGGATGGGAGAGAAAGGTGCCATCAACCCCAGAAATGGAGGAGCTGGAGAAAGACTAAGGGGTGACGCCAGAGGCACTGACACCTCCTGTATTGAAAGCACGCCCTGTGGTTATAAAGAAAATAAAGACCCAGCAGCTGAAGGTTCCCCCAAGGAGAGAAGCAGGCCCCTCCCCAGGTTGTGGAGCACTCTATGGTCCACCCCTATACTCAGGCTGAGCTGGTGGATTTGGGCTCCCGGTTTAGGCAGAAGCCCTCAGTGTCAATACCAGCTTGGCTCCTGCATCTGTGGGACTTAGGGGTGGATGGAATTGTTCTGTCGGGCTCAGAGATGGGAAAGCTGTCTTCCCTGACAGTGCAGCCTGCCTTGAGGCAGTGATTACAAAGTGCACACCAGACCCCAGGGAGTGACTCCCTCCTCGATTGGCTTATGGCTATGCTTCATGCTGTGTGGCGCAATCCGGGTGATCTACCATCCTCTCCTGTTAGATGGCAGACATATGTGGAACTTCAACAGGTGCTACGAGAGCTAAGCATGAGAAATGCCATCTATAGTCCAGAGAATTATGGCCCAGATGAAGAGACTTTAACTACTGGGATGAGGAATATTGTACTTCAAACAGCTTCTACCTCCCTCTTTGGGTTTCTAGTGGCCATTCTTTCCCCTCACTTAGGGCATCCCATAAGCGAGGTGACATGTACAGTAGCAGACTTAGAAGAGGCTGAAGCAATGAGAATTCGGAGAGAGATAAGACCTGTTGCTCACAAGAAGAATTTACAGGGGCCCATGAAGGTTACGAGGACCCAGATGTGGGTTGATTTAATACGGGCAGGAGAAGATGGAAGGAAATTAGATGGGAAGTCCAATAGGATCTTACTAGAGCTATGGCAACAGCTGAAACCAGAGCAGCAGTTCCAGCCATTAAGACCAAAGAGGTGGAGATCAGAGACAGAGCCACGAGTCTGGCTTGTGTGTTTGCAAGACTTCCTGCTGGAAAGTGAGCCAACCTCACTTGAGCCCACACAGGAAGGCAATTGGGGAACACAGTTTGACTCAGGTGAAGGTCAAGGTACCTGCCCTGAGGGACCAGGGGGGTACCAGAGACCACATGATGGCTGGAATAGACATGCTTTAGACTTAATCTGCATGGGGCTTTGAACCTAGCTGAATCCTCTGGCTTGAGGATTATTATAATTTTTGTTACTTGTATCTTAATTTTTTATTACCTCTGAGTTGTTGTTATGCTCTGCTGCTGTTGTAGAATCTGGTTACAGTGCTCCAGCTTTCTCGCACAAGGACCAGTGAGGAAAATGGAAAGCATGTAGATTGTAAGGTGAGAATCCTGGATGGGTGGAGTGTGGGTAAAGTGGTGTTCCTATGGCCAGGATCCTCACTGAACTTAAGCCACCTGATGATGTAACTGGCCTGTTGCTATGCTACTGCTTCCACACCTTTAGGCAATAAGCCATTATTGTGTTATATAAAGAGCTCCTCTCAGTGCTCTGCATGCGATGGGGTGGCAGGACTTCGAGGCTGCAGGAGAGCAGAGCATAGCCTGGAGTGGTGGCAGCGCAGAAGACAGAGACGCAGAGAATGGCTGTGCGGGATGCTGTGCGGAGAGGCCCAGAGGACGGCTGTGCAGACAGAGGGGCCCAAAGGCAGAGACCGGCTTGCTGCATACAGACTCGCTCTCAGGGAATGGGATTTTAGTGACTTATCTGCCACCTGGAAATAAAGTTGGGTACAACTCTTTCACCCCAAGAACCATTTGCTGTAAATTTCTTTGGTCACAGTGAATCTATAGTGAACTTGTCTGGGGCTGAAACCCATTGGCAAGACACAGGGTATAATTCTGGTTGATAAAATATAGCATTCATTTCTCTGTGCTTCTTTCCATAAGTACAGCTATAAAGTATAGAAATAATGTAAGAAAAGCAAGATTCCAAAATGTGGTAAGAAGGAATATGGTTTGGTATCTGAGGACAGTAAAAATAACAGTGTTAGGGACTTACCACAAGTGGCCTGGGCCTGCCAGCCTCTTGGGTATGATGCCCTTAACACTCCTTTCTCTAGACAGAATACTGAAGTGGCAAGGTGACACTAGTAAGACTTATTCTATCATGACAAATAGGTTGCACAGGCAATAGGCCTGAGACTCCTTTTTCCAACCTAGAGGCCCTGAAGTAGACAGTTACCTTATGGCCTGTAACTCGGGGGAAAATTCTGGGGCCAAATACTTTTGAAACTAAAATCAGTCAAAGAGAGAAATAAAGGGGGAGAAACCCATTTATATCTTACAAGCAGTCATCCACTTCTGCTCTCACGATGGGGCTACAGAAGAAGAGGCCCCACCCAAACTCTCTGATCCAGATATGCCCTCACTTGCCCTTGCAATCACCTATTGATATGGAGATGGACTACTTCTCTCCACCCCTTGGAAACACCTACTGATATGGAGATGCACTGACAGGTGAGAGATTCTGGAAATATGGCAATTTTACCCACAACCACACATACTTTTTCTCCTCTAAACAACTTGTACTAATTTTTATGAGCACATACAGATTGGGGAAAACTGCCTTAGAGATTAACTAAAAGTACTTTGATGATCACTGTTTTTCAGAAATGAGTATTTTTACTGAGAGATGATTTATTGATTGCATGTTCCTAAGGTAATCATTTACAAATGCTATTTTTTTGAAGAATAGAATTTCTTTTCCATATTAATATTTCCATACTAATTTCCCCTAGTTAGATTTTCATATGTGTGTAAATACACTGATGTTAAAAAAATCAATGAAATTGAGCAGTTCTCTTTCTCTTCTTGATCCCAGGGTTCTTGTTTGCAGAGTTGAAGAACAACCTTACCAAACAGTCAAGGTAGGAGAGCCAGGGCAGAGGCTTTTATTGAGAGACACAGTGAGAAGAAAGAGCTCCCGGCTCACACCAGGAGGGGACAAGAGAGCCTGGGGTGGTGCGTTGTCTAAGGGTTTTATAAGCAGATGATGATTTTTCAAAAACATGAAAAAATGGCTTAGGGGTGTGGACTTGTACCACCTGCCCTGCCTTCAAGGTGGGCTGGGTTGTTCTCTGCTTGCTAGGGCTGTTTACAGTGAAGTCACAGGTTATGCTGAGATACCCTTCTTATTTGTGAAACACTCAAGCATTCCAGACCAAGTTGCTTTTGGCCTTTTGACCTTTAACTCATCTCACTGAAGATGTCTATTCCTAGTCTGATATTTTTACCCTAGAGAATTAGTGTGACCTTGACTTTGCATAATGCTGAACACAGAGTTTCCATAGGGACTTTACATTGTTAAATTGCTTTGACTGTAAATATCCTGCCTTGCTTTTTTCCAGAGGCCCTCACCCTTCTCTGACTACACCCACAGGCCATGTCTCACTCTGAGCAACAAATTAGGGATATCATAGATTTTCAACACTCAAAGTTTGCACCTAAAGCCATAGTGTAGTGTTTGGCTCAAATACACCAAATCTGACAAAACATGAGTCAAGTGTAGGTACCAATCATCAGAAATTGGAGTAAGGTGAGTAAAACCAAACTTTGGGACAAATGCAAATACTGTCATCAATGAATACTTTTAATGTTTAACTGAAAAGGCAAGAGACATTGGTGCAAAAGTGAAGATACATTTGACCTCAACCCTGGTGCTTTTTAAAAAAATTTCTATGCTTATTTTAAAGAATTGTTTTTATGAAGTATAATATGCAATACGAAAATGCACAATTCCTTACCCTAACATGTCACTGTAATCATCCCCCATGTAAAGAAATATGACTTCATTGGGACCTCAGAAACTTCCACCTTCCCTCCCAAAGTTTGACATTTTGTGGTTTATAACACCATAAATTAATTGTGACTCTTTTATGTTTTATGTAAATTAAATTGAGCATTATGAATTTTTACCAGTTTCTTTTGTACAATATGATTGAGTTTCATCATGTTGTGCTTATCAGTAATTTGTAATTTTCATTGCTGATAATATTCCACTGCATGAATATATCAAAACTACCTGTTCTGCTGTTACAGACTTTTACTGTTACAAATATGCCCCCTTGAGTGTTCTTATACCTGCCTTTTGATGGACATGTACAGCATAGTAATGTTGGCTATAGAGTTAGGAGTGCAAATGATGAATAATCTGTGTGCAGTTATGTCTAGCTATCACAGATAATGCCAATTTTTCAAATGGATATAACAAATCACACTTCCATCATTCATGTATTTGAGTTCCTATTATTGATTTGGTATTTTCTGCTGTTTTTTCTTTTCTTTTCAGACTTTCATCATGGATATGGTTTTGATTTGCACTAACAGTGATTAGTGAGGCTATCTTCTCATATATTTATTAGCATTTGTATATCTAGAAAGGCTTATTCAAGTCCTTCCCTATCTTTTAAATGTTTTTTTTTTAATTATTGTTGTTTAGTTGTAGGAATCTTTTATTTATTCTGGTTAATAGCCCCTTATCAAGTATATGGCTTGCAAATGTTTTCTCCCATTCTATGGGAAGCCTTTTCACTCTGTTGATAGTGCCTTTGATACACAGATTTTAATTTTGACATCATCCATCTATTTTTTTCCTTTTCTTGCTTGCGCTTTTGATGTCATATCAAGAAATCATTGTCGAATTCATTGTCATGAAGATTTTTCCCTATGTTTTCGTCTAAGATTTTTGTAGTTTTTGCTCTTGCATTTAAGTCTGATTCATTTTGAGCAAATTTTTACATATGGTGTAAGGAAAGGGTCCAACTTCCTTCTTTTGCATGTGGATATCCATTTTTTCCCAATAAAAAAATTTTCAAAAGACTGTTCATTTCCAATTAAATGGTTTTGGCAACTTAGTAAAAATCATTTGACAATATATGCAGTGGTTTATTTTTGGGACTTCTATTATAATCCACTGTATTATGCCAGTCGTACAATGTTATGATTACCATAAATTTTATAGTACTTTTTGAAATCAGATTGTTTGATCTGACAAACTTTTTATCTTTTTCAGGATTGTTTTTCCTCTTCTGGTTCCTTGAGATTCCATATGAATTTGACGGTGATTTTTAAAGAAATTGTCACTTGGGTTTGGATGGGAATTCCATTGAATCTATAGATTACTTAAGGTATTGGCATCTTAAAATACTATTTTCCAATCCATGAACACAAGATGTCTTTCCACTTGTTCATGAGTTCTTTAATTTCAGCAATATTTTCTACTTTGAGATATACACATCTTTTGCCTCCTTAAGTTTACCCTAATGTATTTTATTCTTTTTGATATTTTTGTGAATGGAACCATTTTCTTAATATCCTTCACTAATTGTTCATCGTTATTATACAGAAATACAGTTGATTTTTGCACCTTGGCTTTGTGTTTTTGAACTTTGCTAAAGTCATTGATTGGTTTCAAACATATGTATATATAAAAATCAATCAAATTGTTTTATTTAAATATGTACAAATTGTACTTATGTGCAACAAACTTTTTATGAACTCACATATTCACATTTCATATGTGACATTTCTAAATAATTTATGGACCTAAAATAAATAATAATGCAAATTATATTATAAATGTAGCTGCAGAAAATATTTATACTACCTATAAGAACTTATAGGATGCAAATAAAATGTTAGACTTTTATAAATGCTTATAAGATTTTAAAAAATAGATGAGCATAAATAATACACTGATAAAATTTTAGAAATTAACTATACATGCAGAAAAGGAAACAGGAAGAAAAATAAAAGAAGATATTAACAAGTGAAAAACAAAAAATAGATAGAGGTAATAGATCAAAAAGTTGGTCTTTGAAAACAGAAATTTGAGAAGCCTCTGTTAATGATGAGAGAAAGATAAAGACAGAATGAAGTAAGCAATAAGTACTCTAAATGGGGGTATAGATTACATATATTGAAAAATAAGAAATTATAATTAAAAATTTATGACAGTGTGATGTTTAATTGTATGTTAAGTGGCTAAGCCATGGCACACAGCTACGTGGTTATATCTTACCATGCATATTGCTGTGAGAATTTTTTTGATGAGATTAACATTTAAATTGGTGGACTTTGAGTAAATTACCCTCCATAATGTAAGTGGGTCTCATCGAATCAGTTGGAGTTCAAATATAACAAAAGACTGACCTTCCTTCATCAAGAAAAAATCCTACTAGCAAATGGCCTTCCACACTTGAACTGCTAACACTTAATGCTTTGGCCTGAATTATGTCCCCCCCAAAATTCATAGGTTGAAGCCCGTCAAACCACCCAGTCAGTGGTGTTTTGTAATGGCAGCCCTAGCAAACTAATACACTTATTGCCTGTATTTTTAATTTTTGCTAATATAATGGGTATGAAATGTTTTCTGATTTAGCTTTTAATTTGCATTTGCCTTCATACTAACAAAGCTGAACATCTTTTTAAAAATGTATCGGTCATCTATGTTTCCACTTATGTGGAAAGCCTTTTTGTCACATGTGTCTATTGCTTTATTAGGTTTGTATTTCCTATATTGATCAGTGGTGTTTTATGTTATTTTTAAATATATTCTGAAAAGTAAATCTTTGTCAATTATATGTATTACAAATATCTTTTGCCTATTGTGTAATACCTTTTTACTTTCTTTATTTCAATTATTTCTATTATTTATGATGCCCTTTGTGTCATGTGTAAGAAACATAGGAGTCTCTTTTTGCTCTTAAATTACAACAGATTCACTGGTTGAGATTTTAAGTTTATAACATTTTGGGAAACATTTTTGTATTACTTAGTAATGTGATGTCAAAGCTCTATAACTCCAGTTTCATTCCTATTTACATACCTCAGTTAGCACTTGTACAAGTGCTCAATAAGTAATGTATGACAGAAAACCAAAAGTAAAGCAGAAAACTACCCAAATAACTTTCATAATAGAAGAGATCAAGAAATTGTGGTAAAGCCACATATTGAAATGTACAGTAATAAAAATGATTCAACTATAGCAGTGTGCATCAATATGTATAAATTTAAAAAATACTGAGTGACAGTCTAAATTCACAGTATATATCAGTATGATTCCTTCCATTTGAAGGTGATTACAGAAAGATAAAACTAAATGATATTTTGTAGGATAACATGGAAATTTAATAACAGTATAAAGGAAAGAAGAAAGATTACTACAAAATTGAAGCCAGTTGTTACTGCTGATAGCAGAAAGACAAATGCACTTGTAGGATGAACAAAAAATTTCTAAGGTAGTGGTAATATTCTACTTCTAAATTTAGGTTGTGGCATGCATATGCTCATGATCTTTATCCCTTAAAGTATACGTATACATTCAGTGGACCCTTTTGTATATCTTATAGATTTCTTAATAAAAATAAATACAAATGGATAGGTAAATAAAAGTTAAAATAAAGGGGTAGAAGAGAGAGGGATATGGAGATGAGAAGAGTAAGGGAAGGAGAGAGGGAGAGAGAGAATGGAAAATGCCTAAGAAAGTTTAATTACGTTCTGTATTAGAGAATGCATCTAAGGAAATGGAACATGAAGTATCCAAATAAATATTTATAACAGGAGAATTAAAGGATGTATTAACTTAATGAAACAGGAAAGCAAAATTTGATGATAAGATTGCAGGAAGAAATGGAAAGTTATATTGCATAATTATGAAAAAGTTTGAAGACAAACAATACTATAAAAGAACAATTCAAATGAATAGTGATTGAACAGAAAATATTATAAAACTGTCAGTGCTGTAGAAGAAATTCTTGAGAAAAATCAGACTATAGAAGAAATAGACAAAGAAATATTAGCAGCTAAATAGATATTGATGGCTATGGAAAATTCTAAATATATTTAATTTGTTAAGAATGGAAAAAAATGATATTAAAAGATTTATAGAGTAAAGAAAACAGTCGGGTATGAGACACAATTCATGGACTTCCTTAAATTCTCCCAGACCCTCTGGCCTCCTGAGCATGAACATATCCACCATGGTCATTATCTCATTTCCTAACACCTTTGGCTTTCTCAGCTTCCCCTGTAGGGTTGGCTTGGTTTCAGCACAATCATAATAATGCCTGCCATAGTGAGGATTGTAAGAGCTTTGGTACCCTGGCTTAACCTCATCAGTCTTATTGAGTTTGGTTCATTCCTCCTCTATTTGAGTCTGATTAAGCTTGACCTGATATGTGCTGTGTGTCTGAACAGACATCTGTGTTGTCTTGTAAAGCTATGGCCAGTTTAGTGATACATCACCTTGTATTTTTCTCTGTCACACTTTTATCCGTCACTCTCACTTCCATAAGATTTTAGACTTTCTCTACCAATAATATGTTAGGACTTATGCTTTGTCTTAGGCCCTGTTTTCTAAGGAAGCAGGGTAAATTAACATGTAATGAAATCTTAGAAAAATGAATTCTTGTGGAAAAGAGTATAAGTTGCAGGAATAATCAATATTGGATGATGAACACCAAGACTTTTCCTGGTGAATTTACTGTGATTAAAGGGTAAAAAAGACTCCTTGAGTATCCAAATTAAATATATACAGATATTCCTTGACTTACAATGGGGTTACACCCTGATAAACTCATTATAAGTTGAAAATATCGTAAGTTGAAAATGCACTTAATACACTTAACCTACCGAACATCACTTAGGCTACCCAACCTCAAGTGAACTCAAAATACTTACTTTAGCCTATAGTTGGAAAAAATGATCTAATACAAAGCGCATTTTACAATAAAGTGTAGAAAAGCTCATGTAATTTATTGAATGCTATACTGAAAGTGAAAAATTACAGTTGTTGTTTGGGTACAGAAAGGTTATAACTGGATTGATTGTTTACCCTTATGATGGTGTGGCTGACTGGGCGCTGTGGATCACTGCCACTGCACTGCACCGCAGGAGAGTATCTTACTGAAGGTCACTAGCCCAGGAAGAGATCAAAATTCAAAATTCATAATATAATTGCTACTGAATGTGGATCACTTTGAACTGTCATAAAGTCAAAAAGTTCTAAGTTAAACTATTGTAAGTTGGGGACTGTCTATATATATATATATTATGTGTGTATATATATCACTTCTAAGCAAGAAAAATCAGTAGCATTCAATACCTTATAGTAGAATATGACCTACAGAGAAGTTTTCCAGGGAAAAGAAAATATTCTATTACAAGAGTTTTACACCAAGACTGATTTTCATTAGTATGTGAAGACAGCAGGCTACAAAAAGATATCCCTAATTATTTTCAAATAATTCCACCTCTCTGAGTTCATTTGATAGATAACTTGCAGCTATACAAGAAATATTGACAAATTGTTTATTGAGGTATTATCTACACAAATTAAAAACAACCAAACTCTTCATTACATCAGTTATAGCTAGTGGTTAAAAGTTTAAAACACAAAATTAGAAATAAGAAGCAGTATAGAACTACATAAGGAAAAACAATTATGTGTAGATATATTTGGCCATTCTGAAGAGCAGGAACCCTCCTCCAAAATGTGATTTGGATGTTGACACTGAGGGTATCACATACGTGTGCCTGCACACATGCACACACACCACAAGGGACATAACAAGATATATTCATTGATAATAACACTTTACTGGGAGAGCAGGTCAGTTCCCAAGCAGGTTTGAAATAGCCTGAGAGAGAACAGGATAAAGAAACTGACATGAGGTTTCCAGGATGGTAGGGGCTGAGGTTGAGGATGAGTGTTCCCATGCATGGGTCATGTAATGTGTGGTTTGAACCTTCTACCAGCACCAAAAAAGGGAGTGCCCAGCCTTTGTTACCAGCTTTCCCAGATTGGGATAGAGGGGAAAGAAGTAAGGATGAGGCTTAAAAGCTGTAAGTAGTTAAGTATCATAAATAGAACCAAACACTTATTATAATATACTTAATATATAATTTTATATATGTATATATATTTACAGGTACAATTATATGTATATACATATAGATAAAACTTTCAAAAATCTGCATATGATTTTCTAAAAACTCAAACTGAAAATAATATCCATCAGTGGGTGACTGGTTACATAAGTTATGGCATGCCTTATGATATACCGGCCTCCATTGTCAACCTTTAGCCTCATTGAATTCTCTCCCTCAGTTGAGTTCACTTATTTTAGTTTACCCTCCATTCTTTTACAGAGCTAAATTTCCATCATAACCATTTTAAATATTTAATCATTTTGTATTCTCCAGAATTGGAATTCTTAATTTATAATGAAAGATGGTTTCAGGGTACATGAATTTTCCTAAATACACACCAATTTCATGTATATGTGCATTTTTGTACGAAAGTATCCATGCTTTGTAGTGGTGTCTGAGGTCCAAAAGAGTTGAAACATTACTGATTTCTGGCATAAAGGTCTTTGTGTACCATACTGATCTGAACATCTATAGACAGTAAGAAACCATTAAAGACTTTTAATGTGAATTTGAATGATAGAAAATTCACACAGGTAGCTGCAAGGAGGACAGATTAGATATGACAGATGAGAAAAAATAGGAGGTATCATATCTTCAACATTATATACCACAAGAACATTGAAAACAAATGTTAACATCTTTCTTTTTTGAAACTTTATGAAAAATAT
The DNA here is from genome assembly GCA_029783875.1 of Phataginus tricuspis. Classification (NCBI taxonomy): domain Eukaryota; kingdom Metazoa; phylum Chordata; class Mammalia; order Pholidota; family Manidae; genus Phataginus; species Phataginus tricuspis. The sequence continues at coordinate 72,486,141 of JAQQAC010016209.1, forward strand.
GTTTATATGTATATGTGTATTTTCCTTGTGAGATGGTTCTGAGCATTCAATAGGTCATAAAGGAGATAATTACCCCTGATTTAATTAAGATAACCTGAAAAATTGACATACAAATCCAACATATCAGGTATATGACACAAGTATAAGAGAAGCTTATTTTTCACTCAAAACTCCAGAGTGGATACTCCAAGAAGGAAATGGGGTGCACAGAAAAGAGACACTGCTCTACTCAGGAATTCAGTGTGACAACCTAACCAACTTCAACATTTTGCTTCCATGGTCACTTAACGTAAGGAATTTTATTGTTCCTACTCTTTACCAAGTTAATTGTGTCTATCACAGTGTTAGATATCTTGAAATTTAATCCTGTTACATAGCCAGGCATTTCCTTTTTTAACTCATTTTCTAGTACAAATAAATAATCCTATGAGAGGCCATCATGAATGGCTGTATCAAATGTTTCATGATTATGTCAGTTTGTCCTGTATACACAGTACATACACAGTTAAAACATGGATCCACAATTTATGGTAAGATTTCTTACTGAAGACATTTTGAATATTCCACAGTCCAATTTGAAATGTTATGAAAATAAGGGAGTTGAACATCCTGCTTGGAGAGAGGTGAATGACTTTCTTATCACTCCTGGTTAGATTTGGCTCTCAAAAGTATTTATTTCTTAGTATGGTACTTGGTTTTTATTATTAAATGTTTTTTAAGGACTCATATGATTACTTCAGGTCCATCTGTATAGGTAATAGAAGTCCTAAATGGTTCTTGCTAGGCTAAAATCAAGGTATCAGGTATAAACTGCTTTCATTTCTGGAGGACCTGAGGGTGATATCATTTCTTTCCTCATTTGGTTATTGGCAGAATTCATTTCCTTGAGGTTGTTAGTACTGAGATACCCCTTCTTTATTATGAGTTAAGGGCTATTCTCACCTTACAGAGGCCACTCACATTTTTTAGGTAATTGTCCCCTTTCTCCATATTTGGCACAACCTGCAATTGGCCAAGTCCTCTCATGTTTTGACTCTCTCCTGTATCTTCCACCATATCTCTCTCTGAAAACAGGACTCATATGATTACGTCAGGTCCATCTGTATAATCCTTATCTCAAGGTCTGTAACCTTAATCACACATGCAAAATTCTTTTTCTATGTAAAATAACATTCACAGGTTCAGGAGACTGGGGCATGGGCATTTTGTGGGGTCATTATTCTGCCTAGCTCACTGAATATTTCCAACAATATGTCATTGTTTTGGTGAACAAACAAAAAATGTTCATATGTTGACAGTCAGGTTCCGAGTGAATGAAGTCATATAAAACACTTTGTTCCAAGAAAATTTTCTTAATAAAATTAAGCATAAAATATCTTATGTTCAATGTTAAAAATCTTGATATTTGACCTTTGCATTTAAGCCCAGTCTTGTCAAGATTAAGTATGCAATGAAGTAAGTCTCTTAAAATTATAGTAATAGTCTACAACGGCATTTATTTCAGTGTCATGAAATTTTTTCTATATGTCTTGAGCCTTGTTTCAGAGTTTATGTGGATACCTTTCCCAGTCATAACTAACAACCTTCAACCTAAATAAAAACCACAATTTTTTTCCTGCCTACTTCACACAGCACACTGAAATAATTTAGTGTCCTCAATTTGATAACATTAATAATGTTCACAATTTTCTCTACTGCTGAACCAAGATCAGGTGACACATTATGGACCAACTATTTTCTATGAACAGAGCAGTCTGTAGATGGGCATTCAGGTACCTCCCTTAAATATATAGTTGCATTCTTTCTTGATATATTGTTACAAACAGTGCTGAATCCAAAGCACCCTTTACATTCTCAAAAAAGAAATTTTTAGATAACTAAATAGTCTCTTTGTCAATGCCATAGTTTTTAGTGATGAATTATAACTGAAATCTCTCATATATGTACTGAATATATGCATAAGCAATAATTACTCTTTCATATTATATGCCACTGATATTATTCTGAGACTGAATATGCAATTGGGTTAATTAATATCGCTAACAAGTACATAACATCTTATTATTATTGAGACTGGTTCTATAAATTTCTTTGCAAAAATGTACATATCTGATTTTGCTACTTTGAATGATATATCTTTAGTTTCAGTCCCTGCCTCAGCTAGCAAAATCCTTCACTTTGATACTGGGAAGGATAATTTCTCACTTGTCCTAAGAAAAAGTTGGATTAACAAAGAGTTCACCATATATTAAAAAAGAATAAAAGTTTTGGTGGCTCATGGCACTGCTTGTTGAATGAGAGAATTAATAAACTTTTAGTATCTACTATATAAAAAGTATAATAGCACTAACAGCTAATATTTATTAAGACTATAATCAGTGCCACAAACTTCTCAGTGCTTTAGATATTTATTCAACTCTTCTAATAAAGCTGAAGGATAACCGTCATATCTACTATATAGATCAAGGAACCAAGGATCCGAATATTTATTTACTTAACCTACCCAGGAACATAGAGTGCTCAAGTGATATCTAAACCCAGGTTTGGAATTTTAAATCTTCAAAATATTATCCTGTACAAAAAAAATGAAGCCTTATAATATAAAGAAAAATTATTAACAGAAAGAAGATACATGTTCTTTCACTTTTATTTGTCCCACTAATCTTGAATGTAACCACCACCACTGCCTTCTCTCTGTGATGGAGGAAACATCTAAAATTATTGGTCATCCATTTTTCCAAAGAAGACACACAGATGGCCAACAGGCACATGAAAAGGTGTTCCACAGTGTTAATAATCAAGGAAATTAAAATCAAAACTACAATGAGATATCACCTTAAACCTGTTAGAATGGCCACTATCCAAAATGCAAGAAGTAATAAGTGTTGATGAGGATGTGGAGAAAAGGAAACCCTCCTATATTGTTAGTGGGAATGTAAATTGGTACAGCCATTGTGGAAAGCAGTATGGAGGTTCCTCAAAAAACTAAAAATAGAAATACCATACAACCCAGGAATTTCCCTGAAGAAAACAAAATCTGATTCAAAAAGATATAGGTACCCCTATGTTTAATGATGCATTATTTACAATAATCAAGATATGGAATCAACTGCAGTGTCCATCAATAGATAAATAGATAAAGAAGTAGTACATATATACAATGGAATATTATTCAGTTATAAAAAGAAATATGGATACACTTAAGATGGCATTATGCTAAGTGAAATAAATCAGACAGAAAACGACAAATAGCATATGATTTCATGTATATGTGGAATCTAAAAACAAAATAAAGTGAAGAAAACAGCAACAGACTCATAAATACTGAGAAGTGATTGGTGGTCACCACGGGGGAGGGATTGGAGGAATGGGTGAAAGAGGTAAATGGGATAAAGAGGCACAAAATCTCAGTCATAATATAAATTAGTCATAGGGATGAAAGTAGAGCATAAAGAATACAGTCAATAGTTTTGTTAACATCTTTCCATGTTGACATATAGCAACTATATGAGTTGTGGTGAGCACTTAATAATGTAGATAATTGTTGAATCACTATGTTGTATACCCAAAACTGATATAATATTGTATATAAACTATACTTCAATAAGAAATATATAAAAATAAAATAAAATTAGCTGTCATCAAATATTTCATAAATCCTACATTTGTTAATCCATGTTAAATGATATCAAAATTCTGATTTTAATATATTTGTCATTCTTTTCTGCTCTCAGAGTCCCAGAATATGTCTCAGGGTTTTAACAGAATTTATTAAAAGTGCATCTTATTTATTTAAATTAATTCATTAACTTGTGTTATTAATATCTGTTTTAAAATTGTAATAAACTTTGCAAGAAAAATCTCAGTCTATCATATAGGTAAATAAATAGTAGATATAATAGATAAGAATGCTAATGACTATAAAACAAGTTTATAGATTCAGGTAAAAATGATCTGACAGTATTTGGAAAATTTTTGTAGTAATCCAACCATGAAAGCACAAATAAGCTGTGAGAGAAATAGCTTCTCTACCCACAAACAAGTCCTGCCTTAGCATAGGGTTGTTGTTGAGAAGCACCTGCTCAGCCATGGATGACATTTCCGTCACCCTACATTACTCAGCTCCACACAAGATGGGGCCTTGTGACTAGCTCTTACCAATGCTATGCTACCAGAAGTGATATGTAGTACTAATTCTGGTTTAAGGTGGTTAAAAAGTGAATATGCCTTTTCTACCCTCTTACTTTCATCTACCAATTGAATGTGGAGGAGTCTGAGGCTGTAAAGGATGGAAAAATGAAAATATGAAAGAAACCTGAGTTCCTAAATCACTATGTTGAGATGAAATTGGAAGACTTTTTAAATAAAAATGTAAGAAGTCTTGTTAAATTTGAATTTCAGAGAAATAACAAATATTTTTAGCATAAGCAAGTCTCCAAAATTGTAAAATGTACCTGTTTATTTGAAATTGAAATTTAATTGAGCATTTTGTATTTTATCTGGCAACTCTACTTGGAAAAAAGAAACACTTATTGATAAGGATTAGTTATATTGGATTTTTATGTGCACCACAGACAAATTTTTGTTTCATTCAACAACTGATATTTTTGGTGTTCGTCACAGTAGCTAGTTTTATGCTAATGCAGGGGTCAGCAAAGATGACCAGTGGGTCAAATCTGATCTGCTGTTTGTTTATGTATGGGTATGGCCCCTGGGCAAAGGATGATTTTTACATTTTAAATGGTTGAAAGTTTAAAAGAAGAAGAGACAGAGATCATGTGTTGCTGCAAAGCCTAAATTATTTACTTGCTGGGCCTTTACAGAAAAAATTTGATAACCTCTGTAGTCTAATAGAACATAAACAAATAAATATTTATTGCTATGATAAAAATTAAGAATAATTCCTTAATTTTGTTTTATTCTAACAAATTATGTTTTGTTATTTTGCAGTGTTTGTCAGGATACATTTCATTTCACCAAAAAGGAAACTCAACTCAAAGAAAAATAAAAGATAAAGGGACTCTATTAGCTCAAATAACAGTAAAGGCCAAGGGTATATAGGTCTCTAGCATAATGTGACCAGGGCTTCTGATCATTTCTCTACATTTCTCTTTACTATGCCTTTTTTTTTTCATTTGTAGCCTTGTCATGAGACCAATTTTCCTTATTCCAACAATAGGGATTGTATGTTTCCTCAACAAAGACCCCTCCACAGAGAGCTGATGATCTTTGACTTCATCAGTTTAGATCATCTTGGAATTAATCACTATGTAATTTGATCTAAATATACAGGTTACCTTGATTGGCTTAAACATTCATGGCTTATCAAAACAGCTAAATTTAGTCACTGTCATGCCTACAAAAACAGTGTAAAAATATAGAATAGATATTGGAACATGTCAAAAGTTCACAAATAATAAAAGTAAAAATAATGAAGCACCAGACTAGTAATTAGTAGAAGTTTATTGGGCACACATTGAAAAGACAGTTTGCAAACTGGGTGCATGCAAACGAGATCATGGAATAAATCTCAGGGGTTTATTGTTATAAAGCAGTTTATATAATAAAAAAAGCAGTGACTATTCTTCACAGCGATTGGTTATAGTACTAGAATTTTCTGAAATGATAGGGAATTGGTTAATGGTTACCCCCTATCAATTTTCAAAACAGTTTAAGTTTTGCTTATGATTTTAAGAGGCATAAGCAATAAATGATCTTGTTCAAGTTAGTTTTAAAAAGAAGCTATATTAAGCTTTGTCTATAAGACTAAACTGGTTTTATCTGCTCAGGAAATTGTCAAGGCTTATCTCAGTTTTTAATTTTAACAAAAGTAGTCAAAATATCTGCCACACATTATTTCTCAAAATATTGGTGCTGGCTTCTAGGAACAGTGGCCCAGAAGTCTAGAGGTTTGGTTTCTTACTAATATGACAATTGTGCTTTAAAAGGGTTTCAGATGCTTATCTTAAAGCGTTGTTTAGCTATTCAAATACTGACTCCAGCAGTGCAGGGCGAGCAGTGAAAATGGGTGAATTACAGCTTGGCTTTGCAAGTAGACTGTAACAAATAGCATCTCTATAATGGGATTTGATGACTCAAGACTAGGTCTGATTGACATGCATTGTTGTAGTTCAGTGCTGTTTCTCCAGAGACATAGAAAGGATTTTTTTTAAGATAGGGACAGCAATGATGTCCCAGATACCAGGACACTAGAAAAATACTGATACAAAGATAAAAGGAAGAGTGCATTAGGCTAAGTACATAAAGCTGAAGTAAAATATTAAGCATACCAGCAAATTTGAACCTTTAAATTTTGAAGTTAAATGCACATCTGTACCTCAACATCTTCCTTCCTATGTCAGGACTACTGTGTGTGCTGCATCAGTAACTGTAGATTGTAAATTAATGCTGGATCTATAGGCCCTAAATAACAAGAAAAATGTATGCAGTAATTTTCAGATCTTTCTGAGTCATTGTAGGTAGATCTAAGAAATAATTGGGGAATTTAAACTTAATTTTCCTGAATGTGTTCTGGCTTTCATGTTATACTTAGAAAAAGGTCCATCCTAATATTGTAAGAACTAATATTTCTATAATTTTATTTTTAATAGTTCAATATTGCATATATCTAGAATGATTTTGGTGTTAGGAATGGAGTAAAAGTATGATTTTATTTTATTTTTTTCACAGGGCTATTCAGTTGCTACCAAACCATTGAATTTCCTCATGCCACTTTCTCAATATTCTATTCTGTTCTATTTCTCAGTCCATCTACTCCTATACTAAAACCATGCTTTAAATTAATAGAGTTTTACCCTCCTTCACACTTACCAGGCTATTTGTATGAGTGCCTGTGTTTGTATGTTTTCTTCCCAATAGGGTAAATTTTAGAATCCTTCTCAAATTAAAAAATAAATTAAGGGCTTTTGACTAATTTAACAAATAACCTAAGTATAATGGTGATCTTCACAATATGGTACTTTCTTATTTCTCAAAACTATATGTATCTCCATTAATTTTATGACCTTCAGTGGAGATTTGTAATATTCTTTATTTTATTCTTGTTAAAATTTATTTCAATAACCAAAGTTTGGTTTTGATATTGAAAAGGAATATTTTTGCATTCTCTTTTTAAAATTATTTTTTTGAATTAATAAAAATTATTTCATTTTAACGTATTTATTTTGTGATTTGCAACCTTATTGAACTTATAATTGTACTTGTATTTGTAACTTCAGTTAATTGTTTTGGATTTTCCAGGGATAAAATTTGACCTCTTTCATTTTATTGATTGCTTTTTTAGTATCTGTTGAGATGTTAATCACAATATTGAACTTTTGTTTCACTTCAGCGAAAACAGATACAGCTATTCAGTTAATTTACTAATTTACTTAAAGAAATTGCCCTTAGATTTATCACTTCAACCATTTTACCATGTACTATTTTTTTTACATTCTGCTTTGTTTTGCTAATTCCTTCCCTCTGTTTCCCATAGTTTGATATGTTATTTGCATAATGTTTTAAGGAGAAAGCATAGTTCATTATCTTCATTATTCCTCATTTAGTAATAAAACTATTTTGAACTTATGAATTTGTGTTTTTATTTGAATACTGATTTGAAAGCCCCTCATACATTTTGATAAGGTGATTATAGTATTGTTATAAATTCTGTTTTAGAGATTCTAAACCTGTGATTTTGGTTTAATTTTTGACCCTATAAATGAAAGATGGACTTTGGGGAGACATCAATTCTTTCATTTTTAAAACTTGAAGTGATTTGGAAATTTCATTTATTTTAAAAGTTATTTTTTCTTTTCTCCAATTTCTTTTTATACTAGAATGCATTCTGACCAGAGAATACAGCTCACATATTAATTAATATGAAAAAATACAATTGGAGTTTTAAGCCTTAAAAAACTCTCTCTCTCTTTTATTTTGACATTTAATATTTTTTGCTTTTATATTCATGAGCACATAATGATTTGGATCACTTACATTTCTATGATAAATTCTGTCTTTCATCATGAAAACAGAACAACCTTCATCATGTTATTTTTATTCAACTTTGATATAATAATGTAACACTGCTATGTTTTTTTATATTCTTTCCTGGAAAATAATTGCCCATCATTTTATTTTCTATTTTTCCAAATTACGTTGTGTCAGATATCTTTTACAGACTAGAGTTTTATTTTATGCCTGGATTCTTAAGTGTTGGGGAAGCAGCCAATGCAGACCTACAAACCCTCTCTGGGATCACCTAATTTGTGCAACAAGCCTGACTGGAACAGTATCCTATATAGAAGCTGGATGCTGGGCTATTGCTTGGATCCAGATTTTTCTTATTAAGAAAAATAGTTCCCTCTTCTGGATACATAGTGAACTCCCTTGTATTGATTATGCCTGTGCATCTGTGGCACCTGGTTAGCTCCACAAGTATATCTCTTCACCCCTCTCCTACCCCAGTAATGTCTTTCCACCTGCAGCATTGAGAGAGGTGCATGCAGTCTATTATCCTGCAATGAATGTGGGGAGGGACCTGCTGGCCAGAAGAGAAAAGCATAGCATACACAGGCTGATCTTACCACATCTTTTCTCCTTTCTGTGAGTAAAACATTGTTTAACCAGCGCCGTGTGTGTTGAGTCCTCCATGGTGACTTCAAATCCACAGAAGGTAAATTGGATCAATAACTATATATTGTATTTTTACATTCCCACTTTTGGTGGTTGGAATCATTATGATCTCTGTGTCCTCCATGGATGGTGGAAATCTTCACTAGGGACTGGAAGCTGGATCTTCCTGCTTGATGGTTTGCACAGTGAGCAAGGTCTCCAACAAGACTTACTATGACCTGATGGAAATGCAAGGCTTAGTTGGTTCTATTATCCCCAGGGTGGTGCCTGCTTACCTGGGATGATTAGATGATGGAAATGCTGTTCTCCCTCTGGCGACAGGGGACAAATGAAATTTAATAAATCTTTATAAACAGGGGATGAAATGCATTATGATCAAGGCAGAGATATAGGAAGTAGGACTCAAAAAGAGCAGGAAAACTATCCCCGGGCTGCTGGCCACCTTACTGCTTATAGATAAATCATCTAAACTCTTAGTATTTCAAGTACCTTGGAGTCAGAGAGGGCTCAAAAGCCCCTAGGAAGGAGCTACAACCAATGAGGTTGCCACACGTGAGATCTGTTTTCACACAGTGCCAAAGTACTGATCATGTGGCTAAAATACAAAGCTGTGGATGAGCTCTCCTTGCTAAGAGTGAGATAATGGAATTAAAGGATATATATGGGCAGAATCCAAGAGTCTCATACTTCCTGGTTGGTGCACCTGTTTGATGAGGGGGCCTTACAAACCCAAATGTTCCAAGTAGAATGGTGTATTTTGGAGAAGTTGACTACTGATCTCCTAGTAAAGCATATTTTCACTGGCATCAAATCAAACAAGAAAACCAACAGGACCAGGACTGTGATAAACTGATTCCACTATTAGTTTGGGTGGTTGGGAGTGTGAGAGCAATGTACCCCACTGCAGGAGACTTTTCCAGAAGCAAGGCTCCTGGAAAATGGTCTGAGATAAAGGGTATTCACACCTGGCTTTATGACCTTGCCTCTGACAGGTCATAGATGAAACCATCTTGTCTCTACAGCCCTAAAAGTTCTTCCTGAGGCAGGGTCTCCCACAATGAAAAAGTCCTCTGTCTTTTCTACTGTTCAGTGGGGTGAAGATGGGTGAGGTGGAGAGACAGTACACCATGACATCCTGTTTATGTGTATGTGGTGGGGAGGGTTCTGTAAGATGGTAACCTCCATAGCTGTGAATAAGAGACCTGAAGAGCAAAATCCAGAAATAGAAAGCTACCCTTCACCCCCAAGTATTGGAAGAGATGACAACAAAGGTATAGAACCACACAATTGTGATTATGGCTTGTTAAGCAACAAATGATAAGACTGAACTAAAGGGAATCTCCACCAAAGACTTTCCTCAGTGGTGTAAAGTGGAAGAGGTACCTTCTAAGTTAGAAGTGAAAACCCTGGGAGGCACTATTAAGGAACAAAATGGAAAACATGCAGTTGCTGGAGTCATGACCACTCCCACCCCCAAGCTCAGATAGTGAGGAAGATGGTAGTTCTGATTATTATTAGAAGCCAGCCTCAGATAAGGAAGATGAACCATCCTCCCCATCAACTTTCATCCTTTTAAGAAAAATAATTAGGGATGAAGCTAAAGTCTCTGAGCTTCCACTGGGGACTGGAGGTCCTCTTCCCTGTGAGAATGGAGGATAACATAGGGGGACACATTCCTGGGGTTATTAGACACAGATGGTCAGGTGACTATTATTCCAGGCCCCTGCAAGGGTAGGGATTGAATGGTGGACTTAGGTGTTTTAGGGAAGATAGAGTAGTTAATGGAAGAAACACAGCATGAATTTAAGAGTGGGGCCTTTGGGCCATTTTGGACAGCACTGATCATGATTCTTATCAGTGAGTGCATTATAGGTACTGATATTCTGGCCTTTTGTGGCACTGAACAAAGCTTTACTCTTCATGATCTTTGCTTCCCCAGGGCAATATCTGAGCCATCACTGAAGGCCTAGTACAGTCCTGCCCCCATGTCCCATCTGGCCCTCATCCCTGCCAGAATTGCTCTAGCTCTAAGGCATGATCCAGCAAAAGTAGTACCAGATACCTGGCTGGAGAGAAAGACATTATCTTTTTAATACAAGACCTGGTGCAAGCAAGAGTGCTTTGGACCACTTTTTTGCTGTTTAATAGCTCAGTTTGGCTCACCAAAAAGGCCTCTGGGGCATCAAACCTGACTGTAGACCATCCAAGGTCGAATGCAAAGGTTCCACCCCTGGCCCATGCCCTGCCACATATCACCATTAAGAAGGTAGCAGCATATACCTGAGATCAATATGATGTTACAGACTTGGCCGATGTCTTTTTCTCAATCTCCCTGTGAAAAGGAAATCAAAATCAATTTGCATTCATGTAAAATGTCTTGCAATACATTTTTATTGTCCTCCCCCAGGGTTACATTAACTCCTCAGTCATCTATCATTAATGGGTGGGACTGGGTTTACAGCCAGCCCAAGTCTTGCTACAGGTCTTGGTCATACATTATATAGGTGATATCTTGATTTGGGGTCCAATTGAGGAACAAGTGATCCTGGAACTGCAGGTATCTGCATCTCCCACACAGACTGAGTGGAGTCTGTAGCAAACGCTGAGGTGAATAGGCCTCTTGGATTCTGGAGAATCAATTTGCCTGGAGTTACTGTTCAATAAACACCCTTTGAATGGCAGCTTCTCACTATGGTTAGGCTCTGATGGACACAGAATGTCTCAATGCCTGTGGGTAAAATTGTAATATTCCCAGAATCTCTTGCCTGGCTTTAGTGCATCTCACAGCAGTAGGTGTTTCCAAGGGGTGGAGAGAAGTGGTCCATCCATCTACATATCAATATATAATTACAAAGGCATATGAAGTTTATCTGGACCAGAGAGGTTGGGTGGAGCTTTGCTGCTGCAGCCTGGTTAAGAGAGAGATGGGACAACTGCTTATAAGAAATAAATGGGTTTCTTAAACTTTATTTCTCCCTTTAACTGATTTCAGTGTCAGAGGTATTTTGCCCTGGATTTTCCTCCAGAGTTACAGCCCAAGCATCTTAGGTGACTCTGAGTTCAGAGGTACCCATCCTTACCTGTTTTAATCAGTACCACAAATAAAGTCACACAAGTCCAATAGAGTTTGATAATGAAATGGACATGGTATATCCAAGATTGAGCCAAGTTTAATCTGAAAGTGACTGTCAACTACATAAGCAGGTGGTCACCCTGACAGAGAACAGAGCATCCAGTAGAGGATACCCTGGGTCCTTTCCTAGCCACTGGAGGCCATAATATGAATAGGTTCAAGTAAATACGTGGCCTGGTTTACCTATGTTTCTGTAAAGTTAAAAGCTATTGGAGTTCACTGGGCCACCTTGGCCATCTACTCCACAGATGACCATCTCCTAAATGAAACTGGATGAGAATGTTCCACCTAATGGGCTAAATTGTATGTGGTGGTGATGGCTATGTGCCATCACACCCAACTTGATTTTCTATAACTATTGATTCTTGAGTTATTGCAAATAGCCTAGCTATTTGGTCAGGAGTTTGACAACTAAATAATTGGACTATCAAAGGATTCCCTGTATGAGAACAAGGACTATGGCAACAGCTTGACCATGGATGGGAAAATCTTTCTTACTTATGTGGATGCTCATGGCAAGTGACTTTTCAGAAAATAACATAAATGGAATTTCCAAGCTGACAGAACCTATGCACATGTTGCAATGGCTACTTGCTGGGTGCATCACCAAACTACTCATGGAAGTCCACCTCAAATGTAAGAATGAGCCAGTCACCCTGGTTGGGGGCATAATCCTCAAAGATACAGAAGCCAAAGATGTGGTTCAGTCTTGTGATTCTAGCCAAAGAACCTAAGTGATACAAGTCAGAGAATTAGGACACCTGGGCAGATGCATTGGCCTAACTCCAGTTTGGCAAAATGATTACACTTGGCCTTCAGTACTCAGCCATGGTCTGTTGATAACTTCCGGCAGTTGACTTTTACTCTTGATATGTAATTGCCATCCCTGTCCAACATATAGAATGCAAGTGCCACTGTAGTTGCTATGGAGAAAAATCTCTGTCATATGTTTGGTAACTTAACAAGACTCCAACCAATTTAGGGCACATCTTTTAATGCAAAAGTCATACAATAGGCACAATTCCATTGCATATGTTTAACTTCCATGCTCCATACCACCTACAAGTGAATGGAACCAAAGAATGATGGAACAGAAGACTAATGTGATAGTTAAAGAAAGGATATCAGAAGGATTATTGGCAGGATGGTATCCTGCCTCATTAGGGCCATTTGGACCCTCAATACTATACTCTCGCAAAAGGAAAACAGCACTAAAATACATGTTGGGGAATACTGAGTTTGGAAAGAGTAGAGGACCAGGCAGTCGCCTAATTAACCTATGCCTACGGAATCCCAATCTCAGTATACTCAACCCATTTTGTTTTTTCCCTCTGGGCTTTTCTTCCCAGAGGTGGTTTCTGGTCCTTGCAGCAGAAGACCCTGACACAGCTGCCTCCTTACTCCTACTTGAAAGTCATGTTGCCCCAGGATGCCTACCTTCGTTGAAACTCTATGGGGAAAGGAGAGGGTGTCACAGAATGTCATGATACCAGAATTCCCCTGGTAGCTTCAGGAATTCCTGACTTCCCTATACAGGTGGGAAATGTTATAGGGCACATGAAGTCCAAGGTATAAACTCATTGCCTGAATTTGATGATGGACTAGAAACTTTTGGGTGAAAAACAGCAAGGGCAATAGGTTCCTACTGAGGTAGTAGCCCCTGGGTTAGGACAGATGGCTTGGATGACTATCCCCAGACACATCACATCTCAAGTAATAGGACAGAAGCATGGATGGGGATGGTGAGGCATTGATTTCTCTCTCTCTAGCCTCCTCAGGACCCTTGTGGAGGGCTAGATTGACAGCACTCTCATCAAAATTAACACCACTGTAGTAAAAGATGGTGACCTGAAAAAATACTGTCACTCTCGCCCAAGGCTGAAATCTTTTTTGTCTCATAGTCTTATCATGGCAGGCTGGTCAATATATAATGATACAGGACTTCCTCAGACCATCAGTGGATAAGCCTGCCAAGTGATCCAACTGATAAAAGTTTGAGTGCAGGATCATTCCAGTGTCTACTGTTTTCATATCATCTATGATATGATGGAAGGAATCCCTGCACTGAGTCAGGCATTGTATTGTATTAGCACTTTGGATGGGAGCAGGTGTATAATTTTACTCTTCAAACCACAACCTGGCAACAACTACCAGAGACAACATATAACTGGACTATCTTATGATATAACAACCTCATCTTGGTGGGGAGTAAGTTGTGCTAACTATCTGCCAAAAGAGTGTTTCTTCATGGACCTAAATGGGCAGTGAAATGACATCCCCCAGGATAAGTGTTCTGCTGTCTCAGGGTTCTGGGACCCACTGCTTATGTGGCCAACCACATAAAGAGCTAGAGGCACCCCATTCTGCTGACCCACTGCATAGTGGCACTTGACACATCTGGAGGAGCAAACTGTCCCACTAGCCTGTCTGTGTTTTGATACTAAGCATAATTTTACCAGACCCAGAAAAGATGATACACAACATCTCTTTGGCCATGGCAGCAATGGTTAATGCTACTGCTCAGGCAATTCAGGAGCAACAGGAGTCTTTGACCTTACTAGCCAAGCTGGTGATGGATAACCACATTGCCCCTGGCTGTCTATGTGCTGGAAGAACAGGTTGGATTCTGTGCTGTATCCAACACCTCTTACTGTGTGTACATCAACAATTTGGGGAAGGTCCAGATCAAGTTGAAAAATTCATGCTCAAATGGGATGGTTGTCATCTGTAAACGTGCAGTCCCCATTAGACTCATTATTTGTTCTTTTTAACTTGCTAAACCCTGACACCTGGGCTCCAGGCTGAGAACCATACTCAAGAGGGGCCTGATCATCCTCTTTGCACTTGTCATATTAATGATACTGATTAAATGGTGTCTCAGTTGGTCAGAGAGACTCTACGAGCAAGTAACTGCCATTCAAATCATGCACAGAACACGAGACATACATCCCCATAATCAGGTGGCCGTTTGATAGGACATGTTTTGTTCTTTCTCCCTGGAGTCCAGATAAGTGTCAAGGAGATTCAGTCAATGTTCATATGACCTGCCACCTCTCTCTGCATCACCCAATCAGTGCCCTGGGCCTGGAAGATTTCCCTATATGGAAACTGAGTGACATGCTATCACTTGGTTCCAGATTCCTCTTCCTTATTAAGAGAAAACTTTCCCCTTTTCTAGGTACACAGTGAACTTCCTTGTATTGATTAAGCCTGTGCATCATATGGCAACTGGCGAACCACACCAGTATACCTGCACCTCAGGGGAAGGGAACAGGGTCTTCATCTGCAGCAGGACAAGGGTGTGTACAGTTCACTGCCATGTGACAGTGATTTGAAAGGACCTGCTGTCCATGGGGGACTGGCACACATTACAGATGCTGAACTTGTTGCAGCTCTTCTTCTTTCTTTGAGTTAAGTATTATTCCAACCACGTTTTGCTGAGTCCTCCTTTGTGACTCCAAATCCATTTAAGGTGCAGTGGACCAAGGTCTGTAGGCCCCTTCCTCTGGTGTGTAGTATTTTGATCTTTGGTGTTCCCCATGTAGTAGGAATTCTCACTTGGGATTGGAAGCAAAATCTTCCTGCTTCACAGAATAACCTCTATTTCAATAGGTCAGTATTTTAAATGCTATAATATACAAGCTGGAACTTACATCTGTCTATTTCTTTTATTTCAATTGTTTTCTATAACAAGTTTTCCATCATTTCTTTTGTTTTAACTTTCTCATAATTTGAAGTATGTACAGTTTGTTGTTTGTGATTACTTTTGTAATTTTAAATATAATGCTTACCTGAAAATTCTTGAATTTTAAACTTGAAAAATACAAGTAGCAAGTATTTTCTCTTATGAATGACTAGAAAATTATTGACTTAAAATTTCTATGGTCTCCCTCTCAACTATTCTAGCCTTTCTGCCATCTCCAAATGTTTCTTTACATTTACTCAAAGTGATGTTTAATTTTATATGCCAACTTGACTGGTATACAGGATGCCCATATAAGTGGGAAAACATTATTTCTGGGTTTGTCTGTGAGGCAGTTTCTAGAAGAGATTAACATTTGATTCAGTAAAGTGAGTAAAGACATATGCCCTTACCAATGTGGGTGGATATCATACAATCCACTGAAGGCCCTAATGGAGAGCAAAGAGGTGGAGGAAGGGTGAATATTTCTCTTCTTGAACTGGGACTTCCATCTTTCCATTTCCTTATAGAATCTCCTTGTTCTCTGGCTTTTGGACTCTGGATATTAAACCAGCAGCTCCCTGGTTCTTACACCTTTAGACTTATACTGAATTATACCACCAGCTTTCTTGGTTGTTTAACTTGCAGATGGAAAATTGCAGGACTTTTTGACCTCCATAATTGCATTAGTCAATTCCAATAATACATATATTCATATATTCCTATATGTAGGATAAATTTATATATAAGTTCCTACATATATAATAAATATATATATAAATTACTATGTCTTCTTGGTTCTGTTTCTCTGGAGAACCCTAATATACTCAAATTTTTGTTTCAGTATAATTTAATTATGATTATTTTGGATTGTCTATATTAAAAAATATAATTTATTGCTGTATAATTTTGCTACAATAAATGCACCCACTTTAAGTGTATATACCGTGTTACCGCCACATACAAAAAAGTTGTGTCACCCAGAAAGTTCCCTCACTCTCATACCTTTCCTTTATGCAACTACTGATCTGATTTCTGCCATTATAATTAGTTATACCTTTACTAGAATTCCATAGAAATACAATCATAAAGTATCTACTTTTTTTAAATCTAGTGTCTTAACCAACTTTGCTTAAATAGCATGTTATGATTCCTCAATAATATAATTCTCACTTTTCTTATTTTACTTGTTCTTTTCTGGGATTTTCCCTTCCTTTGTTATATCCCTTACTTTTTTTTTGGTTTTCCTTCCTATGCTTTAAATCTGCTAGTAGAATATAAAATCCAAGAAGGCAATAAAATTTTGATGCCATAAATGATAGTTTTGTAAAGAAACTGATAGCTTCTCAAGGATGTTACAAAAATACCAAGTTCTAAATTGGGAATAAAATTGTGTGTAGGACACGATCTCTGCTTTCAAGAAGATTTCATTCCTAAAGCTAGATAGGCATGTTTATGAACAACCACAATAGCAGGTATTATGTGGTAAAAACTGAATTTTTATAAAGTATTACAGGACTTCAAAAGAAGAAATGCTAAAAAGAAGTTTGGGAAAGATTTTAATGAAAAGCTAGTTCTTTTAGTAATTCATATATCTGATCTTACTGTTAGAGGTACATAACCATTTCCACATTGCACTTACCTCCAAAATAAACTGAGAAGCAGATGAACTGGTAAAACTTTGGTTTGTATTACATCATTTATATCTAAGCTCTTTAAAAAAATCATATTATTTCAAATTTTCATCCACTATATTTTATTGAATATTTGAGCTTACTCCAGAGAAATCCCAAATACATATAAATTTCCATCCATTCTACACTTTGAATCCTTCATTTATATGTATTATTTGAATTATTACAAATTATAAATTTATAAACCCTAATGACATTAATTTTGAGGCTTTCTATCAACAGTCTTTCACATAAGAAATATTCCTTAATTATAAAAATGTTTGTAGGCACGCCATACATATATAAACTAAATGCTCTTTTTTCAGTTACTCAGTATTTCATCTCATACAAAAACCCTTCACTTATTTAAAATAACTATGAATTGTATTGCTTTATGTCTTCTGTTTTCAATACATTGAGGAGGAAGAAACATTTCTTTTGGAATATTTTGGCAAGAACACATGAATCCCTTGGTTCTATGATAATGACACTTAGTTCGTAAGATGAAGATTAGATATTAGTGTCAAGCAGCACTGTCAATAGTAGCTCTTACATAATAAGTGTTGCACCATATATCAGGAAGAGAGAGGTATAAATTAGAAAATGCTTTTAATGCAAAGGACACAGTAATTGAATCAATAGTGAACAATTTCATTTATAAACAATCAAATTTCTTAATATAGACCCATAAACATTTTACAAGATTTTCTGATTTCTTTTCCCTCAAGGATTCTCTTTTCCTAGCCTTTTGATGTTATTTGAGTTTTGGCTTCTGAGATACTATTTCTTGAAAAAAAAAAATTAAAAGGAGCCTCAAAGATCTTTGTCTAAATTTAAAGTGGTTATAGGCAGCTAAATTGAAGGAATGTAAGAAGTGGCAATACTACACTTGTGGCTACTCCACATCACCAAAACCTTGCAAAGATTTTAAATGATATTTTTCCTGGAAGGGAGATAGATTTTAGAAAAGAGTAATTCAATACTATTTTTCAGGCTTATATCATAAAATGTTTTTCAAATGTTGATATTTTAATAAAACCTAAGCATATTTATGTAAAGCATTTTCAGTTTTGATTCAATTTTTGTACTATAATGTATTAATGTATATTTAAAAAATCTTTCAAAGCTTGTCTCTGCCTTTCATTCTCCTTTAATCAAATTGTACATTTATGTAACTGTGATCTTAGAGCCCCTATTAATCAAGTTACCAATCACTTTTTATTTTAAAAAGATAATTTTGAACCAAAAAGCAATAATTCATTTCACAATAATTGATTTTATTCCAAATTAATATAGTATGACCAAATTTATGACCACATATATAGTATATTTACCTTGATTTCACTCACAGTTTGAAAGTAGGCATTCTTTCAATGTTTCAAAGATATTCAAACTCTACAGGCTCAAGGTAGAACTGATACAATTTCCATTTTATCAGGTAAAGAATTTGAAAGTTGTCACTTCACCTTCAAGATTAGAAAAAAAATGAACAAAGTGAATATTAACAACGCTTCTTTGATCCCTCAGAGAACTGAGGTCACAGGGCAAACAACCACCCTGAACATTGGAGAGACAGGGAGATACAGAGAACCTCAGCTTCCTGGGAGTAGAAGGCCCCACTGGAGTCAGCTTGACAAGTAAAAAAATTCATGGGTTCCTAGCTTTCTTGAGTTTTATATCCAGTTACCTGCTAGGTTTTTGCTGTGAAGATCAGATAAAATTTCCTCATATTTCTGGCAAGGAGAAGGGAAATACCCATTTTGAAATTTGCCTGGAGCATTATATAATATTTAACAAAGGCCTACATTCAAGGGAAAACATTTTAATCAAGCTAAATGTTGGGTTTTACCAGAGTCTAACCAATCTGGGAGAAAGAAATACACAAATGAAACCCCCTCTAGATCTTGACCAAATTCCAGCTCCTTTAAGCCTTCCTGTCTCATTTAAGGGATAAAGACAAAAATATGAGATACATTTGTGATGGTCACAGTCCAGGTCATAGGCTCACTAAAAGACTAATATTGAATTTGAAAAAATAGAATGCTTCTGCTCCCGCTACAGTTTACCACCACATCAATAGGGCACCTGTCTGATTACCAACAATCACAAATGAAAGAGCTGCAGGGCCCAGACCTTATTTGAGAAGGAAGCTCTAGATAAACGTAACACAATAGAGACAAAAACAAGGAAACCAAGGGAAATTTGAGCTTCTGAAAATTGCAGCTACAGCAAACAGTCAACACAACCTAACTATGAACTAGTTAAACATAAAATCTTCAGATTAATGGACCATTTACCACAGTTCTCATTAACCAATACATCATGCCAGCTTTCAACAAAAATTAAAAGATATGAGGAGCAAAATTGACAGTGTGAAGAGGTAAAATAAGCATTACACGTAGACCTAGATATGGCAGAGTTATTGGAATTATCAGTACCAGAATTTCAAATAACCATGAATATAACCAACAATATATGAAAGGCTCTAATGAAAAAAGTACGCAACATTCAAGAAAACATAGACAATGTAAGCAGAGAGATGGGAATTTTAGTAAAGAATCAAAGGAAATTCTATAAATCAAAAACACTGTAACAGAAATGAAGAAGGCCTTTGATGAGTACATCACTAGACTGGAGATGGTCAAATAAATAATCAATGAGCTTGAAGAAAGCTCAAAAGAAATTTCCAAACTTTAAAAATAAGAAAAAAAAATGAAACCAAAGGAACAGAGTATCTGAGAGCTGTGGGACAATTGCAAATGGTATAGCATATGCATAATAGGAATTCCAGAAGGAGAAGAGAGAGAGAAAGGAATATGTGAAGCAATAATGGCTGAGAAATTTCCAAAATTAAAGACAGACAGAAAAGCACAGACTCTTAGCTCAGAGAACACAAAACAGGATTAACATCAAATATTCTATGCCTAGGCACATTATATTCAATCTGCAGAAAATCAAAGACAAAGAGAAAATCTTGAAAGAAGCAAGAGTAGGAGGAAATACCTTATCCACAGAGGAACAAGGATAAGAATTGCATTTGACTTCTCTTCAGAAACAATGTAAACATGAAGAGAGTAGATTGAAATATTAAATTGTTGATATTTTAAAAGAAAAATTAAACTAACCTAGAATTAGATAGCCAGTGAAATTATCCTTCAAAATTGATGGAAAAATAAAATTTTAAAGACAAAGACTGAGGGACTTTGTTGTCAGTAGACCTGCTTTGCAAGGAATACTAAAATAAATTCTTTCAAGAGAAGAAAAAAGATGTAGGTCTGAAATTTGGATCTACATAAAGAAAAGAAGGGAATTTAAGAAGAAATAAATGAAGGGAAATATATTTTATGTTTCTTACTTAACATGTAACAGATAACAGCTTGTTCAAAATAATAACAGCAATATAATGGATGACTATAGCTCATGGGTAAATGAAAATTTAACCAATATGCTAAAAAGGGAAAAGAGAGTCACATAAAATGCTCAACTTACAATCTCAAAAAACAGAAAAGGGGATGGAATAAAAAAATAGGAGAAATGAATGAGAGCAAAAATTTAAAAACAGTAACAAATATGGTACATATTAACACAACTATATCAATAATCATTTTAAATATGAATGGTATAAATACATCAATTAAAGGACAGAAACTATCAGATTAGATTTTTTAGGAAAAATTATATATTGTCTACAGAAAAGTCCACTTTAAATATGAAGATAGTGCAAAAGAAAAGTGACAGAGAAAGATAAACCATGCTAGCCCTAATGAAAAGAAAACTGGGGTAACTACATTAATTACAAAGTAGACTTTAGAGAAAGGACAACTATCAGGAATAAAGAGGTGCAGTACATAACGGTAAAGTGATTAATTCCACAAGAAGAGATAACGGTCCTGAAAGTGTATGTTCCCAACATCAGAACACCAAAATGCATGAAGCAAAAATTGATAAACTGCAAAACGAAATGGAAAAATCCAGTATTACAGTGGGAGACCAACAACCCTCTTATCAGCAATTGACAATTCCAGGAGGCAGAAAACCAGTAAGGATATATATTTGAATTGAACAGCACCATCAATCTCCTGGATCTAATGTACATTTATAGAATAGTTCATCTAGGAATAATAGAATATACATTCTCCTCAAGCTCACATGGAAGATTCACCAAAATAGACCACATTCTGGACCAAGAAACACATCTTAACAAATTTAAAAGGATAGACATCATTCAAACTATGCTTTCAAGATCTCTATGGAATTAAACAGTGAATTAAATCATTCACAAAACAGCTACAAAATCCAAAAGGACTTGAAGAACAAACATACTTCTAAGTATTAAATGGGTCAAAGAAGTCTCAATATACATTTTAAAATATTTTGCACTAAATGAATATGAAAATACAACTCATCAAAATTTGTGTAATGTAGCAAAAGCAAAGCTTAGAAGGAAAATATATAACTAGATGTTCATGTGTTAGCAAAGCAGAAATAAATCAATAGTCTAAGCTTTCACCATTGGCAACTAGAAAAAATAAGAAAGAAAGAAATAATAAAAAGTACATTAGAAATCAATGATATATGAGTGAGATCATTTGATACTTGTCTTTTTGGGCTTGGCTTATTTCACTGAGCATAATACCCTCTCGCTCCATCCATGTTGTTGGAAATGGTGGGGGGGACCTGATGAAGGGGGTAGTTTAATCACCACAATATTGCTCATGTAATTGTAGGTTAATGATACCAAAATAAATTGTAAAAAAAAAACAAAAAAAAACATTTGGAACTTAAAAATAAATAAATAAATAAATAAATAAATACAATGGGAAAAAAAAAGAAATCAATGATATAAAAAAGAGAAAATGAGTAGAGAAAATCAATGAAACCAGAAGTTGGTTCTTTGTGTAGAGGAATAGAATTGATAAACCGCTAGTAAGGCTAACCAAAAGAATATTATCCCCAATTGAATTGTCTTGGAAACTGTCAAAATGAATTAATTGTAAATGTAAGATTTAGTTCTGGATTTTCAATTCTACTTATTTTTTTGTCTATCCTAAAGTTGGTAACACGGTACCAAATAATATAGCTTGGTAGTAAGTTTTGAAATGGGGAAATATCAGCCATCCAAATTTGTTGTTGTTTTGAATTTCTTTGGTATATTCTAGGTTCCTTGCATTTCCATATGAATTTTAAAATCAGCTTGTCAGTTTCTACAATGAAGTCAGCTGGGATTTTAATAGGGATTGCATTGAATTTGCAGGTCAATTTTAGGAGATTGCCATCTTTAAAACACTATCTCATCCATGAATTTCAGATTTATTTCAATTTATTTGGGTTTTTATTTCAAAGTTGTTTTGTATAAGTTTTGAATTACTTTGACTAAATTTATTCCTGAATATTTACACTCCTTAATATGATTGAAAATGGACTGACTCTATTTTTGCGCCTACATCTTTAACTACTTCCTCTTTCCATCAGTCCATTAACCCATGTATATGGATATGCATATATATATATATATACACACATATACATATATATAACATAATTTTCCATTAAATGTTTTAATAATTTATATTCCAAATCCAATTTATGACAACTTGCATGTCTCTGAGCCCTTAATAACATAGCAATTTTTAAATTAATATAATTTTTAGTAACTGGTTAGTGATATTATGGAATATTATTATAAAAAGACATTTACATTTAAAAGAGAATATGGTTTCATGTGCTTATTTTTCCTTTGTATTTCTTTTCTGGTTGGTTGACTGATCAAGTCACTGGTCCCTTTTTTTCCCAGTGGGATATTCTCAATTTTCTTACTGGTTTCCAATTTTTTCTTTCAGGCATCATGCATTAAATATTTGCAATATACATTTGTTATTAAAAATAATGGAGTGGGTTTAGAAGGTACATCTGAACATGTCTTAGGGAATCTTTAAGCAGCAAGGAATACATCTAAACTTGGAATTTCCAAGCAATAATGTTTAGCTCTGAAAGTGCATTTGAGCACTACTAACTTACTTAGGAGAGAGATGGCATCTTGGGGTAAAAGCTTATGCCAAGCTAGTTTTTCTAGTTCTTAAACGATAATCAGCTCAAAATGATTATGATTCCATCCAACAATATTTTGAGAAAAATATCCCAAGTTGTTTTGGATAAACAAAGCCTATTTTATCCCATTCTAAATTGCCTATTCCCTTTGAGGACCAGAATATTATTTTCTTTTCCCTATAGTGTTGATGTTAAACAGTTTTTAATTGCCTATAAGCAAAAAAATTCCAATAAGAAACAAGGAAAATAAGTTATGTATTCAGCTGTGATGAAGACCTACTAAGGTGTGATTTTTTTTTCTGAAGCTGGACATTTCTTTACAGATTTCATAGATTTCAAATGTTTTTGATAGTGTTTTCTGTGCTTGAACATAATGCTGCAGTCTGGGATTTTATTTAAATATGTCATTTCATTTTCTTAATAACTATGAAAGGTCAGAGTGGCAAGCTGCTTAATTATTTAATACATTTGGGGCAATGAATTATGTCCATTTGAATAAATAATATTAAATGTTAATGAGAACGGTCTATAATTTGGCTGCTTTAGATTATTCCATTCATATTCACCAGAAAAAAAAATTCTGAAACTAGCATTATGTTTGGTTTAAAGTCCTCCAGATTCAAAATGTATAATCATCATTTTTTTGTAAGATACACTTTAAAAGCTAATGGAATTGACTTAAGATTAACTTCCCAGATACTACACAGAAGATTTAATGTTTTGTCCTATAAAGCTTTGTCTACATTTATTTTGTATGACCTTTGGAAATAGTCCATATTACTCTTTCAATCCAGATTCATCCACCTAATTATAGAATTCAATTGAGATTTTGCTTCTCTTTAACGTAAAATATAAATATTTGTGAACATAAAATTTACAAATGAAGCACAGATTACTCCAAACTCTAGTAAGATTGCTTCATTACAGCAGTGCTCATACCTATAAGTATTAGAATGTCATAAATTTAATACCATATGACTCTATAAAGCCCCAAAGTGTTGCAATTAAAGATACAATTGGTAATTTATTTCAACTTAGTGTTTTACTTTACACTTTATTGCACACTAAGTCTCTTTCCCTTTTATGTATTAAACCTGCTGTGAGCCATTGAGAACATATGAATTTTTGTCAGTGGAGAATAACATAAAATGAATTTTCACTTTTATTGGATTGCTTCTTAGCCTATGTGGTCATTCATTCTTAAGAGTGTTTTGTATAGTACCAACTAGCGATAATAACTATACTAATATAGTTTCTAATGGCAGCTTGCATTAGGACAGTGTCCAAATTATGTAGCTCCAGTAGTGTTGTATTTTTGTGGCATTTTATTATCCATTTTAATCTTGAAAAAAATGTCACATAGCTCAATGTTGAATCCTCTGCTCTTTGTCTTTGCCTGTAAATGTACTAAAACACAGCAAATATATCTATAGGGAAGAAACAGCATTAGGGTTTTAATTTTAGTCATGTTGCAAATTATAGACCATGATTTGTTATACAAATTATGCGTAATTTGGCTAATTACTAAACTCTTTAACCCTCATTTACTTATTGACAATACACAATTTTTATATATTTACATAAATCAATGCAAAGCCATAAAATGAGTGAAGATAATATTATGGAAAATAATTGAAATTGTGGTAGATTTGGGCTAAAAAAATTCTGCTCTATTTCATGAACTTATTTACATGTAATACATCTCAATTCAATACATAATTTTTTACATGTTGTATGCTTTGATATTTGAGGAAGTATTAGATAGTCTTTCTAAAAGGAATAAGTGAAAATTAATTCAGATTACTTGAGGTAGTTAGTCCTAATTAGTGATATGTATGAATTCTGTAATCCATTTAAAAGTCAGGTTTTTTTATTGTAAATTAAACTATAACTGAACTCTAAATATGTGCTAAAAACTCTTACAAGAACTTTGTGTATGTTGTATCATTTAACCTGCATAAAAACTCTAAAAGGTGAGCATAATTATTACTTATGTTTTATAAATAAAGAAATTAAGACAGAGAAACTTAATAACTTGTTCAAGGTCATTTTGTGACAGAGGTAGGATGTTAATCCACATTTTTCTGTATGTATCACTTCATGTTGTTGTAGGGATCAAGGGCAGGCCGCCCCAAGGTGTGCCATTGTAACATGTAGATTATTTTGAGCTGAAAACAATCAAGGCTCCAAAGACTCAGGAGGATACATTGACCTCCTCCCTCCCACAATGGCATAGAAAGAATTTAGAGGAGAGCTATGACCGTAAATAGCTATACTGTCATGTAAAATATGTGTGGTAAATAGGGGGATGTGGCTAAGTCTGTTAAAATTTCTCTCTGTGCCCCATTGTTTCTGTGCAGGCCGTCAAGTATTTTGTTTACCAAACACTTACACTTTTCATATTCCTGTGAATTGTTTCGATTTTCCTTTTAGGTCTCAGACACTTACCTCTTCTCCTTGGTTCAGGATGACATATATACCTCATTGTCCCTGACTGTCTTTGGAAACCATGTCCATGGCTTCCCTGTACATACATAATTAAACTTTGTTTTTTTTCTCCTGTTAATCTGTGTCATGTCAATTTGATTTCTAAACCAGATAGAAGAAGCTTGAGGGATAGAGGAAATTTCTTCTACCCCAACACTGTCAGTCACAAATTATATTTTGAATCCTTACTATGTGTCTAGTACTAAGACTTCACTGAGAACAAGTCAAAGAAAATCCCTGCTTTGGACAATGTATTTTCCAGTGGAGAAAAATAAACATGCAAAGAAATCAGTAAAATAATTTCAGTAACTAAATATTATGAGGAAAATAAAATAACAATATGGCAGAAATTGGCTGGATAGCATGGCAAGGAAGGCCATTAGTGGGGTCATTTCAGGGAAAATATTTTTGAACTGTTGACCTTTGAGTTTAGACTTGAATAATGAGAAGGAATCAACCATGTGAACTTTGAGTGGAAGAGCATTCCAAGCAACAGGATTAGAAAATTATAAAGCCGTGCAATAATTAACTAAAGAAACCCAGTGAATCTGGAACTTAGGGAAGCAAGGAGAGAAAGGAAGTAGATGAGAAGATATTTGGAGATGATGTATTGATGTGGAGACCATGGTATAGATTTTGGCTCTTATTCTGAATGCAGTGAGAATCCATTGTGCAGTATTAAGGGGGGAGAGAGTATGTCTAGCTTTTCTAAAGATAATTTAACTACTTTGTGGAGGTTTCTTCTAGGTGTACAAGTGTGGATGGAGGGAAACACTTTCATTCACTGAGATAGAAAATGTTTTAATGGACAGATTTGAGAGTGAAACTATAGTTATGTTTTGGCACTACTGAGTTTAAGATGCTTAATATACAAGCAAGTGGAGACCTTAGGTAAATAGTTGCATACAAAATCCAGAGTACAGTAAGTGGCCAGCAAATATATTATATTTGAAGCTATGGGACCGGAAGAGATTTAAAAAAAGGGTAAATAGAAAAAAGAAAAACTCAAGGGAACAGAACACTGAATTGTTTCTAGGATTTTTGTTAGCCTAGCCTGGGAGTACTCTTTTGTAAATTAGACAAACTTCTCTTTCCTTCCCCAGAAAGAAGGTAGGAGCTGTGTGATCACTCCTGATCATGTGACTCCGAGCTAGTAGAAGGACAATAGCCACAGAGTTTCCCACCAGCTTATATGCATGTGTTTAATGCTTGCCTACAGTGCAGAAGCCTCTCATCTGGTTTCTAGATTACTTAATAAGGGAACTGTTCCAAGTATTGTTGTTGAATAGGAATCACATTTGGAGGAAGGAGAGTCTGGGGCTTCCTAGTAACTATCTGGCTGATATCATCTTCTTTTGTGTACATTTTATTTAAATAGAGTTTATAGATTAAAAGGTTACTTCTGAAAAGGAAAGTCCACTACATATGAAATGAATTATCTTTGCAAACACTCTTTATAAAAAAAAAATTGGTTTCAGCAATACAAGTGCTCTTGTTACTTTGCTGGGAATGGATTTACATTGGTCTCTCTTTTGCATCATTCACTGTTTTTAAGTTTTATGAGGTATAGTTGACACACAATATTATATTAGTTTCAGGTGTGCAACATAGTGGTTTGACATTTGTATAGATTGAAAAATGGCCATTACAATATATTTAATAACCATATGTCATTGACTATTTTTCCTTAAATCCTAGATTAAATATCATATCCTTTGTGAATATTTGCTCTGCTGCCAAAAGCAGATTGATTCCTCTTTTATGTTTAGATTGTAGTGGCTATATAAAGCTAGTAGGAAAACATTTCTTTATATATATATATATCACACAACTCTTCCATCAAAGCCCTGGGCTGCATGTTGTAAGATATTTGAATTGGCTAAATGACTATATTCTCTAGCTGTACATTACATTCCCATGACTTATTTATTTTATAACTTGGAATTTGTACTTCCTAATTCCCTTCACATATTTTGTTCCACCCAACCTCCCTCCCCTCTGGAAAACACCAATATATTCTCTGTATCTATGAATCTGGGTTTTATTTTGTTTTGATTTTAGATTCCACATGTAAGTGAAATCATATGGTGTTTGCCTTTCTCAGACTTCTTTCACTTAGCAAAATACGATCAAGGTCCATCCATGTTGTCACAAATAGTAAGATTTCATTCTAAAAATTTTATAAGTTAAATTTATGTTTAAAACAATGAGGAAATGGCAATAATTTTGAAAATAATTTAAACACTGTGTAGGTTAAATATATGATCACAGTATATGATTGTTTTTATAGGTTTCCTATAAAGTTTATACTTTATAGGAAAATTTGTTATATACACTGCTAATTACAAAAATCCAATTCTAAACTCTTTGCCCTTAAAATATTTTGAGTTTATGACTCAAAGGTCTAGTATATCAAATGATAACTAATAAAGCAGATAATTTATTTATTAAAATAAGGTATAGTACTCCTAATTTTCTGGAACAGATAATGTACTTTTGTTTAGGTGCTTGCTTGAAAAAGAAAAAACTGTCAAATTTTCTGTGCCCCAGTTTTAGGTAAGAAAGAGGGATTCATACAATTAATTCTGTTTCTTTCCTTATATTTTTCAAACTTCAAGAATAGTATTTTTCTCTAGCCCATAAGAAATACATTATCATGGAAATAAATGATACTTTTAGAGAAATTGACAGTTTCCTTCAATCTTAAAGATAAAATTTTAGCTAGGGTTTTGACACCTTACTTCAGTTTTATTTCATACATTATCCATAGGTAAATTAAAACAACAAAATGTTTTTTAAATGATTTAATTAAAAATTTACTTGAATTAATACAAATTGTTCCTTCAGATCTAGATCAATAAGTTTGTATAGTTTGCCTCTCCTGTTTTTTGGTAGTATTTTCATATTTGTATGACTGTTACTTACTTTTTACTACTTTCATTAATGTTTAATGTGATTCTCTCTCAAGGCCTTAAGTTTCTACCTATTTATGAAAATAGTACATCCTGACTATCCTTCAATGACTAGACCAGATTCCTTGTTTCTAGGAAGCCAATGTATTGCCAGGATTTCAGATAGCTATAACACACAATATACTTGACAAATACTAGATTAAACAAACAAGGGGTTTTAATTTCTCTTGCAACATGTATGAAGTTACTTAACACAAGTAGGTATTACAGTGTATTAATAGAATGAAGGATGCAGTTTTTTTCTATATTTCTATTCTGCCATTCTTAGTATGTGTACCTCATTTTCAAGGTTGCAATATGGCTGCTTTAGCTCCAGCCATCATTTCTGCTTTCTAGATAGGAAGAGGGCAGGTGGGTAATGGGAAAGAAGCCAAGAAATAAAGCCTTTTTCAAAAACTTTCCTGAAACCCAAACTGATGATTTCTCCTAATGTTTTATGAAACAAGGTGGATATTATAAATGATCTTAGTTGCAGGTTAGCCATAGAAGTTAAGTGTTTGGCTTTCTACACACTGTAATAGAATAAGTCAAAGAAAACAGGAGTTATGGAAGCATTTGGGTTAGTCAATTCAAACTGCTTACCACACCTTCTCTTTTGTTTTTCCCACTTGAAGTTTGGAAGTGATCTTTCCCTCTGGTGATTCCTACAATTTTATTATGACAGTTGCCATAATAAAATTTAGTACTTTTTATTGAATTTGTACCAAATGATAGAAAATATCTGAGTTATTTTGAATGTGTTTAGTCCTAACAAAAGCCATGTGAAAAGACTGAGTTATTATCTGTGTTATACGGATGAAAAAATTAAGAGTCAGATTGATTAAAGAATTTTTCCAAATACTCTTAGCTAGTAACAGGGCTACAATATTTTGCCACAACCATCTAACTCCAAAGCCTATGTGTTTAAGAATTATGGTATATTACTCTTTGCCTCACTGAGTTTTATATACATTGTTTATCTGTGTCTATCTTAACTAATATCTTGTTAAAGGTAAAACTCGGTTAATTACTTTTAAGAATTCAGCTATATTCCAGAGTATGATCAAGGCCCATTTAGATAATATGTGTTTTTATTAAATAAATAGCATTTTTACCAGCAAGTATCTTTTCCAGTTTTAGTTATTTATTGCATTATAACGAATTAACCCAAACCTTAGAGAGTTAGTAAAATAATAGTCATGTTTTATATTTCACAATTTTGTAGGGGAGTCAAAGAATAAATGAAGCTATTACAGAAATATTTTGTCTTGCTATTGTGTACAACTTTTAAAAAGACTGTTTTATTGAGTGCTAAACATTCATACTGTATGAATTCTGTCATTAAAGTGTTCAATTCTCTAAAGAATTTCAATGATCAAAATATATGTTACCCACTCTGGATGAAATAATTTAAACTTTCTTTTGACAGCTGGTCATGTATGAAAAGAAGACAAAATTCCTGATGATCTCTGAAGGCCCCTGCATAGCACCTGAATGTATCACTAAAGTGGGAACATCAAACTACATAATTTATTAGGGTTCTATACTATCTCTAGAGAAACACAGTGCTCTAAAGTACTTCTCTTAGATAATAGCCAATGACTACATAAAAGGAATTGAGATACTTTATTATAAACAAAATACCACTTCGCAAACTGTCATAGTTGTCTATTCATGAAGCAGAACTTAAATTCCGCTTTCCACATGAGAATCATAATTCTATCAAGTTCAAACAATTAATATATGGAATGATTTTGTTTGTAAACTCTGACTTTGTAAGCAATACAATCAATCTCTCAAATTGGCAAATTCATTGTGAAAGCTCATTTTATGAAAAAACTATCTTTAATCAATATGGATAAATCAGAAATAACAACAATTAGTTTCTCCATCAAATTCATTCAAGTGATAAAAAGAGTCACTGGACTTTTAAACATTGGACTATTTCTTCTTATTAGTCATGCTTTAGCATTTAAGCAGTAATCTCCAAAGTAATTCTTCAAGTTTCATTCTCATTTTGTAAGGAGGAATCTCAGAGAGAAAGAAGTCAGGGTTGCCTTTAGAATATTATTAAATGAAAATTGTGTTTGAATAATGATGACACTGTATCACCCATTAATGCAAGACACTGGGTTAAGTCTGGGAAACAGATTTTA
This sequence comes from Phataginus tricuspis, assembly GCA_029783875.1. Classification (NCBI taxonomy): domain Eukaryota; kingdom Metazoa; phylum Chordata; class Mammalia; order Pholidota; family Manidae; genus Phataginus; species Phataginus tricuspis. Next base: position 72,516,905 of record JAQQAC010016209.1, read on the forward strand.
TAAATGCTGGACTATGTAAGTACATAGAAATTAACAAAACCACAGTTAAGCTCTCCTGATCTTAGAAGACCATTGATTATATATGGCTAAAAAGATTATCACAGATTAGAGATATATTCTTTAAAAAATCTTACCATTTTTTGGAGTTATTTATGTATACTTTGTGCTCACTAGAAATTTACAACATTGATCCTGTGACTGAATCACCTTAAAATAATTCCTTACGATTTTCATTCATTTCAATCTGCATCAGTGCCAATAAAATTTTTTTAAATAAATAAAAATTAAAAACTCCCCCTAGGCCCACTGGCTTGAACTGATCACACACTTCAGTTTAAGAGGCATTTTTTCACTAGTGTAAGTAAGTTCTCTCTGTTTTATTCATTCATTTGTTCACTTCATTTCAATATTTTTTCCATGTTTATTTTTTCTCCCATAGTAACCATTTTAATGTGTTAATTTTATAACTTTGGTGTGTGTTTGCAGAAGTGATATTTTGAGTGATCAAATTTTTAATTTATAAAAAGTGTATTATCTTATAGAGTTCATTCTGGTTCTTGCTTTTTTTTCAGTTCACACTATACCTTTAAAGGACATTTGTATTGCAATGTATATGTCTAATCCATGGCTTCTGACTACAGTATAGTAGATCTTAAAGCTATTCATCTACCAACATTACCCATTTCTCCTGAAGTAGCCAATTCAATTGGGCAAGAAAGGATGCCCCAGAGACTAAAGAGGTACAGAGAACAAAAGACTGAGCATCTGTTTACAGCCGCTTAATCTAGGAATGTGAGTGTTTATGGTAGATAGAGATGATGTATAGAATCTCTGACAAGTACCAAAGGAGGAAAGGAAAGCTTACATCCTTTAGGGCTTTGAAGTAAGAATGTGTCCTTTTTTATTAATAGTTATTCCCCATTTGAAAATCAGCTTCTGCCTTGATAGTACCTGAAAAGGACTGAACACTTGATTGTGGGATTCCCAAGCATCCCTGAAACCCCAAACCAGTATTTATGAATGATATTATCTGATCCATAAAACTGGATGTGTGCAGCAGCATTGCACTTTTAGCCAAGTTATTATACACAAAATAAGTCTCATCAGGCCTGGATGACATGGTGTAGTGCTGAGTGGGTGGTTTAGACTTCCTTGATATCTATTCTTATGTCTTTCCTTCCTCTTTAACCTACACTAGTGGTTTCAAGGAGTAGTCACTGTAACTAGTTACTGAAGGAAGCAAAAATGGGAGTCTGGTTTATATGTGGGTCTTCATATTGTGCTAGTACTAGCCAGAGGTAGATGGCTACTGCATCAGAGCCCCAGTCAGGGGTGTCTCAGAAAGCGGAGACGAATGGAAATTCTGTTGGTAGGCAAGACTTCAAGTGGTACAGCTAGCTCTCCATTGAGAATTGAAAGAGAGATAACCTGTATTTATGCTAATTTGTGAGTTGAAACTAATGAGGTAACTGGTTGAACCAGGACCTAGAAAAACTTAAGTTGGTAAGTTGGTGAGAATTGTCGAAAAGACTTGTGAACAAACCTTTCAAAATGGGCACTGAGGATGAGAATATTTACTTCCTACATAAATTTGTGCCCACCAGAGGACATTCACTATGGAGAAGGCTGTCTGATGGACTGATGACACATTCCATAGATGTCTGCCAGCCTCATTCTGTAGTACAATGATTACTCAATGGGCTCACAGCCAAAGTGACCATGACAAGTATAGAGAATATACATGTTTGGATCAACATAGATTTCCCTTGACCAAGACTGATCTGGCTACCATCACTGCTAAGTGCTCTACCTTCTAGTCATAGATGCCCCAACTGAGCCTTCATTTTGGTACAGCATCATCCTGAGGAGCCTGTCAGCTACCTGATGGCAGATTAATTATAATGGACCTTTTCCACTATGGAGGGGGAAGCAATTTGTCCTCACAAGAATACATATATAATCTGGACATGAATTTGCTTTCCTTGGCCATTACCACTATGCATAAATGCACAGAGTCCATTATCTATTGCTATTGTATCTTATATAACTTCATATATGAACATAAGGCTTATTTCACAGAGAAGTTAATAAGGCAATAAGCACAGGCACACACAATTTCAAGGTTTCATGCCCTGTTAGCCGACTATCCAGAAATATTTTTGTTGATAGAATACTAGAATATTCTGCTTAAGTTTCCATGAAAATTCCAGCTGATAGACAACACCATCTGATACAGGGATATTGTCATAACGACTGTGTTATATTCTTTAAACAGTAGCCAAAATATGATACTTCTTTCCCATAGCTTAAATGCATGGGTCTGAGAAGCAAGGGATGGAGTAGGAGTGCTGCTTTCACCTAAGAAGTCTCTAGAATGATGTTTTGATATCAGCCCCAGGACCTTGGATTTGATATGTTAAAAGAGCCTGGTGCATAAGTGTAGCATACGAAAAGCAGGAATGCAGTCAGGGTTCTGTTGACTTGAAAGCTAAGACTTCCACTAGGTCATGTTCATGATTCTGAAACTACAAGTAGAAAAAAAGGTCATTTACTGGCCAGAGTAATTAATTTTAACTACCTAGGGGAAACCAGGTTGATATTGCACAGGGAGAGCCAGGAAGACTACCTGGATGCCAGGAAATTCAGTGGCCAACAGTTAACATTATTTTGCTATAATAATCCTTGTTAACAGAAAACTGTGGCAATCAATAAAAGCAGGAACCACAAATGGCTCAGATGTAGTGGAAATAAAAACTGTGGTTACTCTACCAGGCAAAGACACTGTTTAGCTAAGATGCTGGCAGAATAGAATGGGTCATAGAAAAAGTGAGCTATGATGATGAGTTTAGAACTTGTAACAAGGTATAGAAGCAGGGATAGTAAAATCCTTGTGCTATGTTAATTTTTGCCATCTCTATTCCCTTCTAAAGGGCTATGTTGTTGATGTTAGGTGGGAATATGGCTGAAATGATTTTCTCTTGCAACGACAGGGTAAGTAACTGGGCTTTTTGGCACCTGTATTTGGGATACAATTTTTCATCCAAAAAACAAGAGAGGAACCTGAGGGGCAAAAGGGGATATATTGTGCTGTTTTTAGTTACTTCTTCCAGGTATACTCTTCATTCTTCTTCCTGTGTGTGCCCTGAAATCCTTATTTTTATTGACTACAGTGACCTTGCTGCCTTTCCCTCTGGCTTTTTGTTGCCAATGGGAAACAGAAGAATACAAAATGATGAAAGAGAGAAATTATTTATTCCCCAGTTCACTCTTTGCCAGCCATGGGCTGGCAGTGGCTGCATTCCTCTACCCAAGACCACAGATCCTGCAGAGCAGCACTCTCCCATAGTATAGCTTCACCTATTGTTCGCCAAAGTGTTTCAGTCCTGGGCAAGTTCATTCTTGATTCAGTAAAACCAAAAAATGACAGTGGAACATTCTTGGGATGAAAGGGTTTATACCCAACTTTATTCCCACAGTGGCAGGTCAAGCACTGGAATCCTGTCCACCTCAGAGTAAGTCTGCACACAGCAAGCTGGTCTCTGCCTCTGGGCCTCTCTGCCCCCACAGTCTCTATCCTAGGTGCTACCATCACTCCAGCCTCTGTTCTCCTCTCCTGCAACCATGCACCCCAGAGCACTGGGTGGAGCTCTTTATATAGAGTCAATAATAACATATTGCCCACAAAGTGTGTAGTGAACAAGCGGACCAGGGTCTGGTGAGAATCCTGGCCATAGAAATTTTCATGTTCTCTACACTTATCCTAGAGCTTCTATAACCACAACTTATCTTTGAGCCTTCAGTCCTAAGGATGGTATAAACAATCTGTTGTTGATTTATTCATTTAAACTTTTATGCCTCCCTTCTTTCACTAATCCTGCCCATATCTGTCCTTTCATTACATCCTTTTCAATCACCCCTTTTGAGTGTGTCATTTGTTTCTTGAAAAGACTATGATAAACACAGTGATCTAAAATAACATAAGATCATTAAATTATTTACACACATCAAGAAAACATACCTTTCAACTTTTTGTTTAAACCAAACCTAATAAATTTCTTGCTTACAGAAAACATCCCTAGTTTCTGATGTTCACACAATTAAGGAACTTATTTTGTAGTTCTCACCCAGAAACATAATGAACATTTTCTTCATGAAGATACAGCATTCTAAGGTCCCTCTGCTAACTCAGTATGTGGCAACTTTCCACACTGAAGAGCATGTTTGCCCAGAAGCAGAACACCCACAGCTGTTACTCTGACAAGTGGATACCATCTGATCATGCCTCAGCTGCATGCCTCAATAGGTCAGGACATTCACCAGGTGCCTCCTGAATACTCAACCTGTCCACTTTTCATGTGTTACTCATATGATTTAACATCTCATTTCCTAATTAGAAGCTTCTTAATCATAGAAACAAATGGCATAAACAAAACAAAGGAAGGGGGTGACCACCTGAGAACAATAGCAGAGGAAAGACTACAATTCCCAACTTTTTGGTTCTTGATGCCAGAAAGAATCTGGCACAATTTATCTCACTGTCTCCAGGCTTCCAATGCCTTGTACCATATATATTTGGCACTACAATAACTTTAGACAGTTTGTGCAATGATGCCAATCTAACATTTGAAGTAGAATTTAGTTAGGTTTGTTGGGATAATTGTAATAATCCTGTCTTGTGCTTTTGCCTTAAAAAATCTAGTTAAATTTTCATGCTTTTACTTTCTCTTGCACGTAACTTAAAGAGATCTCAGTGTGTTGTGAGGCTTGATTAATCATTGTCTGAAATGCGGTTTGAAATGGATGCTCCCACAGAAACAGTGTGAATCACTGATTCTCAAGCCACCAAAATGACAGAAGAGTTAATATTGTTGTTCAAAATTATGTTCCTGGTGGTTTCATGAAAACTGTCCATCAAACACTGGGCCCCTAAGTGTATGAATAATCCGAATTATACTGAATACTGACATATATGCCAACATACCATAACTAAGGAAAATGTAATTTAGGAAGTTAGTTCCTGCCCTTTTTTGTTATAGTTGAATCCCTAAGCAAGACAAGTCTCTTATCTTACTGACACATCTGATGAAACATTTACAATAGAATGAAGTTCACCAGTGGGCTGGGAAAATAGTTTGCAGTGGTATGAATTGCACTGAATAACTAGAAACCCTTGCTATTCAACAATTGCATTCCAAACTTCATTTGTTTGCTTAAAATTTACAAGGCATTTTTGTCACAGAAATAGTTTTGTACCTTGTAGGTAAGTCCTGAGGACAACACAAAAGTCATATTTAATCAAGGAAAAGCTGCATCATAGTAAATTTAAATGAAATATATGGAAAAAGAACAGTCATGCAGATGCAGCTTAAGTGAAATAATTTTTCTGTGGTTGACCTAACATTTGAATTACCAAATATAAATTTTTTCTATTTAAATATCATTATATAGCACAGAGAGAGAATGAGAAATTCTTGGATTCTGTCCTCTGTGGTGCACCACTCATTAGTCATAGCCACTGAAGGGATGAGGAACTTGGGGCAGTACAAAGGCAGTGAAAAGACTGAATAAAGTAATACCTAATTGAGAAAAGGAAGGATCAAATGACTTGGGGGGATTTGGGGTTAAGATATCATGATGGAAGATATGCATATGTGAAGGGAAGCAGTGAAGTTGTTTCTGAAATTAAATATTATTTATTTTATTTTCTTTCATTTTATTTTATTTTGAAAAATACCACAAAGATCCTGCTGAGCTATGGTGATTTGAAAGGAAAATTTAGACCAAAGAGGGTGGAACAATATATAATGAGAATATATATCTCATTAGAATACAAGCAAACAAAAAGTTCCATATCAAACACATAGGAAGCCATATGAGGGGAAAGACCATTGAAGTAGAGAATAAGGATACAAGTGAATGAATGAATAAATGAATGCATGAAAAAGTAGAAGGGTGTGGGAGGAGGAGATTCCCCACACAGGGCAAGTTCTCTATAAATTTGATCAGATTGAAGAAAGACAAGTGCAAGAGTTTGGGAATCAAAGGGTTTATTCTCACAGCTGAGTTTCTCTTCACTCTGAACCCAGGCTGCTTGGCTCTTTCTCCCCACTTGTGCTGGGCCACACTACCGCACTGGCGGTTACTCTTGGGATGGGTCCCCAGTTACTGTACAAGAACAGAGGGGAGGAGAGAATGGGTGCTTCCTCTCTACCCCCACCCTGGATCAGCAATCCTTTGACTGACCAGTGTCACTGCCACTGGTAAACATCCTATAAATGTACAAACATACTTTTATTATATACACAATTGGGGCTATTAAGGCCAGGTGGGAATCCTGGTCAGAAAATTCCATTTTCCCCACAAAGGGTCTTGCATTGACTTCTAGCAGTAGTGTGTCATGAACTGAGACATATGGTAAATTCAGCCACTTACATATTTAGCTAAAAATCAAACAAAAATCAACTGTGACCTCAGAATTCCAAAAGTCTTGAAGACAATTGCCTTACAAATGTAATAGTCCAGAAATTAAGTGGAATAAATTTTCAGAAGAATTCTCAATAATAATGCTAAACTACTCATAGTTTTGTGGTTCTATATTAAAACAATACATATTTCATCTTATTGCATTCTCCAAAATATATAGTACTATTGTTTCCTATATCTTTTACTCACCTTGAATTCCAAAATGGCATTTATTTTTCTTTATATCATAATTAATTTTTGATCAGTAACAGATGGCCATCTTTTCCCTAATATATTAGCTTCAAAAGTTCTTTAGGGCACTAGCTTCTATCAATATCTCTATAATCCATCCTGTTATATATAAAATGAAAAAATACCACTTTGGAATGTTTAGGGAACAGATTATGAGATTTTATTCAAGTTTATTGCTTTATTTTATTTAAGTTGACTCAGAATGAAAGTCATCTACTTTATATTTCTGCTTTAATGTTAGCAAAGTGATTTTTTTCTTTTGAATTGCTATTAAAGCTCTTCCATACATTCTAAAAGGAACTGGTGAGTCTCGGTTTCTTATGGATTATTTAATATACTTTTAAAGTATTTACTAAGATCATTAGGTCACTAGTACAATATGAGAAAAGTGCTAGACTCAAAATCTCTTCAGATACAGTTCTTTGTTCTATGCTCTAGTAAAAGTGAATTGTCATAATTAGTGTCACAATCTCTTCAATGATTTCTCAAATAATTTAGAGAGAAACCAGAGGTTAGCTTCATTATTTCAAGTACCCAAAGAAAGTATATGAAGAATGTCACACATACACACACACGCCTGTTATCTATTCAAGTGTTCTTACTGTAGAAGGTACAGATATCTATTTTCATAGCCCACTTAAAAGCACAGAGCAATGAATGTCCCCTGGTATTGTGTATATATATATATATATATATATACACACACACAGAAAAAGAGAGAAGTCATTTTGCTATTTCTAAGCAAACATTTTGTTAAGTGCAGTATATGCCTGTGAGTTAATACACACAAAGAGACACATACATACACACACAGTATAAGCAATGTTGTTATCATTTCAGTTTTACAGATAAAGGAACAAAATTCAAAAGTTAAATAAGTTGTCTGATACCACACAGCTTATAAGAGGATGATTTGAGATTCAAATATAAGCCATCCTGACTTCACAGCATACAGAGAAATTGCTATACCACTTCTGGATATATAAGGACAGGGGTGGTGTACAACCCCAGGCATTTTTCTTTTCATAGGGATGTTAAAAAAAAAATAGTAGCCTATAATTTTGGTGTGGTACCACAAAGATATTTACTAAAGTTTCTTGATCTGTCTATAGTATGGAGACATAATTTTATCAATTATTTATGAGACTATCAGAATTCAGAATGAATTGAAAATGTATGCATATTAAGTGATATAGGGAATATTATAAAACAAAAGAGCTATATATTTAAGGAGATGCAACACCAAAAAATAGTAAAGCTAAGTTACAAATGAAGAAAAGTATAATATTTTACTTGCAAATATGCATCAGTTCATTGGTACAAGGAAAATCAGTATAAATGCATTTGTTTTTCACTGAATTTTTAGAAATAGTTACATTTCAGGGAGATGAGTGAGATGAAATAGACTATCTTAAAAATGACTGTTATGGACTGATGTTTTTGTGTCCCCCCCATTTATATATTGAAACCTTAAGCCACAATGTGATCCTATCCAGAGATGGGACTTTGGGAACGTAATTAGGGTTAGATTATATCATTAGGCCAGGGTTCTCAATATGAATTAATGGCCTTGTAAGAGGAGGGAGAGAGATGGCTGTCTTTCTTCCTGCATGCATGCATTGAAAAAAGGCTATTGTGAGGGCATAATGAGAAGATGACAATCTGCAAGGCAGAAAACTCTCATTAGGAACTGAGTCAGCAAGCACTTTGATCTTGGGCCTTCCAGCCCCTAGAACAGGGAGAAATAAATTTCTTCTGTTTAAAATACCTAGTTGGCATTTTATAATGGGAGCCTGAATTGACTGAAACAATGACTTTTTATGAGGATTATTTATTTTAAAGTGACATATAAATTATGTTCACTGTACTTTTCTTACATTTGAAACAGTTGATATATATTACCAACTTAAAGGAAGATGCCTTAAAACTTAAAGCGAAGTGCTCATTTATTTTAAAGGTGCTTCAGAGTGTCAAGAAATGACCGTGATATTTTTACTCCCCAAGTCAACTTTTCAACAGTTTGGGCGTTACTTATTTTTCCAAAGGAATGACATTTAGAAGTCATTTCTGTATCTTTCTAACATAAAAGGTAAATCAGGTTGTATGAGCTATCCCCACTCTAACATTCAAGTTTATATTAACATACGTACGATGTTTTGATGCCAGGGTTCTTGTTCACGAAGCCAAATAATGAGCTTCACAAACACTCAGGGTAGGAGAGCAAGTTACAGGCTTTTATTTAGAAATAAAGTGAGAGGAAAGAGCTCTGGGCTCATGCTGAGACAGGGACCATGGGCTTAGACAGAATAGGGTGAGGGCCTCTGGATAAAGCAAGGCAGTATATTTGCAGTCATAGTAATGTAACTACATGCAATGAAACCCCCTACCAAAACTCTGTGTTAAAAATTAAGCTCTAGGGTCATTCTTCAGTAAGATCAGTTAATGTTCCCCAGATAGAGTAGAGTAGCCCATGTTTTTATTATGCTAATCATTTGTAAGATTCACTTTAGCATGCTAAAAGGCCCAGGCCTATGTGCTGTCTTTCCTCTTTCAGATCTGATGGGGTGGTTTTGCAAACTGGTCAACTAATTTAGCATTCAGACCCAGGTGTAAACAACATAGTAAAATGAAAGAAAGATTCCACCTTAAAGATAAGATTGCATTTTAACACGCAGGAAGTTTGGGAAGCAGGATTCTTAACTTACTCTTTAGCGAACAGATAATACCTCAACCCACCTTGGGGGCTGGGCAGGCCACCCTTTGATATGCTCCTAGACTAAGATGCCAATATTCCAGAGAGAGATTGGGGTGGGGAATTCCTTGTGTTAAATTAATTCTGGGTGTTCAAATACCACGTAGCAGGTCCACACCCCTAAGCCTTTTTTTCATGTTCTTGAAAAATCCTCATCTGCCTATAAAACCCCTAGACAACGCAGCACACCGGCCTCTCTTGTCCCCTCCTGGCGTGAGCCAGGAGCTCTGTCCTTTCACTTTATCTCTAAATAAAAGCCTGTACCTTGCTCTCCTACCTTGAGTGTTTGTGAAGCTCATTCTTCAGCTTTGGGAACAAGAACCCCAGTATCAATGCCAGGAGGGTACAAAAGAGTCCGTTTGGTGTGTTGTCTAGGGGTTTTATAGGCAGATGTGGATTTTTCAAGAACATGAAAAAAAAACTTAGGGGTGTGGACTTGTTAAGTGGTGTCTGAACACCCAGAATTAACAACACAAGGAATTTGGCCCCCCTGGATTTCTCTCCCGAACACCTGCATCCTGGTCCAGGAGCATATCAAAAGGCAGCCTGCCCAGCCCCCAAGGTGGGCTGAGGTATTGTATGTTTGTTGAAAAGTAAGTTAAAATTCTTCTTAAACTTCCTGGGTGTTAAAATTCAATCTTATCTTTAAGGTAGAATCTTTCTGTAAGACCGGAGGTATCGGAGGAAGGGACGGGCCTCACTGGAGGAACCCGACTTGAGCCCAATAAGGAAGAGAATGGCAAATGTCACTCAAATGATTCAATGGAAGGTCCCTAGCTGCAGGTCCTGCCAAGAAGAAGCCTTGTAGCACTCTCTCCCCAGCAACCCAGCATGACCAATCATCGGTGATCACAACACTCACACCAGCCAATTAGTTCTGTCCATAACCTCAGAGCTCTCTCAGCCCCCTTGATAAACCTGTCGCCCCTCCTGCTGGGCGCAGCTTCCCTGGCCTGTGGATCCGTGGACCAATGAATCTTGCTCGGGATTGCGCTAATATAATACATTTTTCTGGCTCCTTTGTTGCTGCTTGCCTGGCGTAGTTTCATCTACCTTACATTTTGGTGCTGAAACCAGGGAGGACAGGGTGAGGCCCCAGCAGGCTCCCCCCTTCTCTCCCAATCCAAGGCCTCTCTCCAGAACAGGACCTGATCCCAGGGCCTCAGAAAACTTGGTGAGTCCCTTGTCTTTCCTGCTCCCTCCTCCTACCCTCCGCGGAGTGCTCGGTCTGAAATCACGGCCGTGTCTGGGCACCCCTCCGGCCTGTGCCTATTTAGCTCCGGTATAGAGGAGATGTCCCTATCTCCTGACCGCCAAACCTGTTTTTCTTCCGTCCCTAACCGGAGTAGATCCGGAACGCTGGACCTACTCATTTAGGGACCCAGGGATGGAGGAGATAGTCGTGGGAAGCCAGCACTCAAAACCTGAGGCACAGACCCCACTGAAATGTCTTATTTACCATCTCACTACTCTAGGTTTATCCGAGGATATCTGTAAACAGAAGCTGATCTTCCTTTGTTCCCAGGCCTGGCCCCAATATCCTCTGAATGACCAATCTCACTGGCCCCCTGGGAGAACTTTTGATTTTGGCCTCCTCACCGATCTAAGTGACTGTTGTCACTGGACTAGGAAATGGTCTGAGGTTCCCTATGTCCAGGCCTTTTGGGCATTGTGCTCCCACCTACACCTCTGAAGTGTTCTTCAGTCCAGGTCCTCCTGGCCAGGTCCCCAATAGGGGCTACCAACCTCCCACTGTGCCGGAATCTCCCTTTGCAGATCCCCCAGAAGACCTTGGCCTCCCCCGTCCAGCCCCTAACCCTCCTTCTCCATCTCTCCCCTTTCCTTCTCCTCAACCATCTGCCCCTTCCCAACCCCCTCCCTATTCACCCTCCAGTGTCCAGGCCTCTTCCATTCAGTTCTCTTCTGTGCCTACCCCTGTGTCATCTCCCATCTCACCCCTCCCTTATTCAGTTCCCCCCCAAATTGCCATCTTTAATTCCTCCTTTGTCTTCGACTTCAGTCCCCCCAAGTTCAGTCAATTCCCTTCCCCCACCTGCCTCTGCTCCCACCACGGGGACACGACCACCTACCTCTGGTACTACTGATGTCACATCTAACTCCTCTATTTCCAGCCTTACTCCCGCCATCCACAAGTTATACCCTCCTCTTCCATCAGTGCCACCATCTTGTCCTTGTCCTACATTGCTTCCTACTCCCACCCCACCACCATCTTATATCGCCAAGCCACTTCCTAACTGGGCCAGCCCTCCAGTCACTAGATCCCAGGCCCAATTACTAGTCCCCCTTTGGGAAGTGGCTGGCGCTGAAGGACTGATTCGAGTACATGTCCCCTTCTCCCTGGGATACATGTTTAAGATAGAAAAACGCCTAAGCTCATACTCTGCCAATCCAACTGCCTATACTAAAGAGTTTTGGTACCTCACTCAAGCATATGAACTCACATAGGACAACTTCCATGTAATTTTATCCTCCACTCTCACCCCCGAGGGGCACAATCATGTCACCTCAGCAGCTCGAGACAAGCCGACCAGGTATATAACTCCAACCAATCTTTACTGGTTGGGGCCATGGCAGTGCCCTCCAAAGACCCACAATGGAACTATCAGGATAATGCCACAGGTAGGACTAGGAGGGATCAGATGGTCTGCTGTCTTATTGCAGGTATGGATAAGGCAGCTCAAAGAATTGTTAACTATAACAAACTGAGGGAGGTCACTCAAGAGCCTAATGAAAACCCAGCCTCTTTCCTTAATCGCTTAACAGAGTCTCTTACACTCCACACTCATTTAGATCCTTCCTCACCACTGGGGTCCACGGCCCTGGCTACCCACTTTATCACCCAGTCCACCCCAGACATCTGGTGTAAACAAAAAATGCATAAGAAGGCCCCCAGACTCCACTCTGAGAACTGGTAAATATGGCCTTTAAGGTTTATAATGCCTGAGAGGAGGAAGCCGAGGCAGTTTGGGCCCGGAAGCAAAAACAGAAGGTGGCCCTTCAAACCCAAGCCCTGGTCACTGCCCTGTACAAAAGGGGACCAAGGGCCCCTGCTTCAGGAAACAATCCGAGACCCTCATGCCTCCGGGAGCCTGCTTCAAGTGTAGCCAGGATAGCCATTGGGAAAAACAATGCCCCAACCCCAGGCCACCAACTCGACCTTGCTCTGTCTGCAGACAGGAGGGTCACTGGAAGTCAGAGTGCCCCCTTGAGACGAGCCATCCTCCAGCAGCAGAGTTCTGCAGGGGGCCGACTCCTCTGATGGGCCCCTCTTTAGAACTCCTAGGTCTCCTGGACGTCTGAAGCTGCCTGGACTCAGGCACCCCAATCACCCTTACAGTGCCCAGGGATACACTATAGGTAGTGGGTAAGTCCATCTCCCTTTTAGTAGACACGGGAGCTACCTATTCTGTTTTACCCTCCTTCCACGGGCCTTTACATTCTTCCCAAGTCTTGGTTGTGGGCATCTCTGGGACACCCTCTAAACATCTGCAAACAGGCCTGGTGTCCTGCCTCTTCGAAGGTTGCCCCTTCACTCATTCGTTCCTAGTCATTCCATCATGTCCAGTCCCATTGCTGGGAAGGGATGTTCTATATAAGCTTGGGGCATCTATGTGTCTCCCCTCACACTGAGCCCCTTCAACTCAGATCCTTACCCTCGCCCAGGCTGTCTCCTCCCCTGAGCCCTTGTCCAATTTCTCTGTTTCCCCTGAGAGGGTAGATGCAGTGGTCTGAGACACTTCCACTCCAGTAGGGGCCAGCCACCACAACCTGGTTCTCATTCATCTGAAGGACCCTTCCTGTTTCCCTTCTCAGCCTCAGTTTCCTATTTCACACACCCACCACAAAAGTCTTCAGCCCATTGTCAATCAGCTTCTCACCCAGGGTCTCCTGGTTCCCACCAATTCCCCTTGCAATACTCCTATACTCCCAGTCATAAAATCATCTAGTGCTTATCGACTGGTACAAGATCTACAGATAATCAACTCTGCCATAGTGCCACTACATCCAGTGGTCCCTAACCCATATACTCTTTTATCTCAGATACCCCCCACTACCACTCATTTCACAGTCCTAGACCTTAAAGATGCCTTCTTCACTATTCCCCTACATCCCAATTCCCAGCCGCTTTTTGCCTTTACTTGGGAGGATCCAGACACCCACCGAAACCAACACTTAACCTGGACAGTTCTGCCCCAGGGATTCTGCAATAGCCCTCACCTTTTTGGCCAGGCATTAACTGGAGACCTATCCCTCTATGACTGTGGGTGAAGCACCTTCCTCCAGTATGTAGATGATCTCCTCTTGTGCAGCCCCTCATAAAAGTCTCCCTCCAGGACACGGCCTCCCTCCTTAACTTCCTAGCACAATGGAGAATTAGGGTCTCCCCCTCCAAAGCTGAACTCTCCACACCACAAATCACCTACCTAGGAGTGGCCCTAACCCCCACCTCCAAAACCCTCATGGTGGATCACACCACCTCCATCAGGGAACTCCAGCCACCCACCTCAAGTGTTGAGATCTTGTCGTTCCTTGGACTGGTGAGTTTCTTCAGACATTGAGTCCCCAACTTTGCTATACTTGCTAAACCACTATATGCTGTAGCCAAAGAGACCCCCCACTGGGCCCCTCACTTCCCCCTCAGTGGTATCTCATGCTTTCAATGATTTGCAGAGCACCCTCCTCACTTCCCCCCCTCTCATGCTAACCAATCCTCATAAGCCTTTCATCCTGTTCACTGAGGAAAAAGCTAGAGTGGCAACTGGAGTTCTAGTCCAACCAGTAGGGCCCTCATACTAACCAGTTGCCTTTCTATTCAAATAGTTAGATTCCACTGCCCAAGGATGGCAACCTTGCCTCTGAATACTGGCAGTGGCAGCATGCCTATCCAAAGAGGTCTTAAAACTCACCCTCCAACAATCCATCACAGTCTATTCTCCTCAAGAAACCTGGCATCAGTGTTTTGGTCATAAAACCTTTGTGAGCTGATATAATGAAATGTTCCCAGTGTATTAAATTAAGATTTTCTAATTCTGCTAAACACAGACTTGGAGACTAGGGCCTATACTCCTCATGCTGCCCTGGGAAAATGCTGCTTATTGTCACTAGATATGCTAGTCAATATAGCTCATCATGACTCCTTCTCCTGTCCCCTAAATCAACTCTTTTCTGGATTATTTTGTACATTAATCCTCATCTTCAAATCAATTGTTATCAGAATTGGAAAAATATTAATTTATTAAATATTTTACCACAATTGGTAACATTTATTTATGGATATTGCAGGAGCATTTGGCTCTCAAGTGAAATCATTTTAAATTCATTTAGTGCATCATTTAAGCTGCTTTATTTACAATAACCAAACTTGCTTCTTTGCAGTTGCAGTGAAGGATATCAGAAATCTGCTTTTAACCTGATTTTTAAATTTGGCAGTGTAATTTTCTCAGTATGTAATGTGTGTCTAGGATGTTTTGGCTTAGTGACTTGGAGAATACTGTTACATTGATTTAAGGCCAGAAGCAAAATTTAGTAAAAAATAATCCATGAAAATGATGCTGGGGTTCTTGTTCACGAAGCTGAAGAATGAGCTTAGCAAACACCCAAGTTGGAGAGCAAGATACAGGCTTTTATTTAGAAATAAAGTGAGAGGACAGAGCTCCTGGCTCATGCCAGGAGGGGACAAGAGAGTCCGGTGTGGTGCATTGTCTAGGGGTTTTATAGGCAGATGAGGATTTCTCGAGAACATGAAAAAAAGGCTTAGGGGTGTGGACTTGCTAAGTGGTGTCTGAACACCAAGAATTAAGTTAACACAAGGAACTTCCTGCCTGATCTCTCCGGGATACTGACATCTTGGTCTAGGGGCATATCAAAAGGCAGCCTGCCCAGCCCCCAAGGTGTGCTGAGGTATTGTCTGTTTGCTAAAGAGTAAGTTAAGAATCTTGCTTCTTAAACGTCCTGGGTGTTAAAATGCAATCTTACCTTTAAGGTGGAATCTTTCCTGCCTTTTACTATGTTGTTTACACCTGGGTCTGCATGCTAAATTAGTTGACCAGTTTGGCAAAACCACCCCATCAGATCTGAAAGAGAAAAGACAGCACACAGGCCTGGGCCTTTTAGCATGCTAAAGTGAATCTTACAAATGATTAGCATAATAAAAACATGGGCTACTCTTCTCTATCTGGGGAACATTAACTGATCTTACTGAAGAATGACCCTAGAGCTTAACGTTTAACACAGAGTTTTGGTAGGGGGTTTCCTTGCATGTAGTTACATTGCTCTGACTGCAAATATACTGCCTTGCTTTTTCCGGGTGCCCTCACCCTATTCTGTCTAAGCCCATGGTCCCTGTCTCAAAACACAGACTTATCCAGTCTTATAAATCCAGGTTTGTTTGTTTGTTTGTTTGTTAATGGGGTCCTAGGTATAGTATTTGGCTGAAGCTCAAGTATTTTGGAAGGCATTATACTCTTTCTTATTAACAGCCTTTGGGATTTGGTTTGTTTAAGCAGATTATTTGTATTTTCCACGTAGCAGTGAGACTGAGGAATATATTAATGTTTAACTCTCTTTGATTCTGCAAAGTATTTCTGACAATCCTTTGAGTTTTAAGATTTTCCTTAGCTCTAACACACCAAGGAGAAATTAATCCAATATCCCAGCTCTAGGATGTTTTTAGATGGCCCAAAATTTTCTGACTGTAACCAATAGAAATCTGTTGATCTGAATGTTCTGACCAATCTTGAAATTAGACATATTTCATAACTACAGTTAAATAGCTTCTTGGGAGCTGGACTCATCCATAGGAATTTATTAACCTCAGCTTTCCATTAAGTCATAAAATTTTGCAAGATTTTCAGTTCCTTACAGCATTTTTTTCACATTTGTTTCAGTGGTGTTTTTTAGTTTTTGTTTTTTTGCTTACCTAGAAAAATAGACAACTTCTCTTCCCATTATGATCTCTGTTTATTGATTTTAAATGTAAATGTTGAAATTAAGCTTTAATTAACTTTTAAAATCTAGTTAAAGTTTAGCATGAAATAGATAACACTTAATAAATATTGACATGGGTTTAAGTATATAAAAACTATACTCACTCTCTTAAAGTATTAATATTATTTTATCAGAATAAACAAAAGTAAAGTCTACAGAAATCTCCATATATCAACAATAGTCATTTCAAATTGCATGATTCTTATTTTCTCAATACTGATACAACTTAAATGAAAATTCTTATATAGAATTACTAAGAAAGGGAGTTGGAGAATTGCCTGACACGCTTTATAATAAATCTTCACTTGTCCCTCTACTCTCTGACCAAGGTTGAGTTGGAGGCTGTGGCTCAGGATAAAGCCAATTAGCTATATGATACTACAATTTAAAATTTGTGAACATGCTGAATCTCTCTTTTCTTTCTTTCTGCTATTTCCCCAGTGATGTTGATTGGAAAATGATAGACCCAGGAGAAGATGGAATTGTGTACTCTACATGAATCAGAAATAATTTATTTCAAAACATAGAGATGTAAGCATACAGATAAACAATTGTACCTTATTTAATTTGAACATTTAATTTAATCTGTATAGAGCATCATTTGTTTAACATCTGTTAAAAATCAAGTTAAAGAATGCCATTCCAGCTTGCGTAATTCTAAGGAAGAGGTTCTATGTTGGTTTTAGTCACATTCTCCCACAAAACAACCATTTTTCTGTCAGTTCTGTCTTATCAATGGTTACTTGGGCAAGTTCAACATAAAGTTGGTTAAAAATATTTGACATAGAGGCACTAAAATTCTCTTGCAGGGTAGAGGCAGTATATAATACTACACAGTAAAATGTTTCGGATCCTATTTAGTAGAGTAGTGAAGAGACTACAACACTGACATGGAACGACCAAACATGCCAAAGGGTCAAATGTACTTTCAGATCACTAATGGCATAATAAGTACTCTACAGATCCATCTCCAGTTTTACAATATAACTAGCTAAAAAATTAGACTAGAAACATTAAACTTTATTTTGCATTTACTTTTGTGAACTATGCATATTTCTCAAATCTCATTAAACCTTTTACATTTAGATTGACTATGATTTACCATTGCAAATTCAGGATTGCTACTTCAAAACCCTGTATTTCTAGGAGAAGAGTGCTCAACTATACATGCTGATGGAGGGTTTTCAGATTCATAATCTAAGACATAGCATGAGAAAATGATGTGAATGAACTAAATATCTGGATCAGCTGGAGTTACAGGTACAAGGTCACTTACATGAAAAAATTGCATCTATTTGCCATAATATACAAATGAATAAAAGCTGAAAAAAAGGTCATTGAATGATGGAAATTTTAAATTTATTACTGAATATCTGCTAATATATAAATTATAAGTCTGCCTCCAAATTTTTATTTTGTATTTGAATCATCTGCTCAACACCCTTTTGCTGAATTATAAATAAATAAATAAAGCTTACAGATAATACAATTCACTCTTTTTGGCATACACATGTATGAGTTTTAATAGACACACAGTTGTTTGTAACCACTGTCATGATCAGAATGTAGACTAGTTCTATCATCCAAAAACCTTCCCTCTTCAACAGTAGAAACAGCACAAATATCCTTAAATAGGTGAATGACTATATATGCAAATTTAAGATTTACTTTCAAGTAAGTCATTTACTTTCTCACCAGTGCCTTTGTATTGCTTGCTTCCTTATTGGTTATATCTACTACCTTGCAAAATCCTAGCCCTAGATCTATTCAACCATCTGCTTGTGCTGCTTTGTACTTAGACTGCAGAGTAATTCTGAAGAAATATTCCACAATTGAGTATACTAGTGATACTACAGTTTAATCCCTTCCATTTTAGCTTCTAATAATCTCTTAAATGTGTCCCCTTCTTCCCCTTCCTACTGTCATTCTCATATTGGGATTGTGATTCCATCTCACCTAGATATTGCCAGAGACTGCAAACTCGTGTTTTTCTCTTCAGTTTTTCCCAGGTTACCCATTCTACCTCATTCCTTCTCACCTCACATCTCCTCACCTTGTGTTTGTCACCAGGATAACTTTTCTAAAATGCAAAACTGACCTTTCACTCCACTGCTTATCTTTTAATGTCTCATTAGAATCTAGGATATAATAAAGTTCAAGATACTTATCATGGTCCACCAGACCCTTCATAGTCTAAAGCTTGCTTCATAGTCTAATCTCCTTTATACCTCCTTCTTCATGAGCATTCAGTACTCTAACAACAATCAATTACTGGAAGCTTCCTGACAGCACAATACCACCTTGAAAGTCTTGGTGTTTGGTGATGTTGTTCTCTTTGATCAGAAATAGCTCCAGCCTTTCTTCCATAACACCTACTTGTCCTTCCAAATGTAGGTCGACTGTGGCTTCTTGCACCTCTCCACACACTTCTCATCTTAATTAAATGTACTTTTTTATCCCACCACTCCTTTACAGTCACAGTCATTGTTTTTACAACAATGAATAGTGATTTTGGAGTTATCTATTTACCCAATAAACTATAAATTTTAAGTTGTAGGGATATTATCTTACATTTCCATACCCCTTTGTATCTAGAGAAGTAATCAAATGAATATTTCTTAACTACATGTACAATTTTAAAGGAAATAAAGTAAAAAATTAGGCACCATTTAAAGAAATCAATATTGCATATTTTGTGTATAATTCTTCTGGATTATGCTTAAAGAGTTACACAATCTATTGAAACTATACCTAAATCATATTTATTTGAAAGCATAGATGAACCTTTTCTTGAGGATCATAACTACTATAGAATATAATTTCTAAATGCTTAAGTTCAAAAATTATTGGAGAGATTATTTTTGACTTTTAAAAATTAAATTTTTATTACATAATCCAATTGTCTTGAATCTGTCAATCAGGTCATGCAGCAAGAGAGGCCCTGAATGTTAAAAATCACTTAGGTGAAAAATCTGATGAATGTGACATCTATTTGGAATAATTAGACTAATACCTAATAATTTCTGAATAATCTAGTAGATTTTACTTTATTTTTCTTACTTTAAAAATTCACATTTATTTCATTTTGATGTCCTATTATTTATGTTTTTTTATAGAAATGGATATTTTACTTTTCACTATTTTTTTTCTTCAAATTTATTGCACATTCTAGGGAAAATGGAAGTTCCTATGGCCAGGATCCTCACCTGACCCTAAACTACTTGGCTACTTGATGGTGTAATTGGCCTTCTGCTAGGCTACTGCTTCCACACCTGTAGGCAATAAGCTATTATTGACTGAGTCACTGTATAAAGAGCTCTTCCCAGTACTCTGGGCAGAGGCAGAAATGAAGGTGGATATAGACCTGCAGACTGTTGGGTGCAGACATGATTCTAGTGCACAACTGACTTCAGGGAGAATAAAGGTGAATATAAACCCTTTTATACCCCAAAATGCTCCATTGTCATATCTCAGTCTCACTGAATCCATAGTGAACTTGCCCTGGGCTGAAACTCTCAGGCAAGACAGCTGGCATAGTTGGCAGGATTCATTATAGACTGAAGAATGAAATAGGCTGCCCTCATGGGAGGGTTGCTTCAGTGGGCTGCCCCTATGAATGGGGAGATGGTCAAGTGTCCCCCAGTGAGCATGTGGTCTGAAGTGGCTTATATCCTAGAGGCCCCGAGACTCGAAGCAGGTGGAGGTGATGCCTAAGGCAGTAGAAGTGGCTCTTGGCATAATAAGGAGGTCCTTTGAGAAACAGAGTGCCTGTGAGGCAGTGAGAATTGTGGGTTGGCTGTATCTCATGGCATTAAAAAAGGCTACAAATGAGAAGAATGTGCTCCAGCGAGAGACATGAGAAATGGCAGCATGAGAACACAAACTGTGAAATACTGTGTATTTGTTGAAGAATGAAATGGTGCTAATATGAGAGGAGGCAGCATGAGAACATGAGCTGCGAGGTGCTACGGAAGAAGTAAAAGACTTGTTAAAAAATGAAATGGCATTGCCCCAAGGCACTGTGGAATAGGTAAAGGAAATGGAGGAGAAGGACATATCCCTATGAAAAGCACAAGAAGAGGCAGTATGAGAAGGTAAGATGCAAGGTGCTGTGGAGGAGGTAAAATATTATTTGCCGAATGAGACAGTTGTGGTGCTGTGGAGGAGGCAAAGGCCATGAAGGAAAGGGATGTATTCCTGCAAGAAGCACAAGAAGAGGCAGCACTAGAATGCCAGATGCAAGGTATTGAGATGAAGATAGGCGAGCAGTTGAAGACTGAGCTAGCATTGCTGCAAGGCACTGTAGAAAATGTAAAGGGTATAGCAGAGTAGGCACCTGGGGGAGTTGTGAGAAAGGTGCCAACAGCCCCAGAAATGGAAGAGGATGAGGAAGGGATGAAGGAGGAGTGCCAGAGGCACTGATCACTCTATTGAAAGCCTGACTGATTGTAGTCAAGAAAATAAATATGCAGCAACTGCAGGTTCCTCTGGAAGAAGTGCATCCCCCTCTCCAGGTCATGGAGCATACTACACTCCACCCTTATACTCACGCTGAGCTGGTGGATTTAGGCTCCCAGTTTTGGCAGAAGCCCTCAGAGTCTATAAACAGCTTGGCTTCTGCAACTTTGGTATGCAGTGGGGGATAGAGTTGTTATGTCTGGATCAGAGATAGGAAAGCTGGCTTCCCTGACAGTTCATCCTGTCTTGAGACAGAAATTACAAAATTCACATCAAACACCAGAAAGTTACTTCCTCCTTGATTGGCTATGGCCACACTTCACACTGTATGACCTAATTAGGATGATTTACCATCTTCTCCCTCTAGATGGCAGATGTATACTGAACTCCAACAGTTGTTATGGGAGTTAGGCATGAAAAATGCCATTTATAGTCCAGAGAATTATGGCCCACATGAGGATCTTTTTACTGCATGGATGAGAAATGTGGTGCTTCAAATGGCTCCCACATCTCTTTGAGACCCTAGTGGCCATTCATGTCCCTCACTTGGGGAAACCCATAGTGAGGTTACCTGTATGATAGCAGACTTGAGAATGGCTGAAGCAATGAAAGCACTGAAGTAAATATGGTCTGCTACTCAGAGGAAAAATTTAAAGAGCCCCACGAAGGTCATGAGTACCCAGATGAGTATTGATTTGATATGGGCAGGAGCAGAGAGAAATTGGATAGGAAGTCAAATAGAATCTTACTGGAGCTGTGGTAATAACTGAAACTGGGGCAGTGGTTCCAGCTGCTGAGGACAAAGAAGCAGATGCTGGAGAGAGAGTCACAACATCATCCTGTGTATTTGCAAAACTTCTTGCTGGAAAGTGAGCCCACCTCTCCTGAACCCACACAGGAAGATGATTAGGGGATATCTTTTGACCAAGGGGATGTTTCAGGTACCCATCTTGAGGGACTGGGTGGGGACTAGAGGCCAAATGTTGAAATACTGATTCATTGGTCCCCAGTGAATGTATACCATGTCCTGGCTCTGGTAGACACAGGGGATGAATGCTCACTAATTCATGGCAGTCCTGAGCTGTTTCCCAGGATTCCAACTGTTATAAATGGATATGGGGGTAAGGTTATTAGAGTGAAAAAATCCCAAATCCCATTGGAAGTAGGGCATCTACTCCTAAAGGAGCATACTATGTATATCTCTCCCATAGATATCCTGAAGGGCCTATGGTTCTAACTACTGCAGGTGAGTTCAGACTGGGGATACATGTGGTGAACACACTTCTGAGGGTATATGCTAGGCACCTGCCTGTAGCTTTGCCTGTGCCTCAGTTAGTGACTGATATCAAACAATACAAATTGCCTGGAGAGCATAAAGTAATTGGAGAAATCTTCCAGGAACTGGAGAAGTTAGACATTATAAAGCCCACCCATAGTCCTTTTAATTCCCTGGTTTGGCCAGTAAAAAGTTGAACTGCTCCTGGCATATGACTGTGGATTACAGAAAATTGAATAAAGTCATTCTCTCTTTGAATATTGCCAATACCTCTATTGCAGACCTCATAGATACTCTCAGTCATGAACTAGGAAGATATTATTATGTTGTTGATCTTGCTAATGCCTTCTTTAGCACTGACATAGAACAGGAAAGTCAGGAACAGTTTATCTTCATGTGGGAAGGATGGCAATGAACTTTCACTGCTCTTCCACAGGGATACCTCCACAGTCCCATCATTTGTCATGGACTATTATATTGATGATATGCTCACATATGATTTCTTTCAGATCTAGAATGTACAGCACTTAAATTGCTGCAATATCTACAGGAAAAAGGATGCAATGTGAAAAGCACCAAGGTTCAGGGACCTGTTTTGTCTGTCAAATTATTAGGGGTCACCTGGTTGGGTTAGACTGAAGTTATACCAGAAGCTGTCATAGATAAAGTCCAGGCCTTTCCCTACAACTGTATTGGGGTTTTTCAGCCTCTCTCCCACCGGTCCTGCTCTCGGTCAGGACTACAGCTCTTTGTGTTACAAGCTCTTTCTGTTACAAGCTCTTTCCGTAACCCTCTGAGGAAGGGAGGGAGAGGGGCTCGCCCCGATAGGCAGAGCAAGGGAGGTAAGCGCCGCTGTCCACCCGTTCCCGCAGCCTCCGGCGCTCGGCAGCGCCGCCGCTTGCAGCCGCTACAGCCTCTGCTGCCACCGCTGCTGGCCGCTGGCCGCTGGCCACTCGCCGCTGGCCGCTCCTTTCGCCGGAGACAATCAGACGCGACAGGAAGTTCACTCGAAGGAAGAACTCGTTTATTGGGGCTCAGGGCATGGGATATATAGGGTGAAGTCTCTCCTGATCGGTCACCTATGCTAATAAGGTGACTTTCACTTTTCCAAATCAGGCACAGAGTTGTGCGCATGCGCAGCTGTCTCTGATGTAAGAAGCGGACCGGAGTGGGCGCAGCTAAACCTCAGGGGACTTTTGGCGGCCACCCCTGGAGCGCGGCTGAGTTCTCAGTGGCCATCTTTGTGGTATGGCTGAGATTCAAAGGCAGTTCTCAGCGGCCACCCTCGTGGCGAGGCTGAGATGCAAAGGCAGTTCCCAGCGGCCACCCTCGTGGCGAGGCTGGATGCAAAGGCAGTTCCCCACATTTTCCCCTTTTTGTTTTTGTATGAGCATGAGAGATGCCATCCTGTACTCGAGGATGTGCCTGTCTTAGGTTGTCCCCATCTTTCAGGAGATCTTACCCGTCATTGACTACCATCCTAGCACTTCCAGTAATGACATTCTCAAGAGGTCTCTTGCACCTCTCTGTAGGGCTATAAATGCCCATGAACACTCTGGGGTATGGAGAACTCCTTCTTCAATAATATCTGTTGCTGTTGATATGATCTTCACCACCGCACGAGCATGAAAATAACTGATGACATTACAATTATTATACCTCCTAATAACAGCTTGGGTAGACTAAACAAACTTAATTATTTCTTCCCATACTCTGGTAAAAATGTAAGCAGAGGGTAAGAAAACAAAGAACTGCAAAGATGTCCTTGTTGAAGGCTTAACAGTGTCACTTCTTCAGCAGTCACGACTATGGCAGGAGTAATAGTCCAGCATTCATCACTCCTTTTCTTCCTCAAAAGGTCAGTCCTGCAAGAGAGAAGAAAGACAAGCCCTCAAGAGGTCACCCTATTGGGGAGAATCTATATCATGGCTTGCTTCCACTTGCTGAGTGGTCTGAGGGCAGAATTTCAAGTTCCTAGCAGGAACCCAGATTGGATTCGGTCCGTCTATAGGAAATACACATCCGAATCCTCTGCCCATACTTATCAGTGGATCTGGTCCTCGCCATTGCCCAGTCAGCTGGTCTTTCCAGCGCTCTTCTATTTTGGCATATGGCGTTTGATTTGTCCAGTGCCTTTGAAAGGCCGTTAGAGGTTGATCTTTTGAAAAATTTAAAATATTTAATGTAAGTAGAGCCATCCGTAATTGGTCGTGGGGGCTTATTCCCCCTTTTTGTTTTTGTAATAGGTCTTTTAATGTCTTATTGTGATGCTCTACTATGGCCTGGCCCTGTGGGTTGTATGGGATTCCTGTGGAGTGGCTGATATGCCATGTATTAAAAAAGTCTTGTAATGCCCTGCTAGTAAAGCAGGGGCCATTATCTGTTTTTATTTGATGTGGTATGCCTAATATAGCAAAACATTGTAAAAAATGACTTTGTGCATGTTTAGCTTTCTCTCCAGCATGGGCACTAGCCCAGCAGGCGTGGGAACATGTATCTATTGAGACAAAGACAAATTTTAATTTTCCAAAAGCTGCATAATGAGTAACATTAGTTTGCCAGATACCGTTTGGTTTAATGCCTCTTGGGTTAACTCCAGGAGACTGGAGGGGTGGAATTTGTAGAAAAGGCATACAGGATTTACAAGTCCTGATAATTTTTTTCAAGTCTTTAATAGGAAAATGAGGAAATCTATGATGAAGTCCTCTCCAATTTAAGTGAGTAAGTTCATGGAGATCTTGGGCCCACTGGAAATCTTGGGCCTGTTGCATGGAAAGGGCTTGAGCTGCAGAGGACACTAATTGATCAGCTAATAGGTTTCCTCTGGAGAGGAATCCGGGCAAACCTTGGTGTCCTCGGAGATGCTGCAAGAATATGGGCTTGGATCGTGCCATCAGCAATGATCTCACCTGAATCATCAAGGGGGTTATGGGGTTTTTATCTAACTTGATATAAGAAGAGGCTAAGGTGGGAAGCAAGTTCACCACATACAGACTATCAGAAAAAAGATTCATAGGTTCAGAAATTTTACTTAGGGCCAATGCTATGGCATACAATTCCTTAAATTGTGCTGAGCCAGTAACTTTTTCAAAATGCTGGGTTTCTTTTAACTTGCTTGAGAGGTGAGGAGGGGGAAAGACAACAACAGCAGACCCCTCCTTCCCTCCATCGGTAAACACATTCAAGGCATCAGAAAGGGGCTTACTCAAAAAGAGCCTAGGGGTGGTCCAACTTAACTTGGAGAAGGAGGCAACCCATCTGCTAGGCCCGTAATGGCAATCAATCTTACCCAAAAAACCTGTCAGAGCCTCGGACACTCTATTGTGATTTCGCTTGATCCATTCAAAGTCTGACAAACGATAAGGAATGGTTAAAATTTCCGAGTCTTTCCCATAATGTCTTAAGGTGGTGTCTCTGCCTTTGACTATAAGACCCGCCAGTTGATCTAACTGGGCATACACTCGTGGAGCACCTCCTATTGATGCATGGACCCATTGGAGAGGGTTACCTTGCTGCGTGATAACAGCGGTAAGCAACTCCAAGCCAGGAAGAATCCATAGACAAAGATCACAGTCAGGCTGATACTGAGCTAGCTGGGCATTATCAAGCACCAATTGAATCTGTCTAAATACTTGTTTATGTTCCTCCGTTAATACAACAGGCTCAGATGGGGTTTTATCTCTCAACAACTCAAAGAGAGGGATAAGGTCCTCTGTTGTAATGTGGAGCCAGGGTCTAAGCCAATTAAGCTCCCCTAATACCTTTTGTAATTCTACCAGGGAGTAGGAGTCCTTGATAGATAGCTGGGGCTTAAGGGGACATACAGAGTCCAGGTGAAGCCTCGCTCCCAGTATTTCAAAGGGAGGCACGGTCTGGACCTTGCTGCTAGACACATGTAACCCACCTTGTTTCAAGAGGGTTTGGAGCTTCTGGTAGGCAGAGCTCAGCTGTTGGGTAGTGGATGCTCCTAAAATAATATCATCCATGTATGCATATAGGACCACACCTGCCCACTGTTGAAGGGGCTGCAAAACCTGAGAGACATATCGCTGGCAAAAGGCTGGGCTGTTAGCCATGCCCTGTGGCAACACTGTCCATTCATATCTCTCATCAGGCCCCTGAAAATTGGTGGAAGGTACGGAGAAAGCAAACTTCTCACAATCAGCAGGGTTGAGGGGATTGGAGAAAAAACAATCCTTAATATCAATCACAATAAGGAACAAATCTTTTGGAATGGATGGGATCCAGGGCAACCCCCTCAGGGGCGTGCCCACAGGAACCATCCACTCATTGATCTTTCTTAAATCCTGTAACATCCTCCACTTGCCAGAGGCCTTCTGAATAACAAAAACAGGACTATTCCATGGGCTTAGGGAAGGTCTAATGTGTCCCAGTTTTAACTGTTCTTGGGTAATTTCTCTAAGTCTTTGAAGCTTAGCTTGTGGTAATGGCCACTGCTCCACCCAGACTGGAGGTCCTGGGAGCCATGTAATAGCAGGTGTTATCGGAGCAGTGGCCTTTAGGATTGGGGGTGCAGCTTCACTTGCGAGAGGGGTATATTAGATCTTGAAGCCTCAAAGGAAAGGCCTCCCCTATAATCACTGAGGTTCTTAGTACAACCAAATAGTCATTGGTATTCTTCTCTCCCCGATATGTTTTCATAAAGATTTTTAGGATTGCTGGTAATGTAGACATCAGCCGCTCCTAGAATGTCTTGGCCCAGCAAGTTAGCTGTCAGGCCAGAGGCAATGAGGGGTCTGACTTCCCCATGGTTGCTATCTATGTCTTCCCATTTAAGCCAGTCCTTAGTCTCCTCAGAGGTTGCATTGCCCCCGACCCCTAATAAAGGGGGCCCCGGAACTAGCCTCCAGTGAAGGGGAACTTCCTCCTTTCTAAGCACAGTTCGGTCTGCCCCAGTGTCAATTAGGCAGCGGAACTTTTTTCCCGATATGACTATGTCCATCTTTGGTCTTACCCCCGGTATTATGGGCACTGTCCAATGGGCCCTGGGGGGATCAGAAGAACTCCTTCCTCCTTGGGCTAACGGGGCTGGAGGTCGCCCCTCCCCTAGTTTAACGGCGAGTGGCCAGCGGCCAGCGGCCAGCAGCAGCGGCAGCAGAGGCTGGAGTGGCTGCAAGCAGCGGCGCCGCTGAGCACCGGAGGCTGCGGGAATGGGCGATCCGGTTGCCTTGGATGTCAAACTTAGACCTGCAATCTTTCTGCCAATGTAATCCCTTCCTGCACCTAGGACAGGGCGTCCTAGGTCAGCACCGTCCCCTCCCGCTCATCAGGGGAGCCCCTTGATTGCCACTGCTATTTTTTGTAGCATGGTCATTAGGGCAATCCCTCTTGAAGTGTCCTATCTGACTGCATCCAAAACAATTTTGATTTCTCCCCCTTTTGTCTGGGGCTCTGCTCCCTGGGGACTGTAAAGTGGGCTTCAGTCAAGGCCTCTGTTAAAGAGGCTGTTTGTGCCTGCAAGGCGGCAACCTAGGTCTGGGACTGGTGGGCTTGAGTGCCCACATCCTTGGAGGCAACTATCCACCTTTCCATGGACCTATCTTTCAGCCCTACACAGGCCAACTTGTGGTCAGTAGTCATCCCCTCCCAAATCAACATTTTAACAAATTGATCCCGCAATGGCCCTGGGGGAAATTTACGCTGCAAGCTCTTTTCCACCGTATCTATAAAGGACGGGAGGTCCTCAGTGGGCTTTTGGGTGATTCCGGAAACCAGCGGTTCCAAGGGGCCTTCCTCCAGTTTTCTCCAGGCAGCCAGCCCAAGGGCTCTTACTTGCTCCTGATAAGGGGCGGGAATGGCGGCCTGCTGGAGACCTGTAGCAAACTGGTCAGTGGTCCCCGAGAGCATCCCAAAGGTAACGGGAATTGGAGGGCTTGCAGATTGGTTTCTCTCTGCCTGTACGTGGCATTCCTCCCTAAAGAAGGCACACCACTTAAGGAACAGGGGACCAGGAAGGACTGCCTTTGCCAAGCTCTTCCAATCCTGAGTAGTACAATGCTGATGAGCTAACCCTTGGAGGATGGTCTCAGCCCACAGGGAATTAGGCCCATCCTCTGAGACTGCCTTCTTTAGTTCTTTGAGCTCTTGGGTTTCCCAGGGGTACCACGTAGCTGGCCTGTTCCCGCCAGGGTTAACATTTACTTGAAATGCCTGATAAGAGGGTGGCACTGGCCCGTTCCTGCCAGAGTTAAACGCCGGATAAGATGGGGGCAGGGCGGTGTCAGAGGGCCTCTCAGCGATATACGCTGATGGGTCGGGGCCGGCCCAGGGAGGCAGCCAGAGATATTCCTCATCAAAACATTCCCATTCCCTTTCCTCCGGGGGCGCGGACGCCTCCCTAGGAGTTAGTCTATCTGGTCCTTTTGGGTATTGCCTATTAACTCCCTGTTTGCTGGGACTCTTTGCGGGACCTGCTGAGCAGGGCGGTAAAGATCGAGTGTTCCCGAAACATGCCTTAAGGGCTGACAACGTAGGGTATACTCCCAGAGGGGGATCTTCACCCTGGTCTATCTCTCCCTTTCTGATCAGCCGTTCAACATGGTCCCAGGTGGAATAATCAAAAGGGTTACTGGCAGGGAGCCAGGGGGCCACCCTCACAAAGGTCTCCCAAACTCTTTCTGCCTGGGAATCTGAGAGTTCCAACCCTCGGCTTTTAAGCATATATCTCAGCGCTTTAAGCGCAGGTTCATCCTTAGAGGTTGCTTGTCCCATTCTCCCGGGAATGCGCTTACCACGTAATCCGACTGCTTACTCTGCCGAACTTCCGGTTCGTCAACCGAGTGATTGTTGATCCATCTGCGTTCCTCACACGCCTCTTCGGACGTGCCCCACACGCTTCCTTGGATGTGTCCCTGTTCGGGCGCCAGCTATCGGGGTTTTTCAGCCTCTCTCCCACCGGTCCTGCTCTCGGTCAGGACTACAGCTCTTTGTGTTACAAGCTCTTTCTGTTACAAGCTCTTTCCGTAACCCTCTGAGGAAGGGAGGGAGAGGGGCTCGCCCCGATAGGCAGAGCAAGGGAGGTAAGCGCCGCTGTCCACCCGTTCCCGCAGCCTCCGGCACTCGGCAGCGCCGCCGCTTGCAGCCGCTCCAGCCTCTGCTGCCGCTGCTGCTGGCCGCTGGCTGCTGGCCACTCGCCGCTGGCTGCTCCTTTCGCCGGAGACAATCAGACATGACAGGAAGTTCACTCGAAGGAAGAACTCTTTTATTGGGGCTCAGGGCATGGGATATATAGGGTGAAGTCTCTCCTGATCGGTCACCTATGCTAATAAGGTGACTTTCACTTTTCCAAATCAGGCACAGAGTTGTGCGCATGCACAGCTGTCTCTGATGTAAGAAGCGGACCGGAGTGGGCGCAGCTAAACCTCAGGGGACTTTTGGCGGCCACCCCTGCAGCGCGGCTGAGTTCTCAGTGGCCATCTTTGTGGCATGGCTGAGATTCAAAGGCAGTTCTCAGCGGCCACCCTCGTGGCGAGGCTGAGATGCAAAGGCAGTTCCCCACACAACTGTGGCATTGTTATGATAGTTTTGGGGTCTTCTAGGCTAGTGAAGAATATACATCATGCATTTGGCACAAATACTGAAGCCCTTGTATTGTTTGGTATGAAAGGGTGTCAGGTGGCACTGGGATGAAACTCGTGTGTCTGCTTTTACTGCCATAAAATGGGCAGTCAAGGTCACGCATGCCTTAAATGTGATAGATCCATCAATTTCCTATGAGGTGGATGCTCATGTGACTGAAGACAGGTATGGCTGGGGTCTCTGGCAGTAGCCTGAATGAACTGCCAACTAATTGGATTCTGGTCACAACTCTGCAAAAGAGCAGAGGTACAGTACACCTTAATAGAGAAACAGTTGGTTACCATGTACCATGCTTTGCTGGTTACAGAACGCATCACAGAACAGCCCCAGTAAAGGAAATCACCACCTATCCCATTGTGGGGTGGGTATGACACTGGACCCACGGAGTGGTGTGGAACAAATGCCTACACTGGCCAAGTTGGGCACATAGCTACAGCAGCATAGCTCCCTCTCTAGTAGCCCCATAGACATGCTAACACATACTGCTGTGTCCCCTATACAACTACAAGTGCGAATTAAAGAGGAATTCTTGAAGCTGTAGTTTGGCCATCAGAATAATATCTTGCTGCCAGCACCAATTGAAATAACATCAGGATTCTGTTCAGTGGACGTGGCTGTGGACATTGTGACACAGGACCAGTGATAGCTGACCCTCCTGGCACCTTGGGGACAAGGCCTAGAAGCTGGCCTCCTGTGTATTCCTGGAGTAATGGCAGAGTGGCCCCCAAAAATCACAGTAGTATATTCTGAACAGCCAGATGGTAGGAGCATCTTACTTGGGAATTTTGTTTTACCATGATGACCAGGGCATGCACCTCCAGTAGCACTATATATTGACCCCTCAGTAATACCCATGGGGAAATGGGTAAAGGTATGGTATACTAGATCTGGACAAGACCCCTTCCTTCTATGGTCCTATCACAGGACCACTCTCTTACAAGCATCCTACCTGATAAACAAGATTTTCCTGTTGGGGTCATTAAAACATGTGTCTTATCACCATTAATGTTAATCTCCTCTAATGTCTTTGTGGATTGGGCACACACATTAGCACAAAACTGCTACTCACTGGTATGCATGGAGCTCCCTATCAGTACTGCTACTGGCCTCTAGTGGAAAGTTTGAATCATGAACTGAGACTGATTTGAATACAACTGGGATGACTACTTAGTGACAATTAGTCTCCTTGGGCTTGAGGATGACTCATTATAATTTTTGTTGTTACAAGGTGCCAGCTCTCTCACACAGGGACTATTATAGAAGGTTGATATTTCCTGTAGAAAGTGTGAGTTGTGAACTCATCTGAGTAGAACTGGTTTGAATACGGCTGAAATAACCTCCTCAGGCTTGAGGAATATTATAATTTTTGTGACCTGTATCACAATTTTTGTTATTACCTGCATGCTGTTGTTATTCTCTGTTGCTGTTTTGGAATCTGGTTACAATGTCCAATTTTCTCACACTGAGACCATTGCAGAAGATCAGGGGCATGTGGACTGTGAGGCAAAAATCCTGGAGGGGTGGAATGTGGGGAAAATGGAGGTTCCTATGGCCAGGGAGCCTCACCTGAACCTAAACTATTTAATGATGTAATTGGCCTGCTGCTAGGCTACTGCTTCCACACCCATAATCAGTAAGCTATTATTGACTGAGTCACTATATAAAGATATCTGCCCAGTGCTCTGATGGAGGCAGTGTCAGAGGTGGAGTACAGCCCTGCAGACTGTTGAATACAGATGTGATTCTAATGTTAGACCTACTGCTTGGGGAATAAAGCTAGATAAAAACGCTTTTACTCCAAGAACATTCCATTTTCATTTCTCTATCTCACTGAATTCATAGTGAACTTTCCTGGGGCTGAAACCTTCAGGAAAGACACACATGTAGCAAAGAAATTTCTTTGTGTATATGAAAATAGTAAATATATTCCTCAAAAATCCCATTTTACTCAATACTAATATGGATAAAGTGCTGTGAACATTCAAAGACAGCCAGGGTGCTTGTTTAAATTGGAAAAAGCCACAAGTCTTAACAAGCAGTTCTCTCGTTGCTTACAACTTTGTTTATAAAAGTATTCATAACTTCCTAAGGCTTATTTTAATTTTCTTCGTTTTTGGCACCAACTACTTCATGCAACTTTCAGTTTTCCAGAGTTCTCTTTACATGGTACACAAACCACCAGGTTTGTATCTACACTCAACTTTCAATTTACTGCTAGCAGATTTTCTGCATTATAGTTCTTCTTTAACAAATCTTGGTTTAGCTTCTTAGAGACATTATCAGCTCCACTGCTTATTCTGTTTGTTTTTTTTTTCCACATGTGGGCCACAACCCAGAAGATACCGGAAGAAGGAAAGTTATATTATCCCTCATTATTCTCAGTCCACACATTCTTAAATTTTACAAGCACAAAATGTTTAAGGATCAGAACATGTAATTGCCTTCATCTGCTCCCAGGATAAATGTGATCAACCTAGGATATAATGCTTAAAGATAAAACAGAATTCAAAGAACTATTATTTCTAAAAGGGTAGTACACACTGCGTTGAGAAATTGTTTTTCTGCATTATGACATGAGAAGTAGGCAAATTTGTGGACAGTAAAGAAAAAAGATGAACACTTGCTGGCTCTTTCTGAATTTGAGTTTTACACCAAATGCAATTTGTATTATCTTGTGTCATACAAATATTTCCTTATCATCCAAGGAGTACTGATGAACTCACTTAAGGACCATGTAACTTTGTTGGTTGG
Organism: Phataginus tricuspis; assembly: GCA_029783875.1. Lineage (NCBI taxonomy): Eukaryota > Metazoa > Chordata > Mammalia > Pholidota > Manidae > Phataginus > Phataginus tricuspis. The sequence goes on from JAQQAC010016209.1 coordinate 72,549,463, forward strand.
CAGACTCAATTCAACCAGCACTGTCTGAGTTAAAATGTCAAGTTTCACAGTTCTATTCCAGAATGTTTATTAACTTTTGATAAGAGCAAATCTAGTCTCGCTGTCTCCTCATTTTATTTTTTGACTATTAAACTGAAAAATTCTCCAGAAGTGCAATCCCTGATTTTACCCTATTTCTATTGGCACCCTTTTAAATTATTGGGATTATTGTGAGGATGGAGCCTCCACGTGGTGAACTGTGGGGAGTTAGAAGAAACAAAAAGCTCAGCAATAGATTGGATTGTTCATGTAAGCGACCAAATAGAGAAAATTTGTGTCATATTGATAAAGTTCTGGATCTTCAAGATATAGCACGGACAATTATTGCATATCCCAGATGCTCTAGGCTCTAGGTCATTGCAACCATTGGTTGCATTAGGGGAGTGAGTATAGGATGGGGTGAAGGACACTTGTACAGGTCTCTTAGCATCCTGAGAATCAACAGGCCAGATTTCTCTTACACAATAGAGTGCATTAATGTATGAACTTCTAGTTCCACAAGGATCATGTGATACAGGTCATATTATATACATAGGTTGTGGTCAGAAAATAGTTTTGTTGTTTTCTTTGGAACTAATTAAGACTCAAATGCATGGTTCTGGTATCCAAGAAATTTAGTATGTATCACTTGGAAATGTAAGTGTTTTGTCAGAGACAAAGGTCACTTTAGACCAAGTATAATGAGTTCACAGAAAACAGGAATTTCCTTTTGTGTTCAATAGAGATTGAGAAATTTGACTGAATTGGAGAGAGGGTTGACCTTGGATTTGAGTTCTACAGAATAAGCTATATCCTATCAATTTCCTTGACAGTTGTCTGGCAGTGGATTTCAAAAACATAGGTTTTATATTGTTCATTACAGTCCCTGATGACTCTTCCTTTAGTAATCTGAAGAGGCTGTTTCATTTGTTTTTTCCAAATGTTGCTTTTCTTACATCCCCTTATTGAGTACATTTCAATCGAAGTTAAAGATTTCCTTTCACAAAGGCCTCTCTCAAAAATAATCTGCTTATCACTACATATTTGATAATATGTCACTAATACATTTCTTATCTTCATATTAACATATATCCTTTTAACCTCAAAATGGAATTTGTTCATAAAAATTCCATATTATGTTTTTAATGTCTGTGTATCTAATGATTTATCTTCCATAATTCTTAACATCAGAAATTGTGCATATGGATTTTTTCTTAATCTAGCCAGAGCTTACCAAAGTTATTGATTTTTAAAGAAAACAGCTTTTGTTTCATTGATTTTTAAAAAACATTTCTTTTCTACTTTATTAATTTATGTTCTCTATTATTTACTTGGGTTTAATTTTATGTATTTCTAACTTTTGAGGAGGAAATACTGATAATTTTACATCTTTCATTTTTTGCTTATATAAGCATGAAATCCTGAGTTTCTCTTAAAAATTCCAGATTTTTGATAAGTTGTATTTTTATCATCAGTAAGATAACATATAATGACTGATTTCTATCTTTTTAAAATTATTAAGACATTTTTATGGTCATTGTATGATCTGTGTTGATGAACATAATATGTTTGCTTGCAAGGAACATGTATTCTTCCTCAGTGACTATAATATTCTATACATATCAATCAAGTGAAGATAATAAATAGTGTTTTTCAGATCTTTGTCTTTGCTATTTTTGTCTGGTTATTCTACCAGCTGATGAATGAAGGGTATTATATTTGCAAGCTATGATCACAGAATTTCTGTTTCTCCCTATATTTCTGCCAATTTTTGTTTCATGTATTTTGATGCTCTGTTAATTACAAACACATTTATGATTGCCTGTCTTCCCAGCAAATTGACATTTATCATTACGAAATGTACTGTTTATCAATCTCACAACACTTTTTCAATTCCTTGAAATATATTTTTTGACATTAATACTGCCATTCCAACATTCTTTTTTTTGGTATCATTAATATACAATCACATGAATGACATTGTAGTTACTAGATTCACCACATGATCAAGTCCCAACCACATACCCCTTTACAGTCACTGTATATCAGCATAATAAGATACTATAGAGTCACTACTTCACTTCTCTGTGCTATACTGCCTTCCCAGTGACTTCCCCTACATTATGTGTGCCAATCGTAATGCCCCTTATTCCCCTTCTGCCTCCCTTCCCACCCACCCTCCCCAGTCCCCTTCCCTTTGGTAACTGTTAGTCCATTCTTGGGTTCTGTGAGTCTGCTGCTGTTTTGTTCCTACAGTGTTTGCTTTGTTCTTATGCTCCACAGATGAGTGAAATCATTTGGTACTTGTCTTTTTCTGCATGGTTTATTTCACTGAGCATAATATCCTCTAGCTCCATCCAAGTTGTTGCAAATGGTAGGATTTGTTTTCTTCTTATGGCTGAATAATATTCCATTGTGTATATGTACCACATCTTCTTTATCCATTCATCTACTGATGGACACTTAGGTTGTTTCCATGTCTTTACTATTGTAAATAGAACTGCGATAAACATAGGGGTGCATATGTCTTTTTGAAACTGGCATCCTGCATTCTTAGGGTAAATTCCCAGGAGTGGATTTCCTGGGTCAAATGGTATTTCGATTTTTAGTTTTTTGAGGAACCTCCATACTGCTTTCCACGATGGTTGAACTATTTTACATTCCACAAGCAGTGTAGGAGGGTTCCCCTTTCTCTGCATCCTCACCAGGATTTGTTGTTCCTAGTCTTTTCTATGTTGGCCATCCTAAGTGGTGTGAGATGATATCTCACTGTGGTATTAATATACATTTCCTTGATAATTAGTGATGTGGAGCATCTTTTCATGTACCTGTTGGCCATTTAAAGTTCTTCTTTGGAGAAGTGTCTGTTCATATCCTCCCCCCATTTTTTAATAGGGTTATTTGTTTTTTTGGGTGGTGAGGTGTGTAAGTTCTTTATATATTTTGGATGTTAACCCTTGTTGGATATGTCATTTACAAATATATTCTCCCATAATGTAGGATGCTTTTTCCTTCTGCTGATGGTGTCCTCTGCTGTACAGAAGCTTTTTAGCATGATGTAGTCCCATTTGTTCATTTTTTTGTTTCCCTTGCCTGTGGAGATGCGTTCAGGACAAAGTTGCTCATGTTTATATTTAAGAGAGTTTTGCTTATGTTTTCTTCTAAGAGTTTTATGGTTACATGACTTACACTCTGCTCTTTGATCCATTTTGAGATTAATTTTGTGTGTGGGGTTAAACAGTAATCCAGTTTCATTCTCTGGCATGTAGCTGTCCAGTTTTGACAGCACCAGTTGTTGAAGAGGCTGTCATTTCCCTATTGTATATCCATAGCTCTTTTATCGTATATTAATTGACCATATATGCTTGGGTTTATATCGAGACTCTCTAGTCAGTTTCATTGGTCTATGGGTCTGTTCTTGTGCCAGTACCAAATTGCCTTGATTACTGTGGCTTTGTAGTAGAGCTTGAGGTCAAGGAGCGTAATTCCCCCACTTTATTCTTCCTTCTCAGGATTGCTTTGGCTATTCATCGTCTTTTGTGGTTCTTATGAATTTTAGACCTATTTGCTCTAGTTCCCTGAAGATTGCTGTTCATATTTTGATAGGGATTGCATTGAATCTGTAGATTGCTTTAGACAGGATACCCATTTTAACAATATTAATTCTTCCTATCCATGAGTATGGGCTGTGTTTCCATTTACTGGTATCTTCTTTAATTTCTCTCAAGAGTTTTTTGTAGTTTTCAGGGTATAGGTCTACACTTCCTTCATTAGGTTTATTCCTAGGTATTTTATTCTTTTTGATGCAATTGTGAATGGAATTGTTTTCCTGATTTTTATTTCTGCTAGTTCATCATTAGTGTATAGGAATGCAACAGATTTCTGTGTATTAGTTTTGTATCCTGCAACTTTGCTGAATTCAGATATTAGACCAAGTAATTTTGGAGTGGATTGTTTAGGATTTTTTATGTACAATATCATGTTATCTGCAAACAGAGACAGCTTAACTTCTACATTGTAAATCTAGATGCCTTTCCTTTCTTTGTGTTGTCTGATTGCCATGACTAGGACCACCAGAATTATGTTTAATAAAAGTGAGGCGAGTAGGCATCCTTGTCTTGTTCATGATCTTAAAGGAAAGGCTTTCTGCTTCTCGCTAAGTATAATGTTGGCTGTGAGATTTCCATATATGGCCTTCATTATGTTGAGGTTCTTGCTCTCTATTCCCATTTTTTTGAGCGTTTTATCATGAATGGATGTTGAATTTTGTTGAATGCTTTTTCAGCATCTATGAGATGATCATGTGATTCCTGTCCTTTTTCTTGATGTGGTGGATGATGTTAATGGATTTAAAAATGTTGTACCATCCTTGCATCCCTGGAATAAATCCTACTTGATCATGATGGATATTTTATGTATTTATGAATTCAGTTTGCTAATATTTTACTGAGTATTTTTGCATCCATGTTCATCAGGGATATTGGTCTGTAATTTTCTTTTATTGTGGTGTCTTTGCTTAGTTTTGGTATTAGAGTGATGGTGGCCTCATAGAATGAGTTTGGGAGTATTCCCTCCTCTTCTACTTTTTGGAAAACTTAAAGGAGGATGAGTATCATGTCTTCACTAAACGTTTGATAAAATTCAGCGGTGAAGCCATCTTCACCAGGGGTTTTGTTCTTAGGTAATTTTTTGATTACCAATTCAATTTCCTTGCTGGTAATTGTTCTATTCAGATTACCTGTTTCTTCCTGGGTCAGCCTTGGAAGGTTGTATTCTTCCAGAAAGTTTTCCATTTCTTCTAAGTTATCCAGTTTGTGAGCATATAGTTTTTCATAGCATTTTCTAATAATTCTTTGTATTTCTGTAGTACCCGTAATGATTTTTCCTTTCTCATTTCTGATTCTGTTTATGTGTGTAGACTCTCTTTTTTTCCTGATAAGTCTGGCTAAGAGTTTATCTATTTTGTTTATTTTCTTGAAGAACGTGCTCCTGTTTTCATAGATTCTTTCTATACTTTTATTTATCTTGGTTTTATTTATTTTTGCTCTAATCTTTATTATGTCCCTCCTTCTACTGACTTTGGCCTCCTTTGTTCTTTTTCTAGTTTCATTAATTGAGAGCTAAGACTGTTCATTTGGGATTGTTCTTCTTTCCTGAGGTAGGCATGTATTGCAGTGCACTTCCCTCTTGGCATGACCTTCGCTGTGTCCCATAGATTTTGAGTTGTTGTATCATTGCTGTCCTTTGTCTCCATATATTGTTTGATCTCTGTTTTTATTTGGTCATTGATCCATTGATTATTTAGGAGCATGTTGTCAAGCCTCCATGTGTTTGTGAGCCTTTTTTTTTTCTTTGTACAGTTTATTTCTAGTTTCATACCTTTCTGGCCTGAGAAACTGGTTGGTACAATTTCAATCTTTTTGAAATTACTGAGGCTTTTTTTGTGGCCTAGTAATGATCTATTCTTGAAAATTTTCCATGTGGACTTGAGAAGAATATGTGCCCTGTTGCTTTTGGATGGAGTGTTCTAAGATGTCCGTCAAGTCCATCTGTTCTAATACGTTGTTCAGTGCCTCTGTCTCTTTATTATCTGTCTGGTTGATCTGTCCTTTGGAGTGAGTGTTGTGTTGAAGTCTCCTAAAGTGAATGCATTATATTCTATTTCCCCTTTTAATTCTGTTAGTATTTGTTTCACATATGTAGGTTATCCTGTGTTGGGTGCGTAGGTATTTATAATAGTTATATCCTTTTGTTGGACTGACCCCATTATCATTATGTAATATCCTTCTTTGTCTCTTGTGACTTTCTTTGGTTTGAAGTCTATTTTGTTTGATACAAGTACTGCAACTCCTGCTTTTTTCTCCCTATTATTTGCATGAAATATCTGTTTCTATCCCTTTATTTTCAGTCTGTGTATGTCTTTGGATTTGAAGTGTGTTTCTTGTAGGTAGCATATGGATGGTCTTGTTTTTTTATCCATTAAGTTACTGTATGTCTTTTGATTGGTGCATTCAGACCATTTACATTTAGGTTGATTATTAATAGGTATGTATTTATTGCCATTGCAGGCTTTAGATTCGTGGTTACCAAACGTTCAAGGGTAATTCCTTTACTATCTAACAGTCTCACTTAACTCACTTAGTATGCTATTACAAACACAGCCTAAAGGGTCTTTTAATTTTTCCTCCTTTTTTATCGGAGTTTTTTCCACCTCTCTCCCTCCCACCGGTCCTGCTCTGGGTCAGGACTACAGCTCTTTGTGTTACAAGCTCTTTCTGCGACCCTCCGAACCAGCGGAGGGGAGGAAGGCAGGGAGAGAGGCTCGCCCCGATAGACAGAGCAAGGGAGGTAAGCGCCGGCTGTCCGCTCGTTCCCGCAGCCTCCGGAGCTCGGCGGCGCCACCGCTTGCAGCCGCTCCAGCCTCTGCTGCTGCCGCCGCTGGCCTCTGGCCACTGGCCACTCGCCGCTGGCCGCCCCTTTCCCCGGAGACAATCAGACGCGACAGGAAGTTCACTGGAAGGGAGAACTCGTTTATTGGGGCTCAGGGCATGGGATATATAGGGTGAAGCCCCCCCTGCAACTTTCACTTTTCCGAATCAGGCTCAGAGCTGTGCGCATGCGCAGCTGAACCCCAGGGGGCTTTCAGCAGCCATCTTTGGCGTGGCTGAGATTTAATTCAGAGGTAGTTCTCAGCGGCCATCTTTGGCGTGGCTGAGATTTAAAGGCAGTTCTCAGCGGCCACCCTCGTGGCGAGGCTGAGATGCAAAGGCAGTTCCCCACATTTCCCCCTTTTTGTTTTTGTATGAGCATGAGAGATGCCATCCTGTACTCGAGGATGTGCCTGTCTTAGGTTGTCCCCATCTTTCAGGAGATCTTACCCGTCATTGACTACCATCCTAGCACTTCCAGTAATGACATTCTCAAGAGGTTGCTCGCACCTCTCTGTAAGGCTATAAATGCCCATGAATGCTCTGGGGTATGGGGAACTCCTTCAATAATATCTGTTGCTGTTGATATGATCTTCACCACCGCATGAGCATGAAAATAACTGATGACATTAAAATTATTATACCTCCTAATAACAGCTTGGGTAGACTAAACAAACTTAATTATTTCTTCCCATACTCTGGTAAAAAAAGGAAAGAAGCAGAGGGTAAGAAAACATAGGGCTGCAAAGATGTCCTTGTTGAAGGCTTAACAGTGTCACTTCTTCAGCAGGCTGGACTATGGCAGGAGTAATAGTCCAGCATTCATCACTCCTTTTCTTCTTCCTCAAAAGGTCAGTCCTGAAAGAGAGAAGAAAGACAAGCCCTCAAGAGGTCACCCTCTTGGGGAGAATCTATATCATGGCTTGCTTCCATTTGCTGAGTGGTCTGAGGGCAGAATTTCAAGTTCCTAGCAGGAACCCAGATTGAATTCGGTCCGCCTATAGGAAATATACATCCGAATCCTCTGCCCATACTTATCAGTGGATCTGGTCCTCGCCATTGCCCAGTCAGCTGGTCTTTCCAGCGCACTTCTATTTTGGCATATGGCGTTTGATTTGTCCAGTGCCTTTGAAAGGCCATTAGAGGTTGATTTTTTGAAAAATTTAAAATATTTAATGTAAGTAGAGCCATCCGTAATTGGTCGTGGGGGCTTATTCCCCCTTTTTGTTTTTGTAACATCAGTCTGCCAGAGACCATTAGGTTTAATGCCTCTTGGGTTAACTCCAGGAGACTGGAGGGGTGGAATTTGTAGAAAAGGCAAACAGGATTTACAAGTCCTGATAATTTTTTTCAAGTCTTTAATAGGAATATGAGGAAATCTATGATGAAGTCCTCTCCAATTTAGGTGAGTAAGTTCATGGAGATCTTGGGCCCACTGGAAATCTTGGGCCTGCTGCATGGAAAGGGCTTGAGCAGCAGAGGACGCTAATTGATCAGCTAATAGGTTTCCTCTGGAGAGGAATCCGGCAAACCTTGGTGTCCTCGGAGATGCTGCAAGAATATGGGCTTGGATCGTGCCATTAGCAAGGATCTCACTTGAATCATCAAGGGGGTTATGGGGTTTTTATCTAACTTGATATAAGAAGAGGCTAAGGTGGGAAGCAAGTTCACCACATACAGACTATCAGAAAAAAGATTCATAGGTTCAGAAATTTTACTTAGGGCCAATGCTATGGCATACAACTCCTTAAATTGTGCTGAGCCAGTAACTTTTTCAAAATGCTGGGTTTCTTTTAACTTGCTTGAGAGGTGAGGAGGGGGAAAAACAACAACAGCAGACCCCTCCTTCCCTCCATCGGTAAACACATTCAAGGCATCAGAAAGGGGCTTACTCAAAAGGAGTCTAGGTGAAGCCTCGCTCCCAGTATTTCTTGGGTAATTTCTTTAAGTCTTTGAAGTTTAGCTTATGGTAATGTCTACTGCTCCACTCAAACTGGAGGTATTGGGAGAGCATAAGGTGTTTTAACTCCCAGTTTTGTGCTGTAATATACTGAAATACTTCTAGGCTATAACTTAACAGGAACATAAAATCTTAGCACAAATATAACTGGTCTAGAATTAAACAAGGCTTATATATTACAAATAAAACACCATATATATAAAATCAATGGCATCTATTGATTTCTAGATCTTAAGTGTTTTATCAGACTTAGATATAACTAATCAGAAACTCAAATCTGGATACAACAAATCCAAGCTTTGTTGATTTGTATGAAATTTCTTCTATATAGATAAGAATTACTAGGGTTAGTTTAAACTCTGTTCAATCTCTAATAACAGCAATTTTGTTACTTCTTGGAATATTTGCACTATTTTGAAATAACTGATAAACTTAAAACAACTTACACTGACAGCTCCATGCATTACAAGATGTCTCTAAATGTATTTCTTTTAACCTGAGCTGAATTTACTGCTTATAATAAATTATATTTCTCAATATCACTAAGAGTCTTCAAAAGCATAGAGACTGCTATTTGTCAATAAAAACTGCAAGAAAGGCAATCTAAAAGCATAATAACTTACTGGGGAAATTTGCATATAATCTGAAAAATGAACTAAGTACCAAGATCAGAAAACTTGTTTCAATGCTATATAATTACATGGCAAGATATCCTGAAGCAAACACTTCTATGAATTCTCAGAAAAGGAAAGATCAAACATCAAGTGTTCATCAAACCTTTCTTTCAACAAAGCCTTATTAACATGTGAATATCCTTTGCCTCAAGGTATACAGGCTTTCTTTATCTTTAGTTCTATTTCAATATTTTAAACTTAAGATTACTTCTGGATCTTAACACATACAGTAACTTACTAAAATTGGTCAAAGTAAACTTTATTCTGTCACTTTGACTTTTAAGATTATCATTTAGGTTTACATGCAATTAACATTAGTATTTAATTGCTTTCAATGAGCTGGAACATATAACGTTAAGTCTTTCAAGAAGAAAAATTGCTTTTTTACATTCTGCAGGTTCCAAAAAAAACTAGTCCATATTAAGCCAGTCTTAAAGAACTAATCTAAAGATAAATTTATAGACCCAAACAGCTGACAGTTTTATTTTACTACTAAGAGACAAAAATCCAACTCTAGCGCTTATTTTCTCATGCCTAAGTGATGCTTAGCAAACATGCAAAGTAGGAGAGCAAGGCACAGGCTTTTATTTAGAAATAAAGTGATAGGACAGAGCTCCTGGCTCACCCCAGGAGGGGACAAGAGAGTCCGGTGTGCTGCATTTGTCTGAACACCCAGAATTAACTTAACACAAGGAATTTCTCACCCCATCTCCCTCTGGGATACTGGCGTCTTGGTCTGGTTGCATATCAAAAGGCGACTTGCCCAGCCCCCACGTGGGCTGAGGTATTGTCTGTTTGCTAAAGAGAAAGTTAACAATCTTGCTTCCCAAACTTCCTGGGTGATAAAATGCAACCTTATCTTTAAGGTGGGATCTTTTGCTGCTTTTTACTATGCTGTTTACAGCTGGGTTTGCATGCTAAATTAGTTGCCTGGTTTGCAAAACCACCCCATCAGATCTGAAAAGGAAAGACAGCAAACAGGCCTGAGCCTTTTAGCATGCTAAAGTGAATCCTATAAGTGATTAGCATAATAAAAGCATGAGGTACTCTTCTTTATCTGGGGAACACCCACCTATCTCATTGAAGAATGACTCTGGAGCTTAATGTTTAACACAGAGTCTTGGAAGGGGGTTTCTCTGCACGCAGTCACGTCGCTGACTCCAAATATTCTGCCTTGCTTTTTCCCGGAGGTCCTTCCCCCACTCTGACTACACCCACAGTCCTTGTCTCATTAGCAGAGATGCTGTACTAGCAAAAAGTCAAGGAGCCACCTTTACTAAGCTTTCCAGACCTTCTCAGCTTGAGAGTCCGAGAGTTCTAATCCTCAGCTCTTAAGCATATCAGCGCTTTAAGCGCAGGTTCATTCTTAGAAGTTGCTTGTCCCATTCTCTCGGGAATGCGCTTACCACGTAATCCAACTGCTTTACTCTACCAACTATCGGTCCGGCCGTTGACCGAGTGATCGTTGATCCGTCTGCGTTCCTCACACGCCTCTTCGGACGTGCCCCACACTCTTCCTTGGACGTGTCCCACGTTCAGGCGCCAGTTATCGGAGTTTTTTCCACCTCTCTCCCTCCCACCGGTCCTGCTCTGGGTCAGGACTACAGCTCTTTGTGTTACAAGCTCTTTCTGCGACCCTCCGAACCAGCGGAGGGGAGGAAGGCAGGGAGAGAGGCTCGCCCCGATAGGCAGAGCAAGGGAGGTAAGCGCCGGCTGTCCGCCCGTTCCCGCAGCCTCCGGAGCTCGGCGGCGCCACCGCTTGCAGCCGCTCCAGCCTCTGCTGCTGCCGCCGCTGGCCTCTGGCCACTGGCCACTCGCTGCTGGCCGCCCCTTTCCCCGGAGACAATCAGACGCGACAGGAAGTTCACTCGAAGGGAGAACTCGTTTATTGGGGCTCAGGGCATGGGATATATAGGGTGAAGCCTCCCCTGCAACTTTCACTTTTCCGAATCAGGCTCAGAGTTGTGCGCATGCGCAGCTGAACCCCAGGGGGCTTTCAGCAGCCATCTTTGGCGTGGCTGAGATTTAATTCAGAGGTAGTTCTCAGCGGCCATCTTTGGCGTGGCTGAGATTTAAAGGCAGTTCTCAGCGGCCACCCTCGTGGCGAGGCTGAGATGCAAAGGCAGTTCCCCACACTTTTTCTTCCTCCTCTATTCTTTATATATTAGGTATCATATTCTGCACTCTTTGTCTATCCATTGGTTGACTTTGGGCATAGATTATTTGATTTTCTATCTGCTTAGTAATTAATTGTTTTACTTTGCTGTGGTTTTATTTCCTCTGGGGACAGCTATTTAGCCTTGGGAATACTTCCATCTATAGCAGTCCCTCCAAAATGCACTGTAGAGGTGGTTTGCAGGAAGTAAATTCTCTCAGCTTTTGCTTATCTGGGAATTGTTTAATTCCTCCTTCAAATTTAAATGATAATCTTGCCAGATAAAGTAATCTTGGTTCAAGGCCCTTCTGTTTCATTGCATTAAATATATCATGACACTCCCTTTTGCCTGTAAAGTTTCTACTGAGAAGTCTTATGATAGCGTAATGGGTTTTCCTTTGTATTTGATCTTATTTTTCTCTCCCTAACTGCTTTTAAATGTCTTGATATTTTATCTTTGCAATTTTAATTATTATATGTCTTTGTTTTGTCTTCCTTGGGTTCCTTGTGTTGGGAGATCTGTGCACCTCCATGGCCTATCTCCTTCCCCAGATTGGGGAAGATTTCAGCAATTACCTCCTCAATGACACTTTCTATCCTTTTTTTCTCTCTTCTTCTTCTGGTTCCCCTATAATGTGAATATTGTTCTGTTTGGATTGGTCACACATTTCTCTCAATATTCTTTTATTCCTAGAGATCCTTTTTTCTCTCTGTGCCTCAGCCTCTTTGTATTCCTCTTCTCTAATTTCTATTCCATTTACCATCTCTTCTACTACATCTAATCTGCTTTTAAATCCCTCAATTGTATGTTTCATTTCAGATATGAAATTTCTTAATGATTGAGTCTCCATTCTAAATTCATCCCTGAGTTCTTGAATATTTTTCTCTACCTCCATGAGCATGTTTGTGATTTTTATTTTGAACTCTCTTTCAGGAAGATTGGTGATTTCTGTTTCATTTGGTCCTTTTTCTGGTGTTTGCAAGATTTTTGTTTGAACCAGATTCCTTTGACATTTCATATTTGTATGTGGCACCCTCTAGTGCCCAGGAGCTCTAGTCTCTGTAGTTGCTTAGCCCCTGGAGTGATCCCAGGGTCACAGGGTAGCCGTGCTGGTGCCTGGTGGGAGGAAAGAGCTGTTTCCTGCTTCCCAGCTGCAGTGCCTGTCACCATTGTCAGAACCAGTGGGCCAGCACACAGGTGTAAGCCTGTGTGCTTTGCATCTGTAGCTGCCATGGGGGACCTCCCTCTGGCTGGTCTGTCACCAGTGTAGGGACTTCCAGTTTGTAACCTGGTGTCTGCAGTCCAGGAGGGAGCGCAGCAGGCTGAGTGTCACAGTGGGGTGCCTTGGAGCTGAGTAGCCAGCGAGGAGGATTTAGTGCCTGAGGCTCCTCAAAGTTCCCAAAATGTTGGGCAGAGTGTACCCAGACTACATTGTCCACCTATCCCTTCTCTCATGCAGTGAGCTCCATGCAAACCCCGCCCCTTCATCAGCCCTCTCACTGCTAGGAAGCCTCTCAGACTGCCTGCCTTTCCTTTGTCCCAGAGTGGCCATATGTGGGTCCCCGTCCTCCACAAATGGCCAGAATCTCTGTCTTTCAAGCACTCCACCTGTCCCAGCTCCCTAACCCCACCAACCTCCACAACACCATGCAATGTAGGTTTGTGCTCCAAAGCATGTCTCCAGGGCTGGGTGTTCAGCAGTCTTAGGCTTCTTCCCCCTCCCTGCTCCATTTCTCCTCCTCCCGCCAGTGAGCTGGGGTGGGGGAAGGTCTTGGGTCCTGCCACATCAAGGCTTTGGTACATTACCCTGTTTCATGAGGTCTGCTCTGTTCTCTAGGTGTATGCAATCTGGTGCAGCCTTCTTTCCTGTTGCCCTTTTAGGATTAGTTGTATTAACTATATTTTCATAACATATGTGGTTTTGGGAGGAGTTCTCTGTCTCACCCATCATGCAGCCATCTTCAATCCTGCACCATTCCAACATTTTTATGCTAATTTTTTCAGAGATTGACATCTTCTATCTCTTTATTTTCAATATATCTGTATTTATATTAATTTTCTTGTCTTGTAGATGACATATAGTTGAACCTTGCTTATTTATTCATTCTACATATCTTGGCTATTTGATTGGTGTTTTTAGCCCATTACTGATATACTTATATTTTTGTAAATCTTTTAAAATTGTTTTCTAATTGCCCCCTGTGTTTCTTTGTTCTGATTTTCCTTCTTTAATGCCCTCAATGGATTATTTGAATATATTATACAATTTCATAAATTGAATTTTGAGTTTTATTGGCTTTTTATTTATATTTATCTGCATTAATGTTTCAGTGATTGTTCTAGAGGTTATAATATATATCCATAACATTTTATAGTCTAATTATACTTAATATTGTTCTACTTCATATGAAAAGTAGAAAATTTATAACCATTTGGTACATATACTTTCTCTTCATTATCCATGAGTGCACAGTTGTTTTATGTTTCACATCTCCTGATATTATAGGTCTGCAAGCCAGGATTAGAATTCTTGCATTTAATAAGCATATGTATTAGGAAGAATTTAGAAAAAACGTCCAAAAATAATTTCTTGCATTTACTACAATATTTACATTTCCAATATCTCTAATGGCTAAAGATCCAAGTCTATCTGACATTCGAGATTGGACACTTTTGGATTCTGGGCACTATAAATGTGTGGACATTAGGGTTTGGTTATTTTCTTCCAATTAATATTGGTTCTTTTGTTTGGCAGGGAATTATCTATCTGACATACTTTTCCTAAGCCAGGGACCTTCACATAATTTCTTCTTGTGCAGGTTTGCTGAAAGCAGACTCTCATTTTATTAAAAAAAAATGTCATTTTCACTCCAATTTTCTTTTTGTTTTTTAAAGGAGTTATTCTACTTTCTCTGTCCTCCATGGATTCCTGTGAGAAAGCAGCCATTAACCAAAACAGAAACAGAATTTGTTCCTTTATGTATATTGTGCAGTTTCTCAAATTCTTTCTTTCTTTTTCTGTTTTAGATTTGTTTTTATTATTGGTTTTAAATGGTTTGACTTTTCCATTTCTTGGTATGGATTTCTTTGCTTCATTCAGCCTGGTGTTTAACTTCCTTGAATTAGTATTTATGTTTTTTTATCAAACTGGAAAAAAAACAAACTCTACCCTTATATATTTAAGTGTTTATACTTTGCCTCATTTTCTCTCTCCTCTGTTTTTGAAACTCCAATTACATATTTTAGACTGATATCATCTAAAAGGTCTCTGTAGCTATGTTCATTTCTTTTTTCATTTTTTTCTGTTCTCTACATTGAACTTCTAATTGTCTACCTTCAAGCTCCCATCCCCATTTCTTTATTATTTCTGTCCTCTTCTTAAGCTTATCTACTGTTCTTTAAAATTTTTATTCCAGATATTATATTTCAGTTCTAGAATTTCCATTTCATTTTTAAAAGTTATGTCTTTTACTGTGCTGATATTTCTTAACAGTCATTTTAAGCATATTTTCTTCTACTCTAATAAGGATAATTAAAACAGTGTTCTAAAAATTTTGCTATTTCCAGCATCTGTTCCATCTCAGATATAGTCTCAGTTCCCCTCCCACCCCACCTTTTAAAAATGCTTTCTGTTTTCTTGATTCATTATTGGGCACTTTTGGATTATGGGCATTATAAATGTGTGGGCATTAAGGTTTGGTTATTTTCTTCAAATTAATATTGGTTCTTTTGTTTGGCAGGGAATTATGTTGGTTGAACTTAAATTACAATCTGTTTCTTGTGTGGAACATTAAATCTCTGTTCATATATATATGTATTTATATATATATATATATTTTCCATTAGCTGAGTCTGCACACACACATTTATAGTTCATGGACTAGGTATAGATATTCATAACAGAGTTGTGAATCTCCTTTCTGGCTCTTTCCCCTGCAGAATTCCATCTCTTTCTAGCAGCTGAAGTTTCTTCCTATTCAGTCTTTTGGGTCTGCAGGTCCAAAAGATTGTGGGTTTTCCCTTGGTGCCCCTTGCACCTTTTTCCTCGTGACAACTCTGCCTGGCCCCAGGATAAAAGGTAAAATGTGGACGGGAACTCACTTGAGAATAAAACTGTAAAATCTCTCTCCTGGACTTAGTCCATTTCCACATCAATAGGCATTTTCAAGTGGCAGGTGGATAGGCCAGTGTGCTTTGGGACAGGAGAGGTTTTTGGCCTCCCCAGCCAGAACAGGAGAGAAACAAGTGAGTGAGAGTGGTGGCCAGAGAGGTGAAGGAAGCCAGGCCTCCAAATAAAGTTTTTTTTCCCCAATGACTGATTTTGGCTTCACAAGTTTATTTGCCCTGGGCTGGGAAGACTCTTTCCCTCTGGATGTACATCACCTCATATAACTCTCCTTTACAAATTAGAGCCACCCAAGCAGATTTTGCCTGCTTCTGTTCACTTTCCAGTGCCTTTAAGTAACTCTTTTTTTTTTAATGTCCAGAGTTTATAGTTTGTAGGAGAACCAATCTCATGAGATCCTAATGAACTATTATCTGAAGTTAAATAGCCTGTTATTTAAAATTTATATATTTTAGTGTAACACTTAAGAATGTTGTAGATGTCTCTCTTATTGATTATGACCTTCCTCCCCTAAGTGTCATCTTGGTGTGGTTCTTCATGACCTTATTGAATTCATTGATCTTCTCATTAGCACAGTGAGAGCTGTGAGGAGACAGATTTCAATTCAGTATATTTTAAACTTCTATAAAAATTCGTTCTCTCCAAATATAAAATAAGCTGTCTGAGAAGGTACTGAGTTTATCTACACATCCATTAATCAAAAATATTTTTTAAGTGTATTTGTTTGTATTATGGGCAGGCATTATGATCAGAGTGTTCAAATAGAAGCTAAGCAAAAATGTAGAAGGAATTGTATAGAAATTTAAATATCAACAATATGATCTGACTAGAAACCCTATAATCTGAACCTAATCCTTTATATTTGTAAATCAAATAAAAAGCTATTTAAAACCCCACAGTTCCCCAAGATTTGTGATTTATTATAATTAATTTTCATCAAACATTTAAGTGCTGACCCCTTATAATGCTTATAAAAATATGCCCCACTAATGGACTTTATAGTGTGTTGAAATATACTAATAGAGTGGTTTACACTTGGAGTGGTAGTTGCTGGGTCTTAAAATGAGATTGATCACATAGGTTAATTCCTGGTACGTTGATCTAAACCAATATGAGATGTTTGCTTAATGGTAGAAACTATATGGTGATGACATAATGTCCTTTGCTAAACATCATGTGCCAAATGCCTTTAAAATACAAAGTGACATTTTAAGTGACAAAATTTGTATGAAAAACTATTTTAGAATAAGTGAAGTTTTAGATACACAAATATGTCTGCTTATGTTATTTGTTAATAAAGAATTCTGTCTACACATAAAAAAGAATGCAGTAGCTCAATATTTTCTGTTTTACATGTCAAAATCAATATTAGTAAAAAATGTCCATATAATAAAATTGTAGTCTATGCTTTAAAGTGTGATTAAGTTAGCATGTCAGCAGTTTGTCCTCAAGTATAAGCTAATATACATGAAAAATATATAAAAATAACCACATCTTTTAGAATGTTATTTTTAACCTTATGTTCATTATAAACATTCAAACTAAAATGAGGGATACAAAGTAAAGTATAAATATCTATTTACCATATTTTAAATTCAACTTCCTAAAGAAAACCATTAATAGTTTTTGGGTGTGTAACGTTATGAAATATTTTGACATAAAGATCATATATGTTTTATAAAAAGTCATTCCACTTATACTGTTTTGTAATTAGCTATCATTAATTCAGTAACATTTATTTGACCTATTTCAGTATCAGTTTATTCTTTTAATTGTGGCATAAAATTACTTTTTAAAAAGTATCTAGTTATTTTCGATTTTGTCTTGCTTAAAATGTTGTCTAGTGCATACATTTGTAAATTTACCTTTGCATATGTATGCACTTCTATACAAAAATTACAAAAAATATAAACATACTACATTTTTGATAGATACTGCCAAGTTGCTGCCCCATAAACTGTGCATGTGAAGGACATTACTCCCAGTCTTTTGGCAGTGTAAGCTATTAATACCTTATTTAAAATCTCTCAATTTACAGGTGAAAGTTGATATCTCATATTTTATTTTGTGTGTTTTTGAGCATTAGAAATATTGTGGGTAATTTATGTTTATTGGGTCTTTGTATTTCCTATGTGAATTGTCTATTCATATATTTTCCCTGTTTCCAAACTTTTGCTTTTTATCATTAATTCTAAGCTTTGTGTAAGCTAAGGTTGTTAACCCTGCTTCTGCTATTCACAGAATATTATGTGTCTTTTGATTTTATATTTTTTAATCTCCTGCCTATTAATTAAAACTTTAATAGTCATCCAATATGTCAATCTTTTTAAAAAGAATGTCTGAGTTGTTCTTTCATGCTGATAGTGATCTTCCCTGGTCTAATATTATGAAAATAAAATCTACTGTATTTTTGCCACTGCTTTTATTATTTGTTTTATATTTATATGCTTAATCTATAGATGTTTCATTTTACTTGTGTGGTTGGTAGGTGTGGTAAGTAAAATGGTTTCCCATAAGAAGTCCATGCCTTAATCCTTAGAGTATAAGGTTTGGTTAGGTTACATGGCAAAAGAGACTTTAGAGAGGTAATTAAGTTTACAAACCTTAGTCTAGGGAGATTATCCAGATTATTTGAGAAACCCAATCCACTGGCTAATACAGATACGTGAAGTATCTCTTAAATCAGATAGAATAAGAGAGATGTGGCAGAAGGCAAAATTAGGGATTCCAAGTAGGAGACGAATTTGATATGCTGTTGCTGACTGAGATATGTACAGGCCCACATTCAAGGATGAAAAGATGTCTCTAGGAACTAAGGATGGCTCCCAGCTGATAGCCAAACAAAGAAAGGATATGTCAGTACTATTCCTTCAAGAAGTTATATTCTGTCATTTATCTGAATGAGCTTGGAAGCAGATTGTTACTAGGCATGCCCAGTAAGAGCCTTGTAAAACCCAAAGCAGTTCACCTGGCTGAGTCTACAAGCCTTCTGACCTGCAGAAGTGTAGATGTTGTTTTGAGCCACTAAATTTCTGGTAATCTGTTATGAGAGTAGTAGAAAATGCAGTATGTTTTAGTTTTTTTCTTCTGTATATAGTGAAAAAAAATACCACTGCCTTAATTTGGGTTTCCCTCTTTTATTTCAAATTTGATATATTACTTTTTTTGTGGAAAAGGAAACTTCAGGCAAGACCGTCTCGAAACCAGATGTGACGATGCTAAATTTAAACCCTACATACTGAATTTAGTTATCAGTGATATTAAAGGAACTGTAAAATTATGGAAAATGATGTCTATATACTGTTCCTACTCTTTATGTTCTTCTGTTATCCATGTAAAAAAATCTTTTACATCTGGTCTCACAGAAACTTAGCAGGCAAGCCATGTTTCACCATCAAAGCAATGCAACAGAAAACATAAGAGCTGACAAATTTGGAGCTGAGGTTTAGAGTAAAACCAGTTCTGTAATAAGCAATAGTGGTGGTTCTATATACGTGAATTAGAAATCCATTTTTAGGCCAAAAAATGACTATAACTTATGTGGATAGCTTAGCCATGTTAGTTGTTGTATAAAGCAGAATAACCTAGATAAAAGTAATTTGCACTGATATAGAAACAGTGATAGTATGAATAATAAAGAAGCAAAAAATTATGGATTAAAAGTCAGATCTTTGAATCATAGAGTATTCATGTTATTTTTCATTGAACAAATTTTTTCTTTAAACCTTCTAATCACTGAAAATATAGTGTCTTGAAATGCCAACCTCAAATATGTTATTTTGTGGAATAACAAGTGGAAATTGTAATTATATAAATATGTGTAAACTGAGTCAATCTGCAGTGAGACTTGATCTCTATAAGCCAAAAACTCAATATAAGAACATGATTATACTTACAGAATTCAAACGAGGCTTTTATTTAATTTATGTTTGTCTCATCCTCTCTCCAATTTAAAACATCAGTGTGTTATTAATTCAGAAACATTGACTCTTCACGGTGCTCAAATAGACATTTGTTGAGCAATGATTATTGTAAAGGAAAGCTTTCAAACCATCTCTTTAGTGTCATAAAAGCAAAAATGGTTATTTGACTGTATTTGCTCTTACTGATCGTGTTTTATTAAAAGTTATGAACAAATGTCATATTTATTTATTTATTTAATTATTTGGCAGTATCATTAAAGCTTAAAGCATCTTGTTTCTCTCTACAATTGAGATGTAAAATTTCTCCCAATTTGAAATTAAAGGCATCATACTGACCAGACTTTAAAAGATCTCTTTCATTCAGATTTGAACAGTCTATTCCTTTCCTAAAAGGATTCTCAATGATGCCAAACCTTTTTCTGTATGCAAACTTGTCCTAAGAGGATGACATTGGTTCTGGGAGATAAATTCCCAGCTTTCATAAATGACAGCTGGTTTAATGCATAGTAAAACACCTGCTGTGACTACTCATTTTGTTCCCAAGTACAACCATAACAATGTTCTCTAACAGAATCATATAAGAGAAATATGCCATTTTATTGATAGATATTTCAAAGGGTATTAAACAAATCTGTGCATCAATTTCTCACCTAAAATAAGATGTAAGAAAATTTACTAACTTTGCTTTTCTCATAAACTCTTATTAATAACTCAGACACTTTTTATGCTTGAAAAATTCATTATATTTCTAAATGAAGCAAAAAACACTTAGAAGAGCAGTCAGAGATGACACATATTGTTAAAAAGCTATCATATCTTCATACACATCTGCTACCAGCATGGGAGCAATGTATTGCAAGATAAGTAAATTACTGAAGGCATGTAATAACCAGCATAAAAAAAACATATTTAGAACCATATTTTTCTATTAGTTTTATAGACAGAGATCTAAGTTTCCATCTCTTATGCTAAATAGATTTGAAATATATTTCTCCACGAAATTCTTTATTTAAACATTTTTTCTGAAATTTCTTAATCGTCTGCAAACACTTTATTATTTGCCATAAATATTACTTTATGAAGCACTGAAGAATTAGATGTTTTAAAAGCCTGAGTTTCACAAATATATTGTAATGCATAAGACTTAATTGAGCTCTCATAAAGCAGAAGCAAAATTATAAGATTCATGTTATTAACACGTGAATATTTAATAATACATTAATTATGTTCTAAAAAGTTATATAAACTGAAAACTGAAGATTCTTGCAGTTGAACATCTTGAAAACCACTTGAAATTACCACTCAGAAACATACACTGAAATGTTTTATTTTGATGCTGATTAATCTTGAATGATATCATAGTTACGACCATCAGTGACAGAAGAGCTATTTTAATGGATTCTATACTGAACTGGAAAATGCTTGTAGGCTAGAAATATGCAGCTCGGCCTTCATGGTTTAGAGAATATTATACTGTGGTTGCAACAAAATAAATCTTTAGTTCCTAATGTGCATATATCTGTTTAGGCTAAGCTGATGAATTTGGTTTACATGCAGAACCTAAACATGTATGTAAGACTTTTCTGTCTCTAGTGTCTCAGTGGAACAATACTGCCTGTCAAGATGAGTTTAGATTTGTTTTTGCTGTTACAGTATTGTATTTTCACCCTTAATCCTAAGTGACAGCCTGAGCAGAGTTTGAGAATAAAGGAGGGAGTTTTGTCAAATTGTGCATAAGTGCTACAATTCATTAGACATCACAGCTTCATAATTTATATTGCACTATAAATTACTAATTTGTACATTTCTCTCAATATTATAAACCAAGGTTAGATTTAAAACAAACTCACAGGAAAGAGTATATCAAGAATATAACCTAGCAATGTTAGGTCATTATTACTAATTACAGTGAAACATATGGTTTTTGAAAGATAAGAAATGTGTTAAATTTGCTATGTGCAACTTAGGTCTTTGAAAAGGTCTCCTTATCATATACCCAACCTATCCTACATCCTCTGTTGGAGTTCTGAAGACTGAAAAAGAGATTCATTAATATACACATTAATGTTAATGGGCAGCTAACAGTCATTAATGTCATAGCTCAGGTGTCTGGAGAATTCAAGTGTATCATATCATGTCACCCAAATGAAGAGCAAAGCAAAGCTGTTTCAACAGCAATTCTATTTGGCTATCCTTTGAAAGGCAAATGAAATGTTAAACCAACCTTTTCATTAAAATCATGCTGTCATGGGTGGCATATTGTTTTGTTAGTTACCTTTTTTTGGTTTGATATTTAGACAATGCTGTAGAAGGTACAGGGGTTTTTTTGGAATAATTACATTGGACATAGAGTATCTTCTTGTCATTTCTTGAGGAGATTGACGTGCCCTAGTTTTACAAAGAAAATTGTTTCATCTCTAGTTCTGAAAACCTTTACAATATACATAATTAAATAATAAGACGACAGGCTACATGATTCTGACAAAAATATTTACATCGATATGAAGTGTATAGACCTTGCCAATGTAAAAAATACTTAGAAAAAACATTTTAGATTGGTGCTTATTTTTGAGTTTATTGAAACTTTTATAAGATCACATGAAATTAACACCTGGTAATCTACAGCAAATTTAAATGTTGAATTTTCACAAATTTAAACTAATTAAAAGAAATATAGGATAATCTGAATTTTTGTAAAGCAAGATGCCTATATATGTATATATGGGTGTATAAAATAATAGAATTCTTTTTATTTGCATTATTCAAAAAGAAATGATGGTATTAATAAGTGTATGCCAGGTGCTGTATCGATGCAGGAGATATATTGGGATCAAAAGACACAAATTCTCCACCTCATGGAGGTTACATTTTAGAGGAGTCAGGCAATAACCAAACAAATACATAACATTGTGTCTGGTAGTGATAAGTGGTATATAACAAATATAAGGTGAGAAAATGAAGAATAACACTGGTCATATTGTAGATCAGAAGACAATGGAAGGCCTCTATGGGGAGGTAATATTTGTACAGAGACCTGAGTAAAGTGAAGGAGTGATATAGAAAATAAAACAATCAATCAAGATGCCATAGGGCTGGCATGTACAAGTTATATGATTCTGTTTTGTAAATCATGGTATAGGTGCATACGGATGGTATAAAATATTTTATTCCCTTAAGAGGTTTAAAACTGTCTCTACAATGTTGTTGGTAGACTCAATTTGTTATGTGTTCTTTTTCATAGCTAACAGAATATTTTAAAAATAATAAATTGTATTTAAATATTTCATTTCCATTAAAATGTTTTTATTTCTCCTATGATTACAGATTGTGGAAGTTTAAAGGGACCAGATAATCTCATCCACTCCCATTCTTTCACACAGTTGAGATCAGATAAATATGTGTGTGGTGTTGTAACATGTGTGTGTGTGTGTGTGTGTGTGTGTGTGTGTGTTCTTGCCCTGTTTGAAAAGAATGCTGCTTATTCCAGTCAAACTTTCTTTCCTTTTCATACTGTGTATGAAAACTTTGTCTTACTTTACAGAATTACTCTTAAACATAATTCAGTTTCTGTTTATGGCTCTGCCACTTTTCCTCACTGAGTAAAGAATATCTCTTCTAGAAAAAGCTCAAACCTCCCTACTGTAGTGGGGGTTTATTGAAAGCACCATGTTAGCTTTGGCTTGAGAAATTGAATCCTGTGGCAATGTGGTGTCCCAACAGTGGAACTCCATGACACACCTTTTGAAGTTGAACTTCAGAAGGATAGTATATTTCTTTCCATCTTTTGCAAATGTTTTCTTCATTGAGATACAGGTCAAAGTTTTCCTAGTTTACAAAGTTTTTGTAAAAGGTCCCTATAAAAATTTCTATGTACCTTCATATGTTAAGCAGAATTTCCAAGGCAAGGATATCCTGCCCCAATCCTCTGAACCTGTGACTATGATGAGATATCACTCCCATGATTATGTTATCTTATATGCCACAATTGCCTTTAAAGCAGGAAGATTATCCTGGAACATCTGGGAGGGCCTAGTATAACCACATGAGCCCTTAAAAGAAAAGAGCTTTCTCAGGCTGGTGGCAAAAGAAAAAGAAGCCAGAAAGATTTAACATATTAGTGAGTTTCTGTCGGGAGCCGGACAATCAGGCTGAGCAGCAGCAACTGTCGCCGCCCACACAGAGCTTTCGCAGGGACTCCATTTTGCTGCTGACGCACTTCTTATTCTTCATGCTCAAGTGCGCATGCGCCCGCATGGACTCCATTTTGTGCTTGGACACCATCTTGTTGCCTGCTGCCTGGACTGCTCTTTGAGCGCATGCTCATAGACTGCTCTTCCATAGGACTTTGGTATAAGGCTTCATTTGCATGCTAAACTGCCAATCAGGATTAGCCACAACCCCTTCCCACTTGAGCTATGCTATATAAGCTGTGTGTTTCCGCAAATAAACGAGACTTGATCAGGGAACTGTCTTGTCTCCATCCCTCGCGTCTTTTGTCCCTGTTCTCCTCCCCCTCTCTTCGGGTTCCTACGTTGTCTCTCCTGCAGGTCAGGAACAAGTTTCAGTACATCATTTTGTATTTGAAGATGACGGGCCATGTAACAGGGAATTTGAACAGCATTGAGGAGCTGAGTGAGGTCCCTGTCTGGTAGCCAGCAAGAAAAAGGAACATCCATCCTAAAACCACAAGGAACTGAATTCTTCTAACAATCGTAGGGAGCTTGGAAGTGTATTGCCCTCCAGTGACTCCATATAAGAACCCAGCCTGGCTGGTACGGTGATTTCAAATACATAATACCTCAAGAACAGAAGCCAGACACACTGTAGACTTGTGACCTAGAGAACTATGAGCTAATAAAAGGGTGTTGTTTTAAGCTGCTAAATTTGTGGCAATACGCTATGAAGGTAAGAGAAGACTAATATATTTCTCAAGGTATGGCTACTTTGCAGTTAAAATAAGCATATATTCTGTTAGAGACTTCAATTTCCTTAACATAGCCACATTATTTCTGTTTAGTTACGCTCAGACAGGAAGAAACATTGGTAGTAGGTGTATAAGTAGTACCTGACTAGATAATGTATTGGTGGCACAGTTAGAAGCCGTTATTGAAATGTTTTCCACTTGAAATGCACACTGGTCACTTTGGTGATACTTTTGCTTTTTAAATGTTAGCTACTGTTTTGTCTGGTTTTGTTTCTGCTAACCATTTGTATTGCTTCTAGGTTAACTACTTAACTTGCCACATTGAATGGCTTCTAAAATAGTGGGGATTTAGTTCTTTATAAGCTTGAAAGGTGTTTTATCTTTGGACAACATATACCTACTGACAGAAATTGTCTTTAATAAATCCTGCATTTTTCCTTCTCATTTGCAAATCTTTTATTTACTGAACCACCAGTGTTAAGAGAAAAAGATCACTTTTTGATATTCCAAAGGAAGATAATGTTGTCTTGCTGCTGTAGATTCAGTGTTTGTTTTTTCCAAAAATTCATATATTGACATCCAAATCCCCAGTGTGATGATATTAAGAGCTGTGTTGTCTTGAAGGTGATTAGTCCTGAAGGAAGAGCCCTTATACATGGGATTTATGCCATTATAAAAGAGACCTCAGATTGTTCCCTCACTCCTTCTGCCATGTGACAATGCAGTAAGAAGATGGCTCTCTATAAACTGGAAAGCAGGTTCTTATTAGATGTCAAATATGCCAAAATCTTGATCTTGGACTTCCCAGCCTCCAGAACTGTGAGAAATAAATTTCTGTTGTTTATAAGCCACTAGTCTATGGTATTTTGTTACAACAGCCTAAATAAAGTAAGATATTTGCAAACAATCTTAAAAGATATTTATTCAGAAAATAAAAATATAAATACATACCTGGTCATGTCCTATATGTAGAGTAGGAACAGTATTTTTAGAAGGTGAGAATTTTCTTCAGTTTCACTAAGCCTCAAAATATATTAGTGTTGGTAATTTTAACTTGATTTGACGGAAAACTTGCTTCTAGTGTTTTAACTAATTTTCCTAAAATTCAGTTGACACAGTGTGAAACTCTCAAACTAAATTGCTCGAGGACCCTTGAGGTTGAAGTGATCTAATTTACACATCTCATTCAGGCAGAGTTATATATTATGATCAAATCTATTTGGAAGTAGGTGGATGATGCTCTTATTACTGCCTGTACATAATATGTATAATAGTCTCATAATTCATTTAAATGTTTTGTATTTTGTATATTTTTAATGAGTATATATAATAAAAACATATAGATATATATGTTAGGCAGAAAGACAGAAATGAACAGGATGGAAAAGAGAAAGGGCCCCCCAAAGATGACTCAAGGAATTGATCAAATAGAACCAGAAAGCCAGAAATGACTCAGAGAGTAATCAGATGAAGCCACAGGGTCCAAGAGTGACTCAGGAAATGTCCAGGGTCCCCCAGATAAGAAGCATCAGAGGCACAGGCACAGCACAGTCCCTGTCCTCATTTCACCAGTCAGAACAAACCAGGAGAGCTGACCACTGTCAATCAAGGACCTCTCTGCCCTGCCAAAATCACAAAAAGAAGCCTCAGAATAACATCCATGCCTACCTGTCTTATCTTAAGCAGGCCTGCGCTGCTACTTTATGCAGAATGTATTAAAACTTCCTTTGTTTTTTTTTTACTTTGGTCTCTCGTCTCAGTATATCTGACTTCCCTGCGACACTGAACCGAGTCCTTTCCTTCCCAACGTATATACTCATAACATATTAAGCAACACCTGATCAACCACAGCAAGCCAACGAGAATTCTACTAAAATATTCATATTTTTAAACCTTGATGACTGCAGTGAAAAATGAATAAAATTAGTGTACTAGTTTATTCCATCATTAATTATCTAAAAACAGATCTCTTATTAGACATTAAAAAACTATGTTCCCCTAAAATTATACTTAAAAAGTAAGCACAATTTAAGGACAAGACTCATGCCTGACTAAAATTCCCACAGTGAAAATTGTTTTCTCCATTAAAAAATTCTACCTAGATTTGTTTATCCCATTCCAGCTTGGAATTTTCTCTCATATATTTTTTTAACTTTTCCTTAGAAAACCATGACTACGAAGCCTGCCATTTAACTTCTGTCATTCTGAAATTCAAGTTTTAATCTATTAAACACCTTAATAAGAGGAATGGGTACTAATTTCCTTTAGAACAATCTGAAGGACCCCATATCTTCTTACTTTTAGCCTTCATCTCTTGGTAACCTCCAAATACTATATATATATATATACACACACACATAGTATAAATATATAAATATAATATAAGCATATAAATATGTATATACTTCTAGTTTGCTTGTTTTTGCAGTTGCATTGGGATGTGGGGTATTTGGGTTGTTAAAATATTACTGAGATATAATTAACATATAACATTGTGTAAGTTTAAGGTGTAAGACATGTTGATTTGATACATTTATGATACAATAAGAATTATCACTGTAGCATGAACTAATACTTCTATTATATTTCACATAATTTTCACATAAATTATAATTCCACATAATTATAATTTATTTTTTATGGTGGGAATACTTAAGGTCTAGTCTCTTGGAACCTTTGAAGTTTGTAATACAGTTTATTGTCTATAATCCTTAGATTATAATGCACAATTATAGCTGTGCATTAGATCTGTAGGACTTATTTATCAACTTATTGCAAGTTTATACTGTTAAGCAGTATCTTCCCAAGTTATCCAACTCCCAACACTTGGGAACAACCATTACATTCTTTTTTTTAAATGAATTCAGCTCTTTTTGGTTCCACATTTAAGTGATATCTTACAGTATTTGTCTTTTTCTATTTGAAATATCTCACTTAAGAAAATGCTCTCAAGGTTCATCCACATTGTTGCAAATGGCAATATTTCTTTCTTTCTCTTGGCTGAATAATATTCCATTTATATGTATAATCTCAGTTGTTTCCATAAGTTGGCTATTATGAAAAATTCACCAATAAACATGAGAATGTATATTATCTCTTTGATTTCCATTTTATTTTCTTTTGGATATGTACTCAGAAGAGGAATTGCTGGGTCATATGACAGTTCTACTTTTAATTTTTTGATGAATCTCCACACTGTTTTCCATAATCACTGAACCAATTTGCTTCCTACCAACACTGTACAAGCATTCACTTTTCTTTACATCCCCACCAACAGTTGTTATCTCTTGTCCTCTTGTAGCCATTCTAGCAGGTGTGAGGTGATATTTCATTGTGCTTTTGACTTACATTTCCCTGATGATTAGTGATGTTATGCATTCTATCATGTATCTGTTGACCACTGGGATGTTTTCTTTGGAAAAAATTTCTATTTAATTCCTCTGCCATATTTTAATTGCATTGTTGCTGTTTCTGAATTTCATGAGTTTATGTATTTTGTGTATTAACCTTTTATCCAGTATATGGTTGAAATTATTTCCTCCTGTTCTATAAGTTATCTTTTCTTTATTTGATTGTTACTTTTACTGTACAGAAACTTTTCAGTTTGATGTAGTCCCACTTGTTGATTTTTACTTTTGCTGCTTATGCTTTTGGTCTTATATCTAAAATGAAATCATAGCTAAGATCATTGTCAAGGAGAATTTTTCCTGGTTCCTTCCAGGAGTTGTAGAATGTTAGATCTTATGTTTAAACCTTAATCCCTTTTGAGTTAATTTCTATGAGTAATGTAAAATAGGGATCTACTTTCATTTTTCTGCATATAATTATCCAGTTTCCCAAGCACCATTTGTTGAAGAGTCTATTCTCTCCCTATTGAGTGTACTTGGCTCCCTTATCAAATATTAGTTAATCATAAATTCATATGCTTATTTCTGGGCTCTCTGTTCTGTTCCATTGGTCTATATATCTATTTTCAGGATGGTACCATACTGTTTTAATTATTATAACTTTGTAGTATCGCTACAAGTCAGGAACTGTGATGTGTCCAGCGTTGTCCTTCTTTTTCATGATTGCTTTTACAATTCAAAGTCTTCTGTGGTTCCATCAAATTTTAGGATTTTTTTTTCTATTACTGTGAAAAAGACCATTGAAATTTAGAGATTGCATTGAATCTATAGATGGCTTAGGGTAGCATGGATATTTTAACTATTTTTTTTTCTCTTTTAGGAACAAAGCATATTGCTCCATTTCTTTGTGTCTTCTATTTCTTCCATCAAAGTCTTGTAGTTTACAAAGTATAGAAATTTACTTCCTTGGTTAAATTTATTCTTATGTATTTCACTGGTTTTGATGCTGTTGGGAATGAGATATTTTTCTTTTTAGATGTTCTATTGTTAATATATAGAAATACAACTAATTTTGATGTTTTGATTTTATATCTTTCAATTTCACTGAATTTGGTTATTAACTACAACAGGTTTTAGATGGAGTCTGTTAGAAACCAAAACTCAACAGAATAAATTTAAAGATCACTGTGGAAGGCTCTTTAGAGACAGGAATGTTGGGCAAAAGTTATTAGCAAAAGAAGAAAAGGTATTCTTTTGGTCAAGTTTACCCTCCCTTAGGAGGAAGAGCAGACTGTCTTATACAGATTACCTCATCTTTTTTTAGGGGATGGAGAGGGCTTGTGCAAAATATTACTTCATTGTTGCTGGCCAGAAAACTCATGATGGACTAAGACTATATTTCTTGGGGAGAGGGTCACTGAAACTGTTTGGTGACCTAGCCAGTACTCACTCTTGGGCCTATGGCTTTCATTTTTAACAAATCTTCAGGTTTTCATATAAATATCATGTCACCTGAAGATAATGACAATTTTACTTCATCCTTTCTGATTTGGATGCTTTTTATTTGTCTTGACTAACTTTTCTAGCTAGGAATTCCAATACTATGTTGAGAAAGAGTGATGAGAGTGGAAACCCTTGTCTTTTTCCTGATCTTAGAGAAAAAGGTTTCAGTATTCAACTGTGGATTTGTCACCCGTGGACTTTGTTATGTTGAGGTATAATCCTTATATACCCAAGTTTTGAGGGGATTTTATCATAAGGTATAATCCTTATATACCCAAGAGAATATACTCTGATTCTCTTCCTCCCAGGGGTGAGCTGGGGTGGGGGGACTGCTCGGGTCACACTGGGTCACGGCTTTTTTACCTTACCCTTTTTGTTGAGATGTTCACTTCTCCCAGATGTAGACTGGCTGCTGGACTGTTACTTCTGGTCATTCTTTTAGGATAGATGTATTTCCTGTATTTTCAAAATATATGTGGTTTTGGGAGGAGATTTCCACCACAGTTCTTATGCTGCTATCTTTTCCTCCCTCATTAGGTTGAATTAAAATTTTTTTTTCTTTTCTCTACTTCATTTATTTCTGCTGTGATCTTTGTTATTTCTTTCTTTCTGCTAACTGTGGGCTTAGTTTTTTTTTTCTTTTTCTAGTTCCTTGCAGTATAAAGTTAGATTTTTCATTGGTTATATTTTCATTTCCTACATATTTGTAGATTTTCGAGCTCTCCTCTTGTCAATTTCTAGTTTCATACCACTGGGCTGGAAAAGTACTTGGTATGATTTCAGTCTTCTTAAATTTTCTAAAACTTGTTTTGTGTCCTATCATATGTTCTATTCTGGAGAAGTTTTTATATGCACTTGAGAAGAATGTGTATTCTGTTTCTGGCAGTTGTAATGTTCTAAGTCTGTTAAATCCATTTGGTTTGATGTATGTTTCAAGTCCAATATTTCCTTATTGTTTTTCTGACTGGATGATCCATCCATTACTGAAAGTAGGGTATCTAATTCCCCTTCTATTAATGTATTTTATATTTCCCCCTTCAGTTCTATTAACATTTGCTTAATATATTTAGGTGATCCTAGGTTGGGTACATATATAATTATAATTGTTATATCTTTTGATTGAATTGAACCCTTTATCATTATATACTGATCTTCTCTCTTACTAGTTTGTTTGGTTTAAAGTCCATTTTGTCTGATATAAGTATAGATATCCCTGGTTTCTTTTGGTTTCCACTTACATGGGATATCTTTTTACATCCTTTCACTCTGAGACTATGCATGTCCTAGAATTGGTGACTCTTATAGACAGCATATACATGACTTTTTATCCATCCAGCCACTTTACTTCTTTTAATTACTGAGTTCGATCCATTTTCATTAAGAGTTATTATTGATATATGAGGACTTTATAATGCCATCTTCTTAATTGTGTCTGGTTGTTTTTATTTCCATTGATTATATTTTTTCTCTGTTTCTGCCTACTTTTGGGAATCAGTGATTTTCATGGTGGAATGTTCTCTCTTTGTCCTTTGTGCATCTACTCTGGATTTTTGATTTGTGGTTGCCATGAACCTTACATAAAGACATCTCATAGATAAAACAGTCCATATTAAGATGTTAGAAACTGAACCTTGATCATCTGTGAAATATTCACCCTTTTACTTCTCCCTTTTATATTTTTTGATGCCATTATTTACTTCTTATGTGCTGTGTATTTGTTAAATTATATTTGTTATAATTATTTAAAATATTATTTTCCTTTGTCTTTTATACTATAGTAAAGTAATTAACATACTGTCCTATTATAGATTTATAAAGTTTCCTAAGCATGACTTTATATTTACCTTTATTAGTAGGTTGTGGACTTTAATAAGTTTTCATGTCACTGTTAGCATCTTTATCTTTATCTTGAAGTAGTCTTTCAGCATTTATTGCAAAATAGGTTTAGTGGGGATGAACTCTTACAGCTTTTGCTTATCTAGGAAAGTTTTTATTTTCTTTCAGTTTGAAGGATAACTTTGCTGGATAGAGTATTATTGTGGTACTTTTTTTCTTTCAACACTTTAAATATATCATTCGTCTCTTGCACTGTAGGGTTTCTACTGTGAAATCTGTTGATAGCTTAATGAGGGTTCTACTATACCTACAATCTTTTTCCCTGAAACTTTTTTAGAATTATTTCTTTATACTTGATTTTTTACAGCATTATAAAGTATCTTGAAGACATTTTAGCACTGAGGTAACAAGATCATCCATTAGCTTCATGAACTTGGATATCTGAGTCTCCAGGTTTGGGAATTTCTCATCTATTATTTCTTTAAATACTTTTTATCCATCCAGCTTTCTGCATTCTTCTTTCAGTCTTCTCCTGGAATATCAATTATTCTAATATTTGGTATTTTGGTGGATTCCCATAGGTCACACAGGCTTTCCTTGTACCTTTTCATACTTTTTTCTTTGTTTCTCTCACTGGATTATTTCAAAGTTTCTACCCTTCAACTCACTTATTCTATTTTCATTTGATTTACTGCAGATGCTCTCTATTGCATTTTTTCTTTAATTCAATTGTACTTCAGCTCCAGACTTTCTGCTTGGTATTTTTGTTATGATTTCTATCTCTTTAATAAATATCTTATTTGAACCTGTATTTTTCATGATTTTGTTGAATTATCTAAGTTTTCTTGTAGTTCACTGAATTTCTTCAAAACAGCTATTTTCAATTTTTTATCAAGTAGATTGCAAAACTTTGTGCCTTTGAGCTCAGTTATTAATTATTATTATCTTTGGTGACATGTTTCTTTGAGTCCTTGTGTTCTTTATACTTTTGTGTTGCTTTCACATCTGAAGTAGCAGACGTCTCCTGAGATTGTGTTAATTGCCTTTGGATGGGATAGTCTTCTTTGTTAGTGCTGTTTTTGTCTGAGGTTCTCATTGGTTTTATGTGGGTACACCTGTTCCACTCTTCTTGTTCCCTTTTATGGCAGAATGCTTAAAATTTCATATTATCTCTGGTTCTTAAAGCTTATCATATTAAATACTGGAATTCTCTTCTGTTTTCTAGAAAGCGGCTTTTTTCTTAAATTTTATTTATTTATTTATTATTATATTTTTATTTATAATTTATTTTGTTATCATTAACCTACAATTACATGTGCAATACTATGGTGATTAAACTACTCCCTTCATCAGGTCCCCCCCACCAACCCCATTACAGTCACTGTCCATCAGCATAGTGAGATGCTATAGAATCACTACTTGTCTTCTCTGAGTTGTACAGCCCTCCCCGTGTCCCCGCTACCTTATGTCTGCTAACCGTAATACCCCTTTTACCCTCTTATCCCTCCCTTCCCACCCATCTTCCACAGTCCCTTTCCCTATGGTGACTATTAGTCCGTTCTTGGGTTCTGTGATTCTGCTGCTGTTTTGTTCCTTCCGTTTTTTTCTTTGTTCTTATACTACACATATGAGTGAAATCATTTGATACTTGTCTTTTTCGGCTTGGCTTATTTCACTGAGCATAATACCCTCTAGGTCCATCCAGGTTGTTGCAAATGGTAGGATTTGTTTTCTTCTTATGGATGAATAATATTCCATTGTGTATATGTACCACATCTTCTTAATCCATTCATCTACTGATGGACACTTAGGTTGCTTCCATTTCTTGGTTATTGTAAATAGTGCTGCGGTAAACATAGGGGTGCATCTGTCTTTTTGAAACTGGGCTGCTGAATTCTTAGGGTAAATTCCTAGGAGTGGGAATCCTGGGTCGAACGGTATTTCTATTTGGAGTTTTTTAAGGAACCTCCATACTACTTTCCACAATGGTTGAACTAATTTGCATTCCCACCAGCAGTGTAGGAGGGTTCCCTTTGCTCCACATCCTTGCCAACATTTGTGGTTGTTTGTGTTTTGGATGTTGGCCATCCTCACTGGTGTGAGGTGATATCTCATTGTGGTTTTAATCTGCTTTTCTCTGATGACCAGCGATGTGGAGTATCTTTTCATGTGCCTGTTGGCCATCTGAATTTCTTCTTTAGAGAAGTGTCTACTCATGTCCTTTGCCCATTTCTTAATTGTATTATTTGCTTTTTGTTTGTTAAGGTTTTCATATATTTTGGATGTCAACCCCTTATCACATGCATCATTTATGAATATATTTTCCCATACTGTAGGATGTCTTTTTTCTACTGATTATGTCCATTGCTGTACAGAAGCTTTTCAACTTGATATAGTCCCACTTGTTCATTTTTGCTTTTGTTTCCCTTGCCCGGGGAGATATGTTCATGAAGAAGTCGCTCATGTTTATTTCCAAGAGATTTTTGCCTATGTTTTATTCTAAGAGTTTTATGGTTTCATGACTTACATTCAGGTCTTTGATCCACCTTGAGTTTACCTTTGTGTATGGGGCTAGACCGTAGTCCAGTTTCATTCTCTTACATGTAGCTGTCCAGTTTTTCCAACACCAGCTGCTGAAGAGGCTGTCATCTCCCCATTGTATATCCAAGGCTCCTTTATCAAATATTAATTGACAGTAATGTTTGGGTTAATGTTTGGATTTTCTATTCTGTACCACTGGTCTGTGGGTCTGTTTTTGTGCCAGTACGAAATTGTCTTGATTACTGTGGCTTTGTAGTAGAGTTTGAAGTCTTGGAGCATAATTACCCCTGTTTGATTCCTCCTTCTCAGAATTGGTTTGGCTATTCTGGGTCTCTCTGGTTCCATATGAATTTTAGAGTTATTTGTTCCAGTTCATTGAAGAAAGCAGTTGGTAGTTTGATAGGGATTGCGTTGAATCTGTAGATTGCTTTAGGTAGTATAACCATTTTGACAATATTTATTCTTCCTAACCAAGAGCATGGGATGCATTTCCATTTGTTAGTGTCCTCTTTAATTACTCCTAGGAGTGACTTGTAGTTTTCAGAGTACAGGTCTTTCACTTCCTTGGTTAGGTTTATTCCTAGGTATTTTATTCTTTTTGATGCAATTGTGAATGGAATTGTTTTTCTGATTTCTCTTTCTGTTAGTTGATCATTAGTGTATAGGAAAGCAACATATTTCTGTGTGTTAATTTTGTATCCTGCAACTTTGCTGAATTCAGATATTAGTTCTAGAAGTTTTGGAGTGGAGTCTTTAGGGTTTTTTATGTACAGTATCATGTCATCTGCAAATAGTGACAATTTGACTTCTCCTTTACCAATCTGGATGCCTTGTATATCTTTGTTTTGTCTGATTGCCGTGGCTAGGACCTCCAGTACTATGTTGAATAACAGTAGAGAGAGTGGGCATCCCTGTCTTGTTCCTGATCTTAGATGAAAAGCTTTCAGCTTCTCGCTGTTAGGTATGATGTTAGCTTTGGATTTGTCATATATAGCCTTTATGATGTTGAGGTACTTGCCGTCTATACACATTTTTTTGAGAGTTTTAATCATGAATGGATGCTGAATTTTGTCAAATGCTTTTTCAGCATCTATGGAGATGATCATGTGGTTTTTGTTCTTCTTTTTGTTGATGTGGTGGATGATGTTGATAGATTTTCGAATGTTGTACCATCATTGCATCCCTGGGATGTATCCCACTTGATCATGGGGTATGATCCTCTTGATGTATTTTTGAATTCGGTTTGCTAATATTTTGTTGAGTATTTTTGCATCTATGTTCATCAGGGATATTGGTCTGTAATTTTCTTGTTTGGTGAGGTCTTTGCCCAGTTTTGGTATTAGATGATGCTGCTTTCATAGAAAGAGTTTGGAAGTACTCCCTTCTCTTCTATTTTTTGGAAAACTTTAAGTAGAATGGGTGTTATTTCTTCTCTATATGTCTGGTAGAATTCAGAGGTGAATCCATCAGGTCTGGGGGTTTTGTTCTTGCGCAGTTTTTTGATTACCGATTCAATTTCATTGCTGGTGATTGGTCTGTTTAGTTTTTGTGTTTCTTGCTTGGTCAGTCTTGGAAGGTTGTATTTGTCTAAGAAGTCCATTTCTTCAAGCTTTTGCAGCTTGTTAGCATACAGATGCTCATAATATTCTCTTATAATTCTTTGTATTTCTGTGGGATCCGTCGTTATTTTTCCTTTCTCATTTCTGATTCTGTTAATGTGTGTAGATTCTCTTTTTCTCTTAATGAGTCTGGCTAGGGGTTTATCTATTTTGTTTATTTTTTCAAAGAACCACCTCTTGGTTTCATTGATTTTTTTCTATTGTTTTATTCTTCTCAATTTTATTTATTTATTCTCTCATCTTTATTATGTCCCTCCTTCTGGTGACTTTGGGCCTCATTTGTTCTTCTTTTACCAATTTCAATAATTGTGTCTTTAGGCTATTCATTTGGGAATGTTCTTCCTTCTTTAAATAGACCTGGATTGCAATATACTTTCCTCTTAGAACTGCCTTCGCTGCGTCCCACAGAAGTTGTGGCTTTGTGTTGTTGTTGTCATTAGTTTTCATATATTCTTTGATTTCTGTTTTGATTTGGTCATTAACCCTTTGATTAATTAGGAGAATGTTGTTAAGTCTCCATGTATTTGTGAGCCTTTTTGATTTGTTTCTAAAATTTATTTCTTGTTTTATACCTTTGTGATCTGAGAAGTTGGTTCATAGGATTTCAATATTTTTGAAATTACTGAGGTTCTTTTTGTGGCCTAGTATGTGGTCTATTCTGGAAAATGTTCCATGTGCACTTGAGACGAATGTGTATCCTGTTGCTGTTGGGTGCAGTGTTCTCTAGATATCTGTTAGGTCCTGATGTTCTAGTGTGTTGTTCAGTGCCTCTGTGTCTTTACTTATTCTCTGTCTGGTTGATCTGTCCTTTGGAGTGAGTAGTTTGTTGAAGTCTTCTAAAATGAATGCATTGTTGTCTATTTCCTCCTTCAATTCTATTAGTATTTGTTTCATATATGTTGGCGCTCCTGTGTTGGGTGCATATATGTTTATAATGGTTATTTCTTCTTGTTGGACTGACCCCTTTATCATTATGTAATGTCGTTCTTTATCTCTTGCTACTTTCTTCGTTTTGAAGTCTATTTTGTCTGATAGAAATACTGCAACACCTGCTTTTTGCTCTTTGTTGTTTACATGAAATATATTTTTCCATCCCTTCACTTTTAGTCTGTGTATATCTTTGGGTTTGAAGTGAGTCTCTTGTAAGCAGCATATAGATGGGTCTTGCTTTTTTCTCCACTCTGTTACTCTGTGTCTTTTGATTGGTGCATTCAGTCCATTTACATTAGGGTGATTATTGATAGATATGTACTTATTGCCATTGCTGGCTTTAGATTCGTGGTTACCAAAGGTTCAAGGGTTGCTTCTTTTCTATCTAACAATCTAACTTGACTTTCTTGTTAAGTTATTGTGAACACCGTCTGATGTTTCTTTATTTCTCCCTTCCTATTCTTCCTCCTCCATTCTTTATATATTGGGTGTTTTATTCTTTGCCTTTAGTTAGTATTTGGATGGTCTGCTTTCTTTGCTATGATTTTATTTTCTCTTGTGACATCTTTTTAGCCTTAGGGGTGCTTCCCTCTAGAGCAGTCCATTTGAGATATCCTGTAGTGGTGGTTTATGAGAGGCAAACTCTTTCAACTTTCCTTTGTCTGAAAATTGTTTAATCCCTCCATCATATTTAAATGATAATCGTGCTGGATACAATATTCTTATTTCGAGGTCCTTCTGTTTTATTACATTAAATATACCATGCCATTCTCTTCTGGCCTGTAAGGTTTCTGTTGAGAAGTCTGATGATAGTCTGATGAGTTTTCCTTTGTAGGTGATCTTTTTTCTCTCTCTAGCTGCCTTTAATACTCTGTCTTTATCTTTGACCTTTGCCATCTTAATTATTATGTGTCTTGGTGTTGTCTTCCTTGGGTCCCTTGTGTTGGGAGTTCTGTGGGCTTCTGTGGATTGTGAGACTATTTCCTTCCCCAGTGTGGGAAAGTTTTCAGCAATTATTTCTTCAAAGACACTTTCTATCCCTTTTTCTCTCTCTTCTTCCTCTGGTACTCCTATAATGCGAATATTGTTCCATTTGGATTTGTCACACAGTTCTCTCAATATTCGAGATCCTTTTTTCTCTCAGTACCTCAGCTTCTTTGTATTCCTCTTCTCTAGTTTCTACGTCATTTATCATCTCCTCCACTGTATCCAATCTGCTTTTAATACCGCCCATTGTGTTCTTCAAGGATTGGATCTCCAACCGGAATTCATTCCTGAGTTCTTGAATATCTTTCCGTACCTCCATGAGAATGTTAATGATTTTTATTTTGAACTCCCTTTCAGGGAGAGTCATAAGGTCCATATCATTTAAATCTTTCTCAGGAGTTGTATTCATAATTTTACTCTGGACCAGGTTCCTTTGGCATTTCATATTTGTGTATGGAGCCCTCTAGTGCCCAGAAGCTCTACTCTCTGAAGCTGCTCAGCTCCTGAAGCAATGTCAGGGATTGTAGGGGAGTGGTATTGGTGCCTCGGGGGAGGAACGGGCTGTTTCCTGGTTCCTGGCTGCTATGCCTGTCTCCACTGTCTGAACCAGTGGGCTGAGCACACAGGTATAAGCCTCTGTTCTTTGCCCTTTTAGTTGCTGTAGACAGATCTTCCCTCTAGCTGGCCTAACACCAGAGAAGGGTTTCCAGGTTTGCAAGCCCGGTGGGGCTGGCCAGGCAAAAGGTGCACTAGTCTGCTTGTCACAGAAGGGGTTCTTGGAGCTGTGTAGGCAGCCAGGGAACTGGCACACCTGAAGATCAGAAAACTCCCAATCTTCTGGGCAGAGTACACCCGGACAATTTTGTCTACCTGTCTTTTCTCCTGAGCAGTAAGCTCTGTGCAGTCCTTGCCCCCTTAGCAGGCCTCTTGTTAAAGTCTTCTTTGTTAGGAAGTCTGTCAGACTGCCTGACTTTCTTTTGTCCCACAGCAGCTGGGTGTGGATCTGTGATTGCACAAGCAGCTGGAATCTTAGTCTCTCCAGGAATTCTGCCTGTCTTAGCTTTCCAAGCTCCTAATTACAAGAGTACCATGCAAGCACCATGAAATGTAGGTTTGTGCTCCCAGAGTAGATCTCCAGAGTTAGGTATTCTGCAGTCCAAGTTCTCCACTCCCTCTCTGCTCTGTTCCTGTTCCTCCTGCTGATGAGCTGGGGTGGGAGAAGGGCTTGGATCCCGCAGGACCACAGCTTTAGTACATTACTGTTTTCTGTGAGGGCTGCTCTTGTCTCCAGGTGTATGCAGTTTGTTGTAGTCCTCTTTCCCGTTGCTCTTTCAAGAGTAGTTGTAGTAGCTTTATTTTCATATTATATGCGGTTTTAGGAGGAAGCCTCTGTCTCACCTCTCACGCCACCATCTTTAATCCTCTCTTGAAAGTGGCTCTACAGCTACAATTTATAATTTCTTCCTTGCCTAAAGACCCTAGCCTGTTTCTTATGCACCCTCTCTACCTGGGCTTACTCTATTGCTGCACTCAGAAGCATTCATAAGGATCCAGGCATCAGTGTGTGTATGTGTGGTTTTAGTACATCAAGCATAGGGTTTTCTACAAACACCATAGGGAGACCCCCAGCTGTGGTACACCCTGAAGCCTCTGAGTAGACTTCTTGTTGGGTGGAGTCAGCAGGGACCACAGTCCCTTTAATGTCCTTGATATTTCCCTTTTTTAAAAATTTTATCCCTCCTCCCAGTCTCCACCTGTCTCACTACTCAGTGTTGATAGAAATAGGTTGTGGACATTTACTGCTCCCATTTTCCCCTTTGGGAGAGGTCACTGCCATCAAATAGTTCAGACTGGTGCAGAGTTGTCTTGGGGAATAGATGTGGCACTGGTAAAGTTCTTACTGTGTCCAATACATTCAAACTCAATTTTTGTTCCAATGGCGTGCTGGAATTTTCCCCCAGGAAAGCTGAACTTCTGCAATTTCTTTAAGATCTATGGGTATTTGCCAAAGCAACACTCTCCAGTTTTTTCGTGACCATGCCAAGGGGAGTTGGGGCAAGTTTACTTCTCCAGTTATTCCACAGCCCATACCAAGGCCTATCTACCATTACTGGATGTACAAGTAGACAAGAATCCTCCTGGGTCTCTTAGAATATGGTGCTGCATCCCACAGCTCCCACAAAGGTATTTTTGTTCATGGATGGATGTCTAGTTATTTGTTGAAAAGGGGGGACCAAAAGGAAGAATATCTTATGCCACCATGACATTGATGTTACTCTAGGATGTGAGCTGTATACTTCAAATATGTATTTTTATTAGGCAATGTTCTTATAAATTTTATTTTTCTATCTTCAGTTCACTCAGCCATCATGTGTCATTCATTAATACTATAAGCAATTATTACATGATGGGAAAACAACTCATGCTGGGTGTTCTTGTGCTGGTGTTCATGTATGCCTTGGAATATCTAGGAAACTAATAGAGTAGCCAAGAAGTGTGGGGGAGCCTTCTGTACAGAAACTGACCCTACAGGAAAAATAAAGAGAATAGTCTGTCATGTTTGCTATAGCAGCATGAACTGACAAAACAATAAAGATATTTGTGAGCAGTCATTTGAGCTTTCCTTAGAGAATTACTAAAAAATAATGGTTGAGAGGTACTTTCCAGGATTATAAAGCCTTGTATCAACTTTTTAGAATTCCAGGGTCAGAGAAATTATGTTTATGAAGGTTAATATTTCCTCTTTAATGGTACAGTCTTTTATAGGAACATTAGAATGGCTTAATAACATGCTTGTTAGCATGGGTCTGCTAAAGGAGTGCTCAATTTTTGTTACAAGAATAATATCTATAGCTGTATGGAAGATAGAGTGGAGCAAACAAGAATTGGTAGAAAAAATACAATTTATAAAGTTGTTATAGTAGTTTATAAGAAAAAAATATGAAGGCTCAAAGAAATGACAGTGTGAATGAAAAGGAGAGTGACTCAATGTCACTCAATATCAAAGATTTTACCACAGCACTTGGGAATAAATTAGATAAAAGAGTGAACAGCATGAAAACTAATTTCTTACTATAAGAATTAACTGAAATAATGTATGAAAGTACCTAGGTACATTATCTGTCATGTAGTAATACTTCAATAAATACCTGTAATAATAGTAACAATTACTATAAGTACTTACTATTCAAATAAGTATAATCATTATACTTGTTGGTAGGATATTAGGTGAAGGTGAGATGTAAGGATATTCTGTTGCCCTGACAATATGAAATAGTCAAGTCTTCCTGACAAACACTCCAGACTTAAATATAGAAAAACAAGGTAAAACATAAGCAATAGTCTTATCACCTTTGATCATTTTGATCTTCCTTCCTTTTCTTGTACATTGCATATGTTATCCCTGGTTGATGCTTTCCTCTTGCACTTCTGCTCACATTTTCTCCATGAAGAAAGTTTCTAACCAAAATTCCCTACTACTGCTTAATCATCATTATTTTTCTTTGCATGATAAAAGTATTATGAGGACAATTTTGGAACTTGGCATTTGCTAATAACCATCCTGCTGGAGAAAGATCAAAATTATTTTATCATTTTTTTCTAGAAAAATATCTCTTCTTTGTTTAAGTCATCCTCTGTAATAAACTTCAGTCTTTTATTTTTCAAAAACGGACAATAATATAACTTCTGTTGCCTATCTATAATCTATAGCATAAATCCAAATTTCTTCTGTGCCATATAAGACCCTCCTACAGTAATGTCATAACTTGCCTTGTTTCCCCTATCTCCAAATATTGCCTCCTTTGCACCTCATGTTCCAGCTACCAATAATTTTTTCTGGCTCCAGAGAAAGTCATATTCTTTAATGATCTACTCATTGCACATGCTATTTCTCTGCCTGGGAAGCCCTTACCTAAGTCTTATACACTGCAATCTCATTCTCATTCTTCAGCCAAAGTAAATACCACTTCTTTTGAGATGTTTTCTCACATTCCTTCAAAGGGTGAAAATTTATCTTCCCACTGAGCTTTCTCAGAACTCCATTGTGTAACTTTGCACACTGTAGTTATTTGTGGATATGTATGCCTTTTTAACATTGAGCTCTTACAGAGAAAGGATGATGTTCTAGACATTTATATATTCCCTGAAGCACTCATCAGGATTATTGACATTTAGTAGATGCTTAATAAATCTCTGAAAGCAAAAGGAATGAATGAATGAATGAGTAATTTAATGAAGTCTTTTGACTGACACTATCATAGACACAGGTTCATTGTGATGCTCTTGAAGTGCATAGTCTTGTTTCATTGTAGAGCATACTTGTTATTGGACTGAGAGAATATGTAGGGACATCTAAAATAGCCTATAAATCCTTTCCAGGAGAACAAAAAATATTCCTGTTTAAGGCCTAGGTAAAGTTCATGGACTGAAAGAATCATGAAATGAGAAGGCATCTCTTATAAGTGCGGGGAAGAGTAACTAGGGCTGGATAAGAGTGGCACTATTAGAACAGAGAAGGCTGGATTAGAAAATATTAAACTTCTAGAAAATAAAAAAATATGACGATACTTTATCAAAGTCAAGAGGGAGAAATTATAGATTAGTGCTGACTTTATCATAGCCCCAGATAATGAGTACAGACTGACTTTAATCTATAGTATTTATAGAGCCCCTACTATGTGTACCAAGAGAAAAGTATAGCTAGGTACTGGGTTACAAATAAAGAAATGATAATGTGA
This sequence comes from Phataginus tricuspis, assembly GCA_029783875.1. Classification (NCBI taxonomy): domain Eukaryota; kingdom Metazoa; phylum Chordata; class Mammalia; order Pholidota; family Manidae; genus Phataginus; species Phataginus tricuspis. The sequence continues at coordinate 72,591,174 of JAQQAC010016209.1, forward strand.
GCTGGAAAACAGTAACAAAGGTCTAAAAATATAATTTGACTTATCTTGCACACTGACTTTGCATAGCCTCAAATGTAATTTTGTCAGATCTTATTTGTAGCAAAATATGGTCTTGTACTTTGTAGTTGCAGGTATCCCTACTGAGAGTCATTTCTTGTGCCAGATTTACCATCACAGAGTCCAGTTTTACAAAAATGAGTATGTGTTATTGCTAGATGGAGTTAGGAATGGAGTGGCAACTAACAGTATACTCACCTACAAGTTTTAAGTGCTAAGGAAAGAAAAGCTCTTTGAGAATATTGCTGTATTCTACTGTCTATCATCTGCATTGAGTTTAGGGCAAATATTTTTTAAACTCATCTTAGGAGCTATTTAGAATGACAACAGCAATATCAATGCTCCCAGCAATTGAAATAGAGATCTATATACAAAATTGTGCTTAAGTTGCTTAGAAATCTAGTATTTATTATTGTGAACACAAGAACATAACACAAGTATATCCTCCTTAGAAAATCTCACTTTCAAGTATGTAGAGACTTTAGAACATTGGGGATGTTTTCCCCATTATAGAAGGAGTGTTATCTGCACAAAATCATTCACTAATGAGTGTCTTAACCTCTTTGGGTGCATTTGAGAGATATATAACATTACTCAAACTACACATAGTTTTTAAGGTGCATATGTAATCTGCAAAAGAGGGCAATCTGTAATAATATATATACTAACTGAAGTACCTCCATGCATGCATTTGTATCAGAAAATGTTATATTCAACTTTTAGTCAGGCAATTTTTCTATAAGGAGACTTGAACAGAAATGGCAAAGAAAACATAATTACCACATTATGTGATATGTATCAGGTGATGTCCCATTGAGTTAATAGCACTTATGTAGGAGCAATGAAACTGAAAACACTCCAGGGAAAATGCAAACAGGTTGGCAAAGCTGGTATATTTAGACCTGATGAAAAAATTTATGAGGAAGAGCTAAAAGATAGATAAAGTGCCCCCTAAATTAAAAGTAGTGGTCTGTAATCTATGGCTTTCTTGAAAGATCAAAAGTCTTACCCACAAAAGCATACTTTTCTACACTGGTATTAAAGGCACATAATGGGAACCTGATATCTGATAGCTAAGAAAGATAATTTGATAATAACTGTTTGAATTCAAGGACTGATTTTGGAAACTCTTATTTTTTAATGGTTCTTGCATAGAAAACATTGTTCTTTTTTTTCTCAATATGTTAAGAAGTTAATGGGAAAGTTGTCTTAACAACAGTTTGCTACATCTTAAATCTAATTGAGCATTATTTCATTGGATATGTTCACTTGATTCTAAAAGGTGATTCTCATCAATGCAGATAAACGAAAAGCACACAAAAGAAAATTAGATCAGTGCTAATATAAATCAGAGGTAAATTACTTTTGTCAAGATTTACTATAAAAAAAGAACATGCATTGCATAGTTAAATATTTAATTTTTCTTCTATCATGAAATACCAGTGAATTTTTTTTCTTTTGGCATATAACTTGATAGTTCCTTCTGGGTCCTAAAAATAAAGAATTCACTGGCATTCATTGATTCTTCTTAGTTGTATTTAAAGCAGATTATTATGTGAAAGCATTCTGGTAATTGTTAAATGCTAGTAAAGTTATTCTGGCTTTCTTTGTAATAGAAAAGAAAATGCTATATTAGACTATTTGGAAAAGAAAAGCAAAAACAGTAAGAAAACACTTTAATAGTTATGGAGAGTATTTTCAACAAGATTATGAATAAAATAAGCATGCTAGAATAAAATCTGGTGTCATGATAATAGTTATCAAGTGACATGATTCAAATTATAAGGAGTCCTTCAGCCAAGGTTAACAACATCTGCAACAGCTCTTGGCTGTGAACATGATTTACCACTATTTATGAAACACTTAACAATTCTACCATGGAAAATATTGAATTTCTTGCATGCCTCCACTTATCCTAATAAATGTTGAAGAGGGAAGATTTGTGACTTTTTCTTCAAGTGGAGGAATATTTTCTATAGAAAAAATAGTGTTGCTACATTAGGGAGATGTTTCTAAGGAGTGCACCTATATTCCCCTGCCCAACTTCTGAACAAATTGAGAAAAAGAGGCACTGGTGTCTGAGAACCAAAATATCACCTTTTAAGCTGATAAATCCCAAAGTGGTTTAGCATAAAATCTAGAAGGGTGACCTACTGAATCTCAGAATTAGATTTACTCACCAGTAGTAGGGAGTATTGCACCAGGGCCCTCCTGATATGTGTTAAGAAAGGGATTACCTTGGAAGAGTGAGAAATTCCAGACAGAAAATAATGTGAAGCTTAGTTATTCTTCTTAATTTTATCAATTAGTTAAATCAACCCACATTACCTGGGGCAACAGAGTGAGTAAAGGAGCAAGTCAGTACCAGAACTGCATTTGAAAACATCATGGAGAGATTAACAACATAAACAATTTGAGAAAAGACTAGGATTATCTAATATTTAATAGAAATAAAATTTCCTAAGAGATTTATGGTACCTTTGATAAAAACACAAAAGGTAGTAGCATAGTCTCAAAAAAAGTTAAGATCAAATTAGATTAGACTGCATTATTGAAGAGAGAAAAATACGATTAACATATTTTTAATTGGAAAATTTCAAAGCTAAGATTAAATTTGAGATAAAAATAATCAGATGTCAACAAAAGTGAAATGAAAATATTGGGGTAAAAAGATGGTGGAGTAAGAAGGCAAGGCAGAAACCGCCACTCACAAACACACCAAAGAAGCAACTAGAGCAAATACAATTAAATCTGAAAAAAACCTGAAGATTGGAGAACAAACCACCTATACCTGGTGAAGAAGAGAATACTATACAGAGAAGGGTGAAGTGGCAGAGCTATGATCAAGTGGGACCCAAGCTCTTCACTCAACCAAGAACACAGGTAGGAGAAAGAAGAATAGAGCAGGGAGGGGATAGTTGCTCAGGAACTCTGCACACCTTGTCCTGGATATCTGCTCTGGGAGCACATGTCCACATTGCACAGAGTTCTGATGATTAGCAGGGCTGCATACCAGGGAGAGTTGGAACACTCTGGAAGGCTGAGATTCCAGCCTTTTGTGGAGGAAGGGCAGGCTCCACTGGCCCATTGAGACCCAAAGCAAGAGCAGTAGTTTGAAAGATATGCCAGCAGTGGTAGGGGTGCCAGAGGGTGAAGAGTTGGACAGAACTCTCTCTGAAGGAGAAAGGGCAAGTGGACATACCTCCCCAAGCTCAGCAAGTCAAGTGCTCTTAAGAGGCTCAGACATTCCATCCTCCTTTCTGATGCTTCAGCCCCAAAAATCTTCACATAGTTGCATCAGCCTACTTGGAACAGCAGCAGAAGACTTTGCTGCCTGGAATGCAGAGGGAGTCTCCCCTACTTTTCTCAGCCTTGTCTCAGTCCAACTGAGAACACACCTGCAGAAGCCAGCTCCAATAGCTGCATTTTCACTGTGGGTGGCCAAGCACCTAACTGCAAACCTCACCATGATTAGGGGACACTGGTGCCACCCCCTGACACAGAGCCACACACCTATCCCACCAATACTGTTAACCCTACAGCATTGCCATCACTGCATGGCAGCAGAGGGAGGCCCCACCCACAATGATCCCAGCAGAAGCCATTGCACTGAACACAAAGGGCCAGTTGAGGTAAAATGCCAGCCACAGTAGACTGAGATCACAGATGGCAGACAGACACATAGGTGGCCCCACCCATTGCCCACCAAGAGCAACTGGGCCTTTCCACAAAGGAAAACCAGGCCCTGGAGAGGAAAGAGTCTTGAGCTTCTGGGTAACACAGAAATTATTGGGTTCCACAGTCATTACTCTGTAGACCAGGAAGCACAGCAGCTGCTTCTAAAACAAAGGAAGAAACACAGAAATCCTGACAAAATGAAGAGTAGAGGAATATATTTCAAACAAAAATACAGGATAAGACACCAGAAAGGGAACTAAATGAAATGGATATCACCAGACTTATTGATAAAAATTTCAAAGTAACAGTCATAAATATATTCACTGATCTGCAGAAAAGTATTGAATATCTCAGGGAGGATTTTAGCAAAGAGATACAAGAGCTGAAAAAATGTCACTCAGATGAAGAATACAGTAACTGGAATGAAATATACAATGGAGGAAATGAATAATAGATTGTTGCAAGTAGAGGAGACCATCAATGAGATGGAAATTAGAGAACAGAAACACAACAAAGCTGAAGAACAGAGAAAAAAATTTCTAGGAAAAGAGAATTTAAGAGAGCTGTGTGACAAATCCAAGTGAAACAATATTTACATAATAAAAATACCAGAAGGATAAGATACAAAGGGATAGAAAGACTGTTTGAGGAAATGATTGTTGAAAACTTCCCTAATCAGGGAAAGGAAATAGAGACTCAGGTCATGGATGTGCAGAGAGCCCCTAACAAAAGGAACTCCAGGAAGACAACCCAAGACATATAATAATTGAAATGACAATGATTAAGGATAAGGAAAAAGTATTGAAAACAGCCAGAAAGAGAAAAAAGTTACTTATAAGGTAAACCCCATCAGTTTATCAGTAGACTTCTCACCTGAAACTTTACAGGCCAGAAGGGAGTGACATTAAATATTTATTGTACTAAAGAAGGACCTTCAACCAAGAATCCTCTACCCAGCAAGATTATCATTCAAATTTGAAGCAGAGATTAAATAATTCCAAGATAAATGAAGGCTCAAGGAATTTATAAGCACTAAACTAGCATTACAGGATATGTTAAAAGGACTACTGTGGATGGAAATGTTCCTAGCCTAAATGGTTTTCACTAGTGAAAATAACCCCACAATAAAGTAGAGACCAATTACTTACCAGGCAAGTATGAAATTAAAGCAAAGCAAAAGTAGTAAAACCAACTAAACACAAAATCAGTGAAGGGATACACAAAAGAGGTAATTATCATACCTAATACTTAAAGTATGGAGGAGTAAGAAGACTAAAAAAGACGTATTTTTAAATTATGTTCTAAATAGAGTGACCATCAACTTAATACAGACTGTTATATACTCAGGAAGTTAGCCTTGAAACCTATGGTAACCACAAACTTAAAGCCTGTAACAGATACACAAAAAATTAAAAAAGAGAAATCCAATCACAATGCTAAAGAAAACCATCAAATAACAAGAGATAAGAGAGGAAGAAAGGAACAGAAAAGAGCTATACAAAAATCAGAATACAATTAATAAAATGACAATAAGTACATACCCATCAATAATTACCTTAAATGTAAATATACTGAAAGCACCAGTCAGAACACATAGAGTGGCAGAATGGGTAAAGAACAAGACCCATCTATATGCTTCCTACAAAAGATTTATTGCAGACCCAAAGACATACACAGACTAAAAGTGAAAGGATGGAAAAATACATTTCATGCAAGTAATAGGGAGAAAAAAGTAATAACAGTACTTATATCAGACAAAATAGATTTCAAAACAAAGTAATGAGAGCTAAAGGACATTCCACAATGATAAAGGATCAGTTCAACTAGAGGATATAACCAGTATAAATATCTATGAATTCAACAAAGGTGCCCCTAGATGTGTAAAACAAATACCAACAAAATAAGGGGGAAAATAAATTTCAACATCTTCATTTTAGGAGACTTTAACACTCTGCTCACATCAATAGACAGATCAACCAGACAAAAAATAAACAAGGAAACAGAGGCACCGAACAATACAGTAGATCAGATGGACTTAAAAAATATCTAGTATTCTACCCAAAAGCAGCAGGGTACACATTTTTCTTAAGTGCACATGGAATGTTTTCCAGAATAGATCATATACTAAGCCACAAGAAGACCCTCAAGAAATTAAAAATACTTAAATTGTTATCAATCAGCTTTTCAGACCAAAATGGTATGAAACTAGAAATAAATTACCCAAAGAAACCAAAAAGGTCTACAAACACATGGATGCTAAACAACATGCTTCGAAATAATAAATGGATCAATGAACAAATTAAAACACAAGTCAAGCAATACATGGAGATAAATGAAACAAAAACCAAAGAGTTCAATATTTGTGCAATGCTACAAAAGTGATACTAAGACCTAAGCACATAGCAATACAGGCCTTCCTCAAGAAACAAGAACTATCCCAAATAAATGGTCTAAGCTCACAATTAAGGAAATTATAAAAAGAAGAATAAATGAAATCCAAAGTCAGTAGGTGGAGGGATGTAATAAAGATCAGAGAATAAATAAAAATAGAGATGAACAAAACAATTTAAAAAAATCAATGAAATCAAGAGCTGCTCCTTTGAGAAGATAAACAAAATAGATAATCCCCTAGCCAGACTTATTAAGAGAAAAGAAAGTACACAAATAAACAAAATCAGAAACAAAGAAGGAATATTCACAAGTTACCACAGAAATACAAATAATTATTAGAAAATACTGTGAAAAAGTATATGCCAAAAAATTGGACAACCTAGAAGAAAAGGACAAATTCCTAGCAAAATACAACCTTTAAAGATTGACCCAAGAAGAAACATAAAGTCTGAACAGACCAATTACCAGCAATGAAATTGAATCAGTCATCAAAAGACTCCCAACAAACAATATTCAAGGACCAGATGATTTCACAGCTGAATCCTACCAAACATTTAAAGAAGAGGTAATACCCATCCTTCTTAAAGTATTCCAAAAAGTAGAAGAGGGAAGACTTCTAAACTCATTCTATGAGGGCAGCATCACTCTAATAACAAAACCAGGCAAAGACACTACAAAAAAGATTATAGACCAATACATATCCCTGATGAACATAAATACAGAAATCATTAAGAAAATATTGGCAAAATGAATTCAAAAGTACATCAAAAGGGGCATCCATCTCTACCAAGTGGGATTTATTCCAGGGAGGCAAGGATGGTATAATATTCTTAAGTCAATCAATATCACTTATCACATTAACAAAAAGAATGATAAAAACCAAATAATCATCTCAATAGATGCTGAAAAGACATTTGACAAAATCCAACATTCATTCATGATAAAAACTGTCAACAAAATGGATATAGAATGTATGTACCTCAACTAATAAAGGCCATATACAACAATACCACAGCCAACATCATACTCCATGGTGAATGGCTGAAAGCTTTTCCTCTAAGATCAGAAAAGGGCAAGGATGCCCACTCTCACCACTTTCATTCCATATAGTACTGGAGGTCCTAGTCACTGAAATCAGAAAAGATAATGACATAAAAGGCATCCATATTTGTAAGGAAGTAATACTCTCACTATTTGCAGATGACATGGATTATACATAGAAAACTGAAAGACACCACCAAAAAACTATTAGAACTAATAACTGTATCATAAAATTAGCAGGATAAAAAATTAATACACAGAAATCTGTTGCATTCTTATATGCTAACAGCAAACTAGCAGAAAGAGAAATCAGGAAAACAATTCCATTTATAATTGTATCAAGAAGAATTAAATGCTGAGGAATAAACCTTACCAAGGAGGTGAAATACCAGTAGTCTGAAAGCTAAAAGACACTCATGAAAGAAATTAAAAAGAAGACACAAATAAATGGAAATCTATCCCATGTTCATGGTTAGGAAGAATTAATATTGTCAAAATGGCCATCCTGCCTAAACCAATATATGGATTCAATGCAATCTCTATCAAAATACAAAGAGCGTTTTTCAATGAACTAGGCAAATAGTTTTAAAGTTCATATGAACCACAAAAGGCCCCAAAAAGCAAAGCAATCCTGAGAAGGAAACACAAATCTGGGGGTATTATGATTGTGGGATTCAAGCCATACTACAAAACTAAAGCAATAAAAACAATATGGTACTGGCACAAGAGCAGACCCATAGATAAATGGAAAAGAATAGAGAACCCACCCACACATATATAGTCAATTAATATAATATAAAGGAGCCATAAATATACAATAGGGAAAGGACAGTCTCTTCAATAACTGTTTTTGGGAAAACTGTGCAGCTACATGCAAGAGAATGAAACTGGATTACTGTCTAACTCCATACATAAAAGTAAACTCAAAATGGATCAAAGACTTCAATGTATGACATGAAACCATAAAACTTTTAGTAGAAAACCTAGGCAAAAATCTCTTGAACATAAGCATTAGCAATTTTTTCCTGAACACATCTCCTTGGACAAGGGAAACAAAAGCAAGAATGAACAAATTGGACTACATCAAACTAAAAAGTTTCTGTACAACAAAGGACACCATCAGCAGAACAAAATTGCAACCTATGATATGGGAGAATATATTTGTAAATGATTCATCTGACAAGGGGTTAACATCAAAAATATACAAAGAACTCATATGCATCAATACCTAAAAACAAATAACCCAATTAAAAATGGGTGGAGGACCTGAACAGACATTTCCCTAAAAAGAAAAACAATTTCCAACAGACACATGAAGAGATGCTCCACATCACTAACCATCAGGGAAATGCAAATCAAAACCAAAATGAGTATTACCTCACACTAGTTAAAATGTTCACTATCCAAAAGACAAGAAATAAGCAAATATTGAAAAGGATGTGGAGAAATAGGAATGCAAATTTGTACAACTGCTGTGGAAAGCAGTATGCAGTTTCCTCAAAAAATTAAAAATAGAAATACCATTCAATCCAATAATTCTACTTCTAGGAATTTACCCAAAGGAAACAAAATCCCTGATTCAAAAAGATATATGCACCCCTATGTTTATACTGCAGTATTTACAGTAGCCAAGATATGGAAGCAAACTGTGTCCATCAATAGATGAATGGATAAAGAAGAGGTGGTACACATACACAGTATAATATTATTCAGCTATTTAAAAAATAAATTTTGCCATTTGCAATAATATGGATGGATCCAGAGGATATTTTGCTCTATGAAATAAGCTGGGCAGAGGAAGACAAATACCATATGATATCATTTATTTATGGAATATAAAAACAGAGGAAAACAAAATGAGCAAAATAACACTAGACTCATAGACATTGAGAGTGACTAGTGGTTACCATGGAGAATGGGTTGGGGTGGATAGGTGGCGAGGGTGAGTGGCACAAAGGGGCACAAAATTTCTGACATAAAATAAGTTGGTAATGGGGATATTAGTACAGCATGGAGAAAATAGTCAATGATTGTAATGTCTTTCTATGTTGACAGATATTATCCTCAGTAGACGGGGGTGTGGATTTAATAATATGGGTAACTGCTGAACCACTGTGTTATATATTTGAAACCAATATAAGATTGTATATCAATGATATTTCAATTGAAAAAGAAAAAATTATTCAATTTTTCAAAAACGGTGTGAAATGCCATTCATATCACTTTACATAGGAAAAAACTTTAAAATTTTTGAGAAAAAAATTAAAATGTTAATCAAATACCATCAACCCAATAGTAAGAATAACAGTAAAGCATTACAGAATTCAATGAGTGTTAAAATACTAGACATTGAAAAATATGACCAATTAAAAAAGAGTTTTATGACATATATAGTAGCACCTTCTAAAATGGGGATTTTAACGATCTATGGACAACATGTTAAATTGGGGTGTAAAATATTGTCAAGTTCTCTGTGGCAACTGGATTTCTCACTAAATATAGAAATCAAATGGTAGGTAACATAGATTTTGTTGAAATGCAAAATTTAATTTTGAATATTGCATTTTAATAACTCAATCATATGAAAGCAGTCTTTATTCATATGAAAAATATAAAATCTGGAAATTGTACATCACTTTCTTGTCAATACTTTTAACTTAGCCATATGCATTTGAGGTTCCTCCGTGTCTTTTCATGGCTTCACAATTCATTTCTTTTTGTCATTGAATAATCCTCCATTGTATGGATGCTCTACAGTTTATTTACCCATTTACTGAGTGAAGAACATTTTGGCTGCTTCCAAGTTTTGGCACTTATGAAAATAGCTGTTATAAACGTTTGTGTGCAGATTATTTCCTGGATGTGTTTTCACTTACTTTAGGTAAATACTGAGGGATGTGATTGCTCAACCATATCATAAGAATATTTTTAGTTTAGTAAGAAACTGCCGAACTATCTTCCAAAGTGACTGTGCCATTTTGGATGCCCACCAGCAATGCGAGAGAGTTTCTATTGCTCCACATTGTCACCATAATTTGGTATTGTCAGTATTTTTTAATTTTAGCCACTCTAATAGGTGTGTAGTGGTATCTCATTGTTATTTTAATTTGCAATTCCCTGATGACATATGTTGTTGAGCACCTTTTCATGTTTATTTGCTATTTGTATATCTTCTGTGGCAGGATGTCTTTCCAGATCTTTTTCCCATTTTTAATTGAATTCTTTGTGTTCTTATTGTTGAATTTTAAGAGTTTATTGTATATTTTGAATATCCTTTATCCGACATGTGTTTTGCAAGGATTTTTTCCCCAGGCTGTGGCTTGTCTTTTCATTCTCTTTTTTTCTTTTCTTATAATTTATTTTGGTATCATTAATCTACAATTACATGTGCAATATTATGATGATTAAACTACCCCCTTCATCAGGTCCCCCCCATCAACCCCATTACAGTCACTGTCCTTCACCATAATGAGATGCTATATAATCACTACTTGTCTTCTCTGAGTTGTATAGCCCGTCCCATGCCCCCCCCAACATTACGTCTGATAATCTTAATGCCCCTTTTACCCTCTTATCGCTCCCTTCCCACCCATCTTCCCCAGTCCCTTTCCCTTTGGTAACTATTAGTCTGTTCTTGGGTTCTGTGAGTCTGCTGCTTTTTAGTTCCTTCAGTTTTTTTTTTTGTTGTTGTTCTTTGTTCTTATACTCCACATATGAGTGAGATCATTTGGTACTTGTCTTTTTCCGCTTGGCTTATTTCACTGAGCATAATACCCTCTAGCTCCATTCATGTTGTTGCAAACAGTAGGATTTGTTTTCTTCTTATGGCTGAATAATATTCCATTGTGTATATATACCACATATTCTTTATCCATTCATCTACTGATGGACACTTAGGCTGCTTCCATTTCTTGGCTATTGTAAATAATGCTGCAATAAACATAGGGGTGCATCTGTCTTTTTGAAACTGGGCTGCTGCATTCTTAGGGTAAATTCCTAGGAGTGTGATTCCTGGGTAAATGGTATTTCTATTTTGAGTTTTTTGAGGAACCTCCATACTGCTTTCCACAATGGTTGAACTAATTTGCATTCCCACCAGCAGTGTAGGAGGGTTCCCTTTTCTTCACATCCTCGCCAACATTTGTTGTTGTTTGTGTTTTGGATGTTGGCCATCCTCACTGGTGTGAGGTGATATCTCATTGTGGTTTTAATGTGCATTTCTCTGATGATTAGCGATGTCGAGCATCTTTTCATGTGCCTGTTGGCCATCTGAATTTCTTCTTTAGAGAAGTGTCTATTCATGTCCTCTGCCCATTTCTTAATTGGATTATTTGCTTATTGTTTGTTAAGGTGCGTGAGTTCTTTATATATTTTGGATGTCAACCCTTTATCAGATACGTCATTTATGAATATATTCTCCCATACTGTAGGATGTCTTTTTTTTCTACTGATGGTGTCCTTTGCTGTACAGAAGCTTTTCAGGTTGATATAGTCCCTCTTGTTCATTTTTGCTTTTGTTTCCCTTGCCCATGGAGATATGTTCATGAAGAAGTTGCTCATGTTTATGTTCAAGAGATATTTGCCTATGTTTTTGTCTATGAGTTTTATGGTTTCATGACTTACATTCAGATCTTTGATACACCTTGAGTTTACCTTTGTATATGGGTCTAGACAGTAGTCCGGTTTTATTCTCTTACATGTAGCTGTCCAGTTTTTCCAACACCAGCGGCTGAAGAGGCTGTCATCTCCCCATTGTATATCCAAGGCTTCTTTATCAAATATTATCTGACTGGAAATGTTTGGGTTAATGTTTGGATTTTCTATTCTGTACCACTGGTCTGCAGGTCTGTTTTTGTGCCAATACCAAATTGTCTTGATTACTGTGGCTTTGTAGTAGAGCTTGAAGTCAGGGAGGGTAATTCCCCCTGTTTGATTCCTCTTTCTCAGGATTGCTTTGGCTATTCAGGGTCTTTTCTGGTTCCATATGAATTTTAGAATTATTTGTTCCAGTTCACTGAAGAAAGCTGTTGGTAGTTTGATAGGGATTGCATTGAATCTATAGATTGCTTTAGGTAGTAAAGACATTTTGACAATATTTATTCTTCTTGCCAAGAGCAGGAGATGCATTTCCATTTGTCGGTGTCCTATAATTTCTCTTAGGAGTGTCTTGTAGTTTTCAGAGTACAGGACTTTCACTTCCTTTGTTAGGTTTATTCCTAGGTATTTTATTCTTTTTGATGCAATTGTGAATGGAATTGTTTTTCTGATTTCTCTTTCTGTTAGCTCATCATTAGTGTATAGGAAAGCAACAGATTTCTGTGTATTAATTTTGTATCCTGCAACTTTGCTGAATTCAGATATTAGTTCTAGTAGTTTTGGAGTGGAGTCTTTAGGGTTTTTTATGTACAGTATCATGTCATCTGCAAATAGTTACAATTTGACTTCTTCTATACCAATCTGGATGCCTTGTATGTCTTTGTTTTGTCTGATTGCCGTGGCTAGGACCTCCAGTACTATGTTGAATAACAGTGGAGAGAGTGGGCATCCCTGTCTTGTTCCCAGTCTTAGATGAAAAGCTTTCAGCTTCTCGCTGTTAAGTATGATGTTAGCTATGGATTTGTCACATATAACCTTTATGATGTTGAGGTACTTTGCGTCTATGCCCATTTTTTTTGAGAGTTTTAATCATGAATGGATGCTGAATTTTGTCAAATGCTTTTCAGCATCGATGGAGATGATCATGTGGTTTTTGTTCTTCTTGTTGATGTGGTGGATGATGTTGATAGATTTTCGAATGTTGTACCATCTTTGCATCCCTGGGATGAATCCCACTTGATCATGGGGTATGATCCTCTTGATGCTTTTTTTAATTCGGTTTGCTAATATTTTGCTGAGAATTTTTGCATCTACGTTCATCAGGGATATTGGTCTGTAATTTTCTTTTTTGGTGAGGTCTTTGAGCGGTTTTGGTATTAGAGTGATGCTGGCTTCATAGAAAGATTTTGGAAGTATTCCCTCCTCTTCTATTTTATGGAAAACTTTAAGGAGAATGGGTGTTATTTCTTCTCTATATGTCTGGTAGAATTCAGAGGTGAATCCATCAGGTCCGGGGTTTTTTTTCTTGGGTAATTTTTTGATTACTGCTTCATTTTCATTGGTGGTGATTGGTCTGTTTAGTTTTTGTGTTTCTTGCTTGGTCAGTCTTGGAAGGTTGTATTTGTCTAAGAAGTTGTCCATTTCTTCAAGCTTTTGCAGCTTGTTAGCATACAGATGCTCATAATATTCTCTTATAACTCTGTATTTCTGTGGGGTCTGTCGTTATTTTTCCTTTATCCTTTCTGATTCTGTTTATGTGTGTAGATTCTCTTTTTCTCTTAATGAGTCTGGCTAGGGGTTTATCTATTTTGTTTATTTTTTCAAAGAACCACCTCTTGGTTTCATTGATTTTTTTCTATTGTTTTATTCTTCTCAATTGTATTTATTTATTCTCTGATCTTTATTATGTCCCTCCTTCTGGTGACTTTGGGCCTCAATTGTTCCTCTTTTTCCAATTTCAGTAATTGTGTCTTTAGACTGTTCATTTGGGAATGTTCCTCCTTCTTTCTATACGCCTGGGTTACAATATACTTTCCTCTTAGAAGTGCTTTTGCTGTGTCCCACAGAACTTGTGGCTTTGTGTTGTTGTCATTAGTCTCCATATATTCTTTGATTTCTGTTTTGATTTGATCGTTAACCCATTGATTAATTAGGAGAATGTTGTTAAGTCGCCATGTTTTTGTGAGCCTTTTTGTTTTCTTTCTAAAAGTTATTTCTAGCTTTATACCTTTGTGATATGGAAAGTTGTTTGGTAGGATTTCAATATTTTTTAATTTACTGAGGTTCTTTTTGTGGCCTAGTATGTGGTCTATTCTGGAAAATGTTCCAGGTGCACTTGAGAAGAATGTGTATCCTGCTGCTTTTGGGTGCAGAGTTCTGTAGATATCTGTTAGGTTCATCTGTTATACTGTGTTGTTCAGTTCCTCTGTGTCTTTACTTATTCTCTGTCTGGTTGATCTGTCCTTTGGAGTGAGTGATGTGTTGAAGTATCCTAAAATGAATGCATTGCTGTCTATTTCCTCCTTCAATTCTGTTAGTATTTGTTTCACATATGCTGGTGCTCCGGTGTTGGGTGCATATATATTTATAATGGTTATATCTTCTTGTTGGACTGACCCCTTTATAATTATGTATTGTCCTTCTTTATCTCTTGCTACTTTCTTGGTTTTGAAGTCTGTTTTGCCTGATACAAGTACTGCAACACCTGTTTTTTTCTCTTTGTTGTTTGCATGAAATATCTTTTTCCATCCCTTCAGTTTTACTCTGTGTGTATCTTTGGGTTTGAGGTGAGTCTCTTATAAGCAGCATATAAGTGGGTCTTGCTTTTTTATCCACTCTGTTACTCTGTGCCTTTTGATTGGTGCATTCAGTCCATTTACATTTAGGGTTATTATTGATAGATATTTACTTATTGCCGTTGCTGGCTTTAGATTCGTGGTTACCAAAGGATCAAGGTTTGCTTCTTTACTATCTAAGAATCTAACTTGACTTTCTTGTTAAGTTATTGTGAACACCATCTGATGTTTCTTTATCTCTCCCTTCCTATTCTTCCTCCTCCATTCTTTATATATTAGATGTCTTATTCTTTGTTTTTAGTTAGTATTTGGATGGTGTGCTTTCTTTGCTATGATTTTATTTACTCTGGTGACATCTTTTTAGCCTTAGGGAGTGCTTCCCTCTAGAGCAGTCCATTTAAGATATCCTGTAATGGTGGTTTATGAGAGGCAAACTCTCTCAACTTTCGTTTGTCTGGAAATTGTTTAATCCCTCTGTCATATTTAAATGATAATCGTGCTGGATACAATATTCTTGCTTTGAGGCCCTTCTGTTTCATTACGTTAAATATGTCATGCCATTCTCTTCTGGCCCGTAAGGTTTCTGTTTCAGAAGTCTGATGATAGTCTGATGGGTTTTCCTTTGTAGGTGATCGTTTTTCTCTCTCTAGCTGCCTTTAATACTCTGTCTTTATCTTTGATCTTTGCCATTTTAATTATTATGTGTCTTGGTGTTGTCTTCCTTGGGTCCCTTGTGTTGGGAGATCTGTGGGCTTTCATGGACTGTGAGACTATTTCCTTCCCCAGCGTCAGGAAGGTTTTAGCAATTATTTCTTCAAAGACACTTTCTATCCGTTTTTCTCTCTCTTCTTCCTCTGGTACTCCTATAACGCAAATATTGTTCCGTTTGGATTGGTCACACAGTTCTCTTAATATTCTTTCATACCTCTAAATCCTTTATATTCTCTCTGCCTCAGCTTCTCTGTATTCGTGTTCTCTTATTTCTATTCCATTAACAGTCTCTTGCATCTCATCCAGTCTGCTGTTAATCCCGTCAGTGATTTGTCTGATTTCTGCATTGTCTTTCCTCACTTCTCTCACCTCCTCCCTCAGCTCGTGCACATTTCTCTGTAGATCTGTCAGCATGGTTATGACTTTTATTCTGAATTCTTTTTCAGGAAGACTGTGCATGTCCATCCCTTCAGGTTCCCTCTCTGGGGATGTCTTGGTCTGGAGCTTTGTCTGTACCATATTCCTCTGTTTTTTCATGGCTGTAGAAGTGGTTGCTGGTAGTTGCCACGTATGTCAGCTGGGCTTTTTATGACTTTAAATGGGACAACAACAACAAAAAAACACCCACCGGGAGTGGAGTCTGTCGGGATGCTGTAGGTTGCGCTCTTGCTCCACTTTTCTAGACCCTTGGCCTCGCTGCTCTGCTGGGCCCTTTATAGCTCTGGCCAGGGTGGGAATGAATGGGAGGCTGTTGATCTCTGTGGTAATTCTAAGTGCAGTCACCCTTTCCCAGTCACCAGCTAAGGGGTCCGAAACTCCAAAGGACTACCAGCCTGCTGGGCTGAGTGTGCTGGGGCTATCCAGTCCTCCACTGTTCTCCTGTCTCTAAGACTGCTGAAAAAAGCACGTGCTTTTCTTCTTTTTTTTTCCTTCCTGGAGCCAGCTGCAAGCAGCCTGGCACATTCCCCACTCAGATCTTGCCCCCTCTGTCTCTCCAATCTCCGCTACACTGTGCAATGTTTGTCAGCGCTCCCCACACAGATCACAGAGGCTGTTTATTTCACAGGCCTGTACTTCCACTCCCTCCCAGCTCTGAATTTTCTCCTCCCACCAGTGTGCTGGGGTGGGTGAGTGCTTGGGTCTCACCGGGTCATGGCTCCATATCTTACCCGCCTCGCGGGGTGTCGAGTCCTCTCTGGTGTAGCTACACGCTGTGCCCTTTCCTGTGTTTTCTGGTCTCTCTTTTAGGAATAGTTGTATTTGCTGTATTTTCATAGGTAAATATAGTGTTGGGAGGAGATTTCTGCCGCCCTGCTCATGTCGCCATCTTCCCGGAAGTGCACCTCTTTTCATTCTCTTAACAGTGCCTTTTGCAGAACAGACATTTTTAATTTAAGTAAAATCCAACTTACCCCTTTTTTACTTTTATAGATTTTGCTTTTGGATTGTATATAAAAAGTCATGTCCAAACCCAAGGTCATCTACATTTTCTCCTATATTATCTTCTAAAAGTATTATAGTTTGCATTTTATATTTAGGCTTGTGATCAATTTTGAGTTGCTTTTGTGAAAGGTGTGAAGTCTGAGACTAGATTCATTTTTTTTTTTTTGGTATGTGGATGTTCAGCTGCTCCCTAATCATTTGTTGAGAATGATAGGGAAACATTTAAAAGGACAGCAATCTAGTCAAGGTGGCTCCCTTCTGCTTCTCTTCTTAGCAAAAACAACAGAACACTCCTTTATTTCCCACTCTGCCAGGCACTCACTCCCTAAGTTCACTCCCTAAACTTACTCCCCCTTGCTTGCTGTGCACGTAGAAATGTTGCAGATATGGAAGCAGAAAGACATATATTGCTCCCCTTGCCTTTGTTTGGGGCTCAGACCTTGGGAGATTACTCCCTTCTGAGCTCACAGTTGTGAAATTAAAAACTCAAAACTCCAAGACCTCTGAGTGCTGCTTGGTTCTTTCATCAGTGATCCTGTCCAGGTTTTTCAGTTTTTTTCTGTAACAAGGATACTACCCTTTCTCTATTGCATTGCCCTTGAATTTTTGGCCAAAAATCTGTTGACTATGTTTGTGTGGATCTCCATGTCTATTTTTTCACCAGTACTACACTCTCTTAATGCCTGGAGTATTGTAGTAAAATTTGAAGTTGGGTAATGTCAGTCCTCTGACTTTATTCATCTTATTCAATAATCTGCTGGCTATTTCAGATCTTTTGCCTTTCCATATGAACTTTTAGGTCAGTTTGTTAATATCCAGAAAGTAACTGGCTTGGAATTGGCAGTTTTTTTCTTTTTAATTTGTCAGGCTTATTTTTTGGTTTTATTTCTCCTTATTTTGTGATCCACCCCTTCCTTCCCCAATTATCACAAAGATGAGTGATAGATCAAAAGGAGATCAGTTAAGGAATACTTCTTTTGAATTACCTTTCAAGCACATTGGAATGGTAGTATGTGCTATATAGGTATTGCTAAATTATAGGAGAGATGATCAAATATCATAATACTTCTTAGGGAAGAATATCATTATTCATGTTTGTGTTTTTAAAAGGCTGTTATGAAAATGCAACTGCTATTTTGGGGGACAAAATTAATATGCCATTTTGAGACTAGTTGATTTAGCAAAAAATTTCTTATCAGAAACCACATCAATATATATCATGTCAACTAATTCTATATTATTCTCAAATAATATTATTATCTAATGGATGTTGCAACTACATCACTTTTATTTTCTGAATTATTTTTGTTATTTTCTCCCTTAAGCACATATATTGTGTAAGATCAAATCTCTGTTTAAAAAGTTGAAGCTTGAAATTTTGCTTTAATAATAATGTGTTCTATCTGCACAGGATTTTATATTTTCAAAAAAATAAAGTAGCAGAAAGATAACTACAACTGTTAATTCATTTTTTCTTATATTTGAATAGATGGATAATTGTCAGCACCATTTTTTGAATCACTTCAAAAAATGCTCTGTATTTGAATATCATCTTCTCATGCACTATAAAAATAGAGATCTTGTGGTATATGGTACATAACAGATGTTAAGACAATCATAGAAAAATGTTGACTTTTTTCAGAGGATGAAGCAATTTGAAGTAGTTATAAATCATTTTTTTTTTTGCAGAAGCAAATTGAAGTGAATCATGACATTTCAGTTAAGGCTAAATCTCCAATTTTGAAACTACTAATTTTGTGCATGAGGCTAACTTCATGCATTGTCTGTAATTTGAGTATATAATTCTTAATAAGACTTCCACTGAGATGATATAATTAAGAAACAAAAGGATTAACTTATGATTAAAAGTTTTGACAGAAGAGAGGTCAGATTTTTCATTATGTGCATTCCATTAAAAGAAAGATTTAAAGACATCATTGCATTCTTGTTTGCCAATCCCTATCATCAGAAAATATTTCTATACCCCAGTTTAACCCACATCAGTCAAGTAGTACATGGCCAGAAGAACATCAGTTCATGTCAATGTTAATGATACTGTTTCCTACTTGCTTTTATTGTTTTCATCTTTTGCTTTTTTCTTAGAGAGTTAAAAATATGGGCTTTACATATATTCCAGCAAAAATTTGTTACCAAGAGATGCTCAAAATTGCTTTCCACTGCTCACTCTTCTCCCTCACTTGCAAATATTCAAACATGGAGATGTAACTTGCTATCCTAAAACTATCTGAAGGTTTAGACATTTAAAGTTGCTAGTTTTTACTGTTCTTAAAGATCAAAAGTCTCAATTAGAAGTGAGAAACTTGATTAGAGATAAATGTATTTAATTTATAATGCATCATACTTAAATTACATGTGCAGTCAATAACAATAGTAGGAAAATGAATGGACAATGTACAGCAGCTTTTGAATTTAGCATTACATACACAAAATATTTTAAATACAATTTTTCAATATTTTCCAACTTATAATCATAATGTCATATTTATTATTTGAGAACAAATACTTTTACTTTAATATGGCTAATTCTCAGAAGTAATAATGTCTTGGGAGTTAAACTGGAAGTTCTTGGTTTCAAAATAGTGCTGGTTGGCCTAAAAATGGAATGTAATTGAACAATAATTTTCAAAGAAGTGTAAGACTAATGTTTTGTTAGTAGAACCAAGAACTGTCCTCTCACATGAGTATAACTGAGTTCCCAGCCACAGTAGACTACTGCTGGAGGTTTCCAGGAACTTTTGAAAGTTACATGTGGAGCAGGAACATTGACAAATAACTTCCAGCAGTTCAGACTTCACATTAAGCAAAAAGTAGAAGCAGACCCACTACTTAAGGAAATTGAATCTGCTCCACTTACCCAACCCAGCAAGCCCATGGTCTCCTGTGCACACACACACACACACACACACACACACACACACACACACACGACACTAAAGGCTTGACTGATGAATACATGTAATGTTTCAATCAATTATTAAAAGATATACTTGTCTCAGCACTAGAATACAGCATATTTATGTAACACAACGTTTAATGTTCAGGTCTCCTGAACATTATGTTATGCAGGTCTCCCTTTTTACTTTTGCTCCATGTGTACTCTTGCAAATATTAGGAGCAACCCTAGAATTCAGGAAGAAATATGACACCAAGAGCTAGCATGAAGTGAAGATCATAGGTATGGCAGTTATTCATAAATTTTAATAGGCATCAGAATTACTTCAGTATCATAGTAGAAATGCAGATTGCCAGTACCATACTGTTTTGGTTACTATAGCTTTGTTGTATAGTTTGAAAGCAGGGTTCATGATCCCACCAGTTTTGTTTTTCTTTTCAAACATGGATTCTTCAAAGACCTGAGTAGACACTTTTCCAAAGAAGACATATAGATGGCCAACAGATGCACAGAAAGTTACTCTGCATCACTAATCATCAGAGAAATGCAAATCAAAAACGCAATGAGATATCAGTTCACACCAGTAAGAATGACAAGCATCAAACAAATAAGAAATAGCAAGTGTTGGTGAGAATGAGGATGTGGAAAAAAGGGAACCCTTCTATATTGTTGGTGGGAATGTAAGTTGGTGCAGTCACAATGGAAAACTATATGGAGGTTCCCTAAAAAATTAAAAATAGAATAAAAATAAATAAGTAAATAAAATATAAATATAAATATTGAAAAATAAATAAAAATAGAACCACCATATGACCCAATAATTCCACTTCTGGGTATTTACCCACAGAAAACACAATCACTAATTCAAAAAGATATATGCATCTATATGGTTATTGCATCATTATTTATAATAGCTAACATATGGAAGCAATGTATATAACCATCATGATAGATGAATGGATAACGAAGATGTATTTGTTTATGTGTTGTGTGTATGTATATATTTAGATGTTAGTGACAAAATCTGCTTTCTATTTCAACAGAGCAGAATGTCTCTGGAATACCTAATGTAAAGGATCCTGCACTATGAAATACTGTTCTATTTAACCAATTTTTCTTGTATATTGAAGCATGGACAGATTACAACACAGCATAATGAATGCTGTATGTTTTTTAAAACCTCTAATGTAATTACACTGCCTTTATAGTCTGAAGACATGTTATTATTTTAAATCAAACTGTCTCACTATGGTTGCGTCATTAGCTTTCGTTCTTTTACAATCAGTGGATCTTCTGAAAAATAGTATAGGCTGATATCAGAACCAGAGTATAGCTTCTTCAAAGATTTATCAGTGCCCCTAAAAACGTCATATTACTTTGGGCTTTATTAGAGTGCCACTATTTCCTTCAGGCATAGTTTTGTGTGAAGACAGTGCCTTTCTTTTGATACTTAATTTAGTTATAAAGATCAATGACTTTTTGCTTAGAAGAATTTTTACATCCACTATTTTTTTCTATATCTAGACCTAATTTATACAAAGGAAACATAATAATTAGTTGATTTTCTTTAATCTAATTTTTTTTACCATTTATTTTATTTTAGTATCATTAACCTACAATTACATGAGCAATATTGTGATGATTAAACTCCCCCCTTCATCAGGTCCCCCCCACCAACCCTATTACAGTCACTGTCCATCAGCGTAGTGAGATGAGAATCACTACTTGTCTTCTCTGAGCTGTACAGTCCCCCCCCGTGCCACCCCACCCTATGTCTGCCCATCGTAAAGCCCCTTTTACCCTCTTATCCCTCCCTTCCCGCCCTTCTTCCCCAGTCCCTTTCCCTTTGGTAACTATTAGTCCATTCTTTGGTTCTGTGAGTCTGCTGCTGTTTTGTTCCTTCAGTTTTTTTTTTCTTTGTTCTTATACTCCACATATGAGTGAGATCATTTGGTACTTGTCTTTTTCGGCCTGGCTTATTTCACTGAGCATAATACCCTCCAGCTCCATCCATGTTGTTGCAAATGGTAGGATTTGTTTTTTTCTTATGGCTGAGTAATATTCCATTCTGTATGTGTACCACATCTTCTTAATCCATTCATCTACTGATGGGCACTTAGGTTGCTTCCATTATTATCACCATTACCTGACATTAAAGTATAAAGCACATTCCTGTCTCAATCAAATTTCTTCTCCATGATACATTTTGAAGCAATGCATTGAAACAAATCGTTAGCTGTGTTAAAAAAAATCAATATGAACTTAGTAGAAGAGACAGTTGAATTCTATTAAAAAATTTTGTTTGTATCTATTTAATGCTGAGTGATAAGTTTAGCAGATGTGTTTACTCTTCTCCAGTTATTTTGGTAATGTTTATGCACAGCCAATATTTACTTTTTTTTTTTTAGTTAAAGTATCATTGATATACAATCTTCTGAAGGTTTCACACGAGCAACATTGTGGTTTCAACATTCACTCATATTATCAAATCCTCACCCCCTCTCCCATTGTCTGTCAGTGTAATAATATGCTATAGAGGCATTACTTGTCTTATCCATGCTGTACTGCTTTCCCCGTGACCTACCTATATTTTTCTTTTATAATTTATTTTGGTATCATTAATCTACAATTACATGTGCAATATTAGGGTTATTAAACTACCCCCTTCATCAGGTCCCCCCCACCAACCCCATTACACTCACTATCAGCATAGTGAGATGCTATAAAATCACCACTTGCCTTCTCTGAGTTGTACAGAACTCCCCGTGACCCCTAACACTACATCTGCTAATTTAATGCCCCTTTTTTCCCCCCTTATCCCTCCCTTCCCACAGATCTTCCCCAGTCCCTTTCCCTTTGGTAACTATTAGTCCGTTCTGGGGTTCTGTGAGTCTGCTGCTGTTTTGTTCCTTCAGTTTTTTTCTTAGTTCTTATACTCCAAATATGAGTGAAATCATTTGATACTTGTCTTTTTTGGCTTGGCTTATTTCACTGAGCATAATACTCTTTAGCTCCATCCATGTTGTTGCAAATGGTAGGATTTGTTTTCTTCTTAGGGCTGAATAATATTCCATTGTGTATATGTACCACCTCTTCTTTATCCATTCATCTACTGATGGACACTTAGGTTCCTTCCATTTCTTGGCTATTGTAAATAGTGCTGTGATAAAAATAGGTGTGCATATGTCTTTTTGAAACTGGGCTGTAGCATTCTTAGGGTAAATTCCTAGGAGTGGGATTCCTGGGTCAAATGGTATTTCTATTTTGAGTTTTTTGAGGAACCACCATACTGCTTTCCACCATGGTTGAACTAATTTGCATTCCCACCAGCAGTGTAGGAGGGTTCCCTTTTCTCCACATCCTTGCCAACATTTGTTGTTGTTCATGTTTTGGATGTTGGCCATCCTCACTTGTGTGAGGTGATATCTCATTGGGTTTTAATCTGCATTTCTCTGAGGATAAGTGATGTGGAGCATCTTTTCATGTGCTTATTGGCCATCTGAATTTCTTCTTTGGAGAAGTGTCTATTCATATCCTCTGCCCATTTCTTAATTGGATTATTTGCTTTTTGTTTGTTAACGTGCGTGAGTTTTTTATATATTTTGGATGTCAACCCGTTATCAGATAGGACATTTATAGTTACATTCTCCCATACTGTAGGATGTCTTTTTGTTCTACTGATGGTGTCCTTTGCTGTACAGAAGCTTTTCAGCTTGATATAGTCCCACTTGTTCATTTTGGCTTTTGTTTCCCTTGCCCGGGAAGATATGTTCATGAAGAAATCACTCATGTTTATGTCCAGGATATTTTTGCCTATGTTTTACTGTAAGAGTTTTATGGTTTCATGACTTACATTCAGGTCTTTGATGCACATTGGGTTTACCTTTGTTTATGGCGTTAGACAGTAGTCCTGTTTAATTCTCTAACATGAACCTGTCCAGTTTTTCCAACACCAGCTGCTGAAGAGGCTGTCATCTCCCCATTGTATATCCAAGGCTCGTTTATTAAATATTAATTGACTGTATATGTTTGGGTTAATGTTTGGATTTTCTATTCTGTTCCACTGGTTTGTGGGTCTGTTTTTGTGCCAATACCAAATTGTCTTGATTACTGTGGCTTTGTAGTAGAGCTTGAAGTCAGGGGGCATAATTCCCCTGTTTTATTCCTCCTTCTCATTGGCTATTTGGGGTCTTTGGTGGTTCCATATGAATTTTAGAATTATTTGTTCCAGTTCATTGAAGAAAGCTGTTGGTAGTTTGATAGGGATTGTGTTGAATCTGTAGGTTTCTTTAGGTAGTATAGTCATTTTGACAATATTTATTCTTCGTAGCCAAGAGCATGGGATGAATTTCCATTTGTTAGTGTGCTCTTTAATTTCTCTTAGGAGTGTATTGTAGTTTTCAGAGTACAGGTCTTTCACTTCCTTCATTAGGTTTATTCCTAGGTATTTTATTCTTTTTGATGCAATTGTGAATGGAATTGCTTTTCTGATTTCTATTTCTCTTAGTTCATCATTAGTGTGTAGGAAAGCAACAGATTGCTGTGTGTTAATTTTGTATCCTGCAACTTTGCTGAATTCAGATATTAGTTCTAGTAGTTTTGGAGTGGAATCTTTAGGGTTTTTTTATGTACAGTATCATGTCATCTGCAAATAGTGACAATTTGACTTCTTTACCAATCTGGATGCCTTGTATGTCGTGGCTAGGACCTCCAGTACTATGTTGAATAACAGTGGAGAGAGTGGGCATCCTTGTCTTTTTCCCAATCTTAGATGAAAAGCTTTCAGCTTCTCGCTGTTAAGTATGATGTTAGCTTTGGATTTGTCACATATAACCTTTATGATGTTGAGGCACTTTCCGTCTATACCCATTTTTTTTGAGAGTTTTAATCATGAATGGATGCTGAATTTTGTCAAATGCTTTTTCAGCATCTATGGAGATGATCATGTGGTTTTTGTTCTTCTTTTTGTTGATGTGGTGGATGATGTTGATAGATTTTCGAATGTTGTACCATCATTGCATGCCTAGAATGAATCCCACTTGATCATGGGGTATGATCCTCTTGATGTATTTTTGAATTCGGTTTGCTAATATTTTGTTGAGAATTTTTGCATCTACGTTCATCAGGGATATTGGTCTATAATTTTCTTTGTTGGTGAGGTCTTTGCCCTGTTTTGGTATTAGAGGGATGCTGGCTTCATAGAATGAGTTCGGAAGTATTCCCTCCTCTTCTGTTTTTTGGAAAACTTTAAGGAGAATGGGTGTTATTTCTTCTCTATATGTCTGGTAGAATTCTGAGGTTAATCCATCAGGTCCGGGGGTTTTGTTCTTGGGTAGCTTTTTGTTTACCGCTTCAATTTCATTGCTGGTGATTGGTCTGTTTAGTTTTTATGTTTCTTGCTTGGGCAGTCTTTTAAATTTTTATTTTTCTAAGAAGTTGTTAATTTCTTCCATGTTTTGCAGCTTGTTAGCATAGAGATTCTCATAATATTCTCTTATAATTCTGTATTTCCGTGGGTCATCCATTGTTATTTTTCCTTTCTCATTTCTGATTCTGTTTATGTGTGTAGATTCTCTTTTTCTCGTAATGAGTCTGTCTAGGGGTTTATCTATTTTGTTTATTTTTTCAAAGAACCAGCTCTTGGTTTCATTGATTTTTTTCTATTGTTTTATTCTTCTCAATTTTATTTATTTCTTCTCTGATCTTTATTATGTCCCTCCTTCTGGTGACTATGGGCCTCATTTGTACTTCTTTTCCCAATTTTAGTAATGGTGTCATTAGACTATGTTCTTCCTTTTTTAAATAGGCCTGGATTGCAATATACTTTCCTCTTAGAACTGACTTTTCTGCGTCCCACAGAAGTTGTGGCTTTGTATTGTTGTTGTCTTTAGTCTCCATATATTCTTTGATTTCTGTTTTGATTTGGTCATTAACCCATTGATTAATTAGGAGAATGTTGTTAACTCTCCATGTATTTGTGAACCTTTTTGATTTCTTTCTAAAATTTATTTCTAGTTTTATACCTTTGTGATCTGAGAATTTGGTTGGTAGAATTTCAATATTTTTTAATTTATTGAGGTTCTTTTTGTGGCCTATTATGTGGTCTATTCTGGAAAATGTTCCATGTGCACTTGAGAACAATGTGTATCCTTTTGCTTTTGGCTATAGAGTTCTGTAGATGTCTGTTAGGTCCATCTGTTCTAGTGTGTTGTTCCGTGCCTCTGTGTCTTTACTTATTTTCTGCCTGGTTGATCTATCCATTGGAGTGAGTGGTGTGTTGAAGTCTCCTAAAATGAATGCATTGCTTTCTATTTCCTTCTTTAATTCTGTTAATATTTGTTTCATATATGCCAGCACTCCTTTGTTGGGTGCATATATATTTATAATGGTTATATCCTCTTGTTGTACTGACCTCTTTATCATTATTTAATGTCTTTCTTTATCTCTTGCCACTTTTTTCGTTTTGAAGCCTATTCTGTCTGATAGAAGTACTGCAACACCTGCTTTTATCTCCTTGTTGTTTGCATCAAATATCGTTTTCCATCCCTTCACTTTTAGTCTGTGTATATCTTTGGGTTTGAGGTGAGTCTCTTGTAAGCAGAGTATAGTTGGTCTTGCTTTTTTATCCATTCTATTAATCTGTGTCTTTTGATTGGTGCACTCAGTCCATTTACATTTGGGGTGATTATCGATAGATATGTATTTATTGCCATTGCTGGCTTTAAATTCGTGGTTACCAAAGGTTCAAGGGTTGCTTCTTTACTATCTAACAATCTAACTTAACTTTCTTGTTAAGTTATTGTAAACACCGTCTGATGTTTCTTTATTTCTCTCTATTCTTATTCTTCCTCCTCCAATCTTTATATACTAGACGTTTTATTGTTTTCATTTGTTAGTATTTGGATGGTCTGCTTTCTTTGCTATGATTTCATTTTCTCTTTTGACAAATTTTTAGCCTTAGGAGTGCTTCCCTCTAGAGCAGTCTGTTTAAGATATCCTGTTGAGGTGGTTTATGAGAGGCAAACTGTCTCAACTTTTGCTTCTCTGGAAATTGTTTGATCCCTCCGTCATATTTAAATGTTAATCGTTCTGGATACAGTATTCTTATTTCGAGGTCCTTCTGTTTCATTACATTAAATATATCATGCCATTTTCTTCTGGCCTGTAAGTTTTCTGTTGAGAAGTCTGATGATAGTCTGATGGGTTTTCCTTTGTAGGTGATCTTTTTTCTCTCTCTAGCTGCCTTTAATACTCTGTCCTTATCTTTGATCTTTTCCATTTTAATGGTTATGTGTCTTGGTGTTGTCTTCCTTGGGTCCCTTGTGTTGGGAGATCTGTGGGCTTCCATGGACTGCAAAACTATTTCCTTCCCCAACATGGGGAATTTTTCAACAATTATTTCTTCAAAGACACTTTCTATCCCTTTTTCCTCTCTCTTCTTCCTCTGGTACTCCAATAATGCGAATATTGTTCCATTTGGATTGGTCACATAGTTCTCTTAATATTCTTTCATTCCTAGAGATCCTTTATTCTCTCTGTGCCTCAGCTTCTCTGTATTCCTGTTCTCTGATTTCTATTCCATTAAAAGTCTCTTATATCTCATCCAGTCTGCTGCTAAGCCCGTTGATGGCTTGTCTGATTTATGCATTGTCTTTCCTCACTTCCCTCACTTGCTCCCTCATCTCTTGCATATTTCTCTGTAGATCCATCAGGATGGTTATGACTTTTGTTCTCAAATCTTTTTCAGGAAGTTGTGCATTTCCATCCCTTCACGCTCCCTCTCTGGTGTCTGGGTCTGGGTGAGTTTTTTTGTTCCATATTCCTCTGTCTTTTCATAGCGATAGAAGTGTCACTTGTAGGTGCACGTATATCAGCTGGGCTGTTTAAGACTTTTAAAACGAAAAAAAAAAGGAAAAATAAGAAAGAAAAGAGAGAAAAGAGAAAAAGAAAGAAGGAAAAGAAATAAAATAAAATAAAATAAAATAAAATGCCCACCGAGGGTATATTCTGTAGTGATGCTTAAGGTGGCACTGTTGCTCCACTATTCCACAGCCATGGCCGCACCACTCCTCAGGGCCCTTTGTAGCTCTGGCTCGGGTGGGAACGAATGGGAGGCTGTTGATCTCTGTGGGAATTCTCAGTGTGGCTACTCTTTCCTAGTCACCAGCCAAGGTGTCCAACATTCCTCAGGACTTCCAGTGTGCTGGGCTAAGTGTGCTGGGATGGTCCTGGGCCCTTGTCTCTTTATGACCACCACCTCACAGGGTGCCAAGTCCTCTCAGGTGTAGATGCAGGCTGTGTGCTGTCCTGTATCTTCTGGTCTCTTTTTTAGGAATGTTGTATTTGTTGTATTTTAATAAATACATATGGTTTTGAGAGGAGATTTCCACCACCCTGCTCACGCCACGATCTTCCTGGAAGTCCCCCAATATTTACTTTTTAAAGTTGTTTAAGCCCTAGGTAAAGCTCCTTCAACATACTTAAAGGAGATATTTTCACTCAGATGTCCTAGATTAATCTCCTTTTCTATCAGTCTACCTTTTTCCTGAATATTTCTTAAGGCAAGCAAGCATCAGCAGCAGTATCAGCAACCTGGGGTTACCCCAGAAAGAGTTATCAGCTTATAAGGAAATGGAATCATATTTTTAATATAACAGAGTTCATTATCGTGAAACACTGTTAAGATACTTAAGCAAAAATAACTAAACATATGAATACTTAATTTTTTTATAGTGTGTCAGTTACTCATTACTGTTGTTTTTCTGTGTAACAATGCATCCCAATGCTGTGAGTCTTAGAACAACAGCTCTTTTAACTCGTTATTGTTCAAATCAGCAATTTGGCTGATATGGGTTAGGAGGCTCCTTCCAGACTCACTGTTGCATTGTGATCAGCTGCTGGGTTGCCTGGGGGCTGGCTGGTATAGGAAACCCTGAGCTGGGAGAGTGAATGTTCTATGTGATTTCTTATCCTCCAGCAACATAACCAACATGTTTGTTCTCAGGGAATTCTGACAAGGTTCCACAGAACAAATGGAAGCATGAAAAACTTATAGCTTAGGTTCAAAACAGGAACATGGTGGCTCATACTGCATTCTGTTGGCCAAAGGAAGTTATAATGTAGGCTCAGATTCAAAAGAAGGAAAAATCGTTTTTATCTCTTGATGCGGGGAGCTGCAGAATAGTATTACATTAAGGTATGGATACAAATGGGAATTAAGGATTGTGAGCATGTTGCCATTTATCATGAGAGCTAACAATTTTGGTGACTTTACTAATGCAATAATTTTACGATTTGTTTGTTGACACAATATTTCATTTACTAAAATACACCAGTAAACCAACTGGAAACACAGTGTATATATTTTTAAATTATAAGTTTACCCATCTATCAATGTTAATACATATAAAATATGCCAACTGCTAGTATAATATGCACTTTACATGTAAGTCTGATTTTCTAAATACATAATATTAAAATGGTAGGTCAGTTTTAATTATTAATTTTAACACTGCTATTAATTAGCTTATAGTTATCAATATAAAATCAAAAAACTTTCAACTGTGAGAGACTATTGCACCCAAGGGTGGAGATAAAAAACTGATTTTCAAGGAGGAATGTCTGGAACAACCATTCTGTGATTACTATATGATGACAGCCAGGCTACTTCATTAACAATCTTCTATTTCTCAAAGGAGCTATCTTTCTTGTTTTGTTTTTAATTCTATTTTTTCTCTGAATAACTTTAGTTCTTACCTTTTCATCTATAAAAATCAAGAAGAGACATTTCCCTCTTTATCATAAGATTGACTTCCAGAAACTTGGCACTATACTGGGAAAAAATGAAGTCTAGTGAGAAAAATATCCATGTATCTGACAGACATTGTTTGTCAGACAACAAATGACACTTTACTTTGATATTGGAAAGTAATCAGGTCAACCTTATTTCTAAGCTGCAAACAAAAACCAAGTGATAACATAGTCTCCTAGGGATACCCTGAATGAGCCAAGCAGGCAGGGTCCAAAGTGAATTACTCCAGAACATCACAAAGAAACCCTTTGGGACTGGAAGTTGAGCTGGTTCATTTTGTCCCTTGATACACAGCCAGAAAAGAGCTACTGCTTTTTCCTCTATAAATCTTTTTGTATATAACCATACATTTGTACAATAACCACTCCAAAGCACTTGTGGAGTAAACTATTCAGTGTTAAGCATTTGTGACTTATGATTTATATGAAGATATAGTAAGTTCTGAAAGTCACTGGAATAGTTTGCTTTTCTAAATACAAGTTTGAGCATGAGAGAAAGAAATTATCTGTTTATCAGGAGACAAACAAATGTACCATGAGACTGTTCCCTTCCACAGAAAATGAAAACCAATCAAGGGTATTGTAAGCTGTTTATATGGTTTTCAGTTACAGTGTACATTTAAGAACTAAGCATTATTTCAAACATGTACTTGAGGCAGGTTAAAAGGTAATGTGTTACTTGTTCTTACATCTATGATTGGTTATTTCAGTTGATGAGGGCATGGTTTTGGTGAACTCTTGTGAGAATTACTAAATTCTTATGGAATCTTAAACCTGACAAGCCATTTTACAGAGGTTGCATAAAAGAAGCAAGGTTGATCAGTGTAAAGACATATCAACTACTGAAAAACAAGTTAAATCTCATATTCTTATAACAATTTTTCAGTGGAGTTAGCTGGTTTTAATCTAGATAGTGTAGTTCTCACTTGAAAGGATATTTTTTAAAAATTAAGCCATGGATATATTCATATGAAGCTTTATCTGGATCCTTATTAGGGCTAATGCCTACAATTTGGTGGTGTTTGGGATTATGTGTTTCAAAATGCTTTGAAAATGAGAAATTTACATTAAAAAAGCCGGGTAGTATCATAATAGGCTGAATAGAATATATTTATTTGCGGGAGCCACAAGTCATTTATAAAGCCTCATTGTATGTAATATTTTCTCCTGAGGTAAAGATGTGTAACAGAAAATATACAAATGGAAGTTCGTGTTCTTTTAAAATCCAAGCCCACTACCTGTTATTGAAAAGCAGTAATAACAAGACTGTCATAAAGGAAGTCAATGCTTAAGCTATCAGGTGCTTTGAGTCAATAATAGAATAAAGCTGCAAGTAACTATTGATTCATTTGTTAATTTTTGCTCCCTGCATAAGGAATATTTGCTTCAACTTTGGATAGCAAATCCAGTGGTATATACAAATCTGGTGTTTATTCATATGCTGTTACTGCATCTCAGACTTCAACCAAATGGAAACTTTTAGGAACATAGTTACTAATTATAGATTCATTTAGGAAATATACATGCATCAAATTTTGTACTAAGTACTAGATACTCATGGAAAGTTATTTTATATTTCCCTTTTGCGTAAGCAATTCAAACCTAGGAAGACTTTTTTAAACAGCAGATGACTTGACCTACAAATAGCTGATATTTACACATGCAATGATTTTTAAATGACTTGGGAAAATTCTCAAGATAGAATGTTATATGAAAAAGCAGGAAAACATAAAATCCTCTATATAATCATACACACACATACACAGAAATTATATATGACTAGAAATAAATGTATTTATCAACTATCTCCTTTCAAATTTCATTTATTTTAATATGAAGTTATTTAATTTACTCTAGGTGTTTGGACAGTATCAAACTATAGTCTCAGGATCTAAAAATTCTTATTGCAATTTCTAGAATTCATTTGCAAAAAAAAATTCTCTAAATGCTGAGAGCTGTTTTATGAAGTCAGTTAACATTTAGTAAAATTCACCCTTTTTAGTGTATAGTCCTATGATTGTATACAAATGCATATAATCATATGAACATCTCCACACTAATATATACAGTAATTTTATGGCGTGCTCAAATTCACACGTGCTCCTTTTGTAGTCATTACTCATCCGACTTCAAATGCCAGGCAAACCGTGATCTGTTTGCAGTCCTTATGGTTTTGATTTTTCCAGGGTATCAAATAAATAGTCATGCAGTATGTATGTAGACTTTTGATTTGGTTCTTTCACTTAGCATAATGCAATTGAGATTTATTTATTTATTTTTTACAATTTATTTTATTTTAGTATCATTAACCTACAATTACATGAGCAATATTGTGATGATTAAACTACCCCCTTCATCAGGTCCCCCCCACCAACCCTATTACAGTCACTGTCCATCAGTGTAGTGAGATGAGAATCATTACTTGTCTTCTCTGAGCTGTACAGTCCCCCTCGTGCCCCCCCACCCTATGTCTGCCAATCGTAATGCCCCTTTTACCCTCTTATCCCTCCCTTCCCACCCATCTCCCCAGTCCCTTTCCCTTTGGTAACTGTTAGTCCATTCTTGGGTTCTGTGAGTCTGCTGCTGTTTTGTTCCTTCACTTTTTTTTTTTCCTTTGTTCTTATACTCCACATATGAGTGAGATCATTTGGTACTTGTCTTTTTCGGCCTGGCTTATTTCACTGAGCATAATACCCTCCAGCTCCATCCATGTTGTTGCAAATGGTAGGATTTGTTTTTTTCTTATGACTGCGTAATATTCCATTGTGTATATGTACCACATCTTCTTAATCCATTCATCTACTGATGGGCACTTAGGTTGCTTCCATTTCTTGGCTATTGTAAATAGTGCTGCAATAAACATAGGGGTGCATCTGTCTTTCTCAAACTGGGCTGCTGCATTCTTGGGGTAAATTCCTAGGAGTGGGATTCCTGGGTCAAATGGTATTTCTATTTTGAGTTTTTTGAGGAACCTCCATACTGCTTTCCACAATGGTTGAACTAATTTGCATTCCCACCAGCAATGTAGGAGGGTTCCCCTCTCTCCACATCCTCGCCAACATTTGGTGTTGTTTGTGTTTTGGATGTTGGCCATCCTCACTGGTGTGAGGTGATATCTCATTGTGGTTTTAATTTGCATTTCGCTGATGATTAGCGATGTGGAGCATTTTTTCATATGCCTGTTGGCCATCTGAATTTCTCCTTTAGAGAAGTGTCTATTCATGTCCTGTGCCCATTTCTTAATTGGGTTATTTGCTTTTTGTTGGTTAAGGTGCGTGACTTCTTTGTATATTTTGGATGTCAACCCCTTATCAGATACATCATTTATGAATATATTTTCCCATATTGTAGGATGTCTTTTTGTTCTACTAATGGTGTCCTTTGCTGTACAGAAGCTTTTCAACTTGATATAGTCCCATTTGTTCATTTTGGCTTTTGTTTCCCTTGCCCGGGGGGATATGTTCATGAAGAAGTCACTCATGTTTATGTCCAAGAGATTTTTGCCTATGTTTTTTTCTAAGAGATTTATGGTTTCATGATTTACATTAAGGTCTTTGATCCACCTTGAGTTTACCTTTGTGTATGGGGTTAGACAGTAGTCCAGTTTCATTCTCTTACATGTAGCTGTCCAGTTTTTCCAACACCAGCTGCTGAAGAGGCTGTCATCTCCCCATTGTATATCCAGGGCTCCTTTATCAAATATTAATTGACTGTAGGTGTTTGGGTTAATGTTTGGATTTTCTATTCTGTTCCATTGGTCTGTGGGTCTGTTTTTGTGCCAGTACCAAACTGTCTTGATTACTGTGGCTTTGTAGTAGAGCTTGAAGTCAGGGAGCATAATTCCCCCTGTTTGATTCCTCCTTCTCAGGATTGTTTTGGCTATTTGGGGTCTTTTCTGGTTCTATATGAATTTTAGAATTATTTATTCCAGTTCATTGAAGAAAGCTGTTGGTAGTTTGATAGGGATTGCGTTGAATCTGTAGATTGCTTTAGGTAGTATTGCCATTTTGACAATATTGATTCTTCCTAGCCAAGAGCATGGGATGCATTTCCATTTGTTAGTGTCTTCCTTAATTTCTCCTAGGAGTGTCTTGTAGTTTTCAGAGTACAGGTCTTTCACTTCCTTCGTTAGGTTTATTCCTAGGTATTTCATTCTTTTAGGTGCAATTGTGAATGGAATTGTTTTTCTGATTTCTTTTTCTGTTAGCTCATCATTAGTGTATAGGAAAGCAACAGATTTCTGTGTGTTAATTTTATATCCTGCAACTTTGCTGAATTCAGATATTAGTTCTAGTAGTTTTAGAGTGGAGTCTTTAGGGTTTTTTATGTACAGTATCATATCATCTGCAAATAGTGACAATTTGACTTCTTCTTTACCAATCTGGATGCCTTGTATGTCTTTGTTTTGTCTGATTGCCGTGGCTAGGACCTCCAGTACTATGTTGAATAACAGTGGAGAGAGTGGGCATCCCTGTCTTGTTCCCGATCTTAGATGAAAAGCTTTCAGCTTCTCGCTATTAAGTATGATGTTAGCTGTGGGTTTGTCATATATAGCCTTTATGATGTTGAGGTACTTGCCATCTATACCCATTCTGTTGAGAGTTTTAATCAAAAATGGATGCTGAATTTTTTCAAATGCTTTTTCAGCATCTATGGAGATGATCATGTGGTTTTTGTTCTTCTTTTTATTGATGTGATGGATGATGTTGATGGATTTTCGAATGTTGTACCATCCTAATGCAATTGAGATTTATCCACATTACTGAGTGTATTAGTATTTTATTTTTAGTGTTAAATGGTACTCTGTTGTATGGTAGATGAATTGGTTCATTCATCTACCAGCTGAATGACATTTGTTTTTTTTTTCATTTATGGGTAATTATGAATAAAACAACTACAGCTTTTTGTGTATTCATTAGTTTTCATTTTTGTAGGGTAAATAGTAGTAGAGCTGTTGAATCATATGGTAAGTGTATAATTTATAAAAACTGCAAAAATGTTTATCAAACTAGCTTCACCATGTTGGATTTCTTTCACAATGTATGAGTTTCATTTGTTCTGTATCATTATCAGTAACTGGAATTATAAGAATGTTTTTAAATGTTAGCCATTTCAGTAGATATGAAGTGGTATTTTATTGTAGATTTAGTTTGTTTTCCCTAATGATGTTGAGCATCTTTTCACTGCTTATTTGCCGTCCATATACCTTGTTAAGTTTCTGTCAACAATTTTTTATTAGATTGTTTTTTCATTTTAAGTGTTGAGAGTCCCTTATATATTCTGAACACAAGTGCTTTATAAGATATTTGTTTGCAAATATTTTATCCCTGTCTGTGGCTTCTCATTTTACTTTCTTAACAGTGTCTTTTCAAGAGCATAAGTGTTAGATTTTCATTAAGGTGAATTTATGCTTTTTTATTTTATGAATTGCTTTTTGTATCTTTACTAAATGTTTGAAGTTTACAAAGATTTCCTTTTATTTTCTTCTAGAAATTTTATAGTTTTTAATATAAATATAGAACTATGATTGAGTTTTAGTTGATTTTTCTTTTTTTTTAAATAGACTTCAGTTTTTAGAACACTTTTAGGTACATAAGCAATCTTGAGAAGAAGGTACAGAAATTTCCCTTAGACTCTGGCCTAACACATGCATAGCTTCTCACCTTATCAACAACCCCCTCCAAAGTGGTACAGTTGTTACAACTGACAAACACACAAACTACATTGACATATCATTATCATCCTAAGTTCATAGCTTGTGTTAGGTTTATTCATGGTGCTATATGTTCTTGGTGTTTGGAAAAGCTTATAAAGACATGCATCCATTATTATATTATCAGACAATGCATGATAATAAATCATAAAAAGGCTAAAAATCCTCTGGGCTCTGCATATTATCACTACCTCTCCCCTAAACTCTGGCCAGCAATGCTCTTTTTACTGTATCCATAGTTTTGCCTTTTCCAGAATGTCATATAGTTTGAATCATATGGTTGGTGTGTATGTAGCCTTTTCAGATTGGCATCTTTCACTTGGTAATAGGAATTTAAGCTTCCTTCATGTATTTTCATGGCTTAATCATTTATTTATAGTGCTGGATAGCATTCCATTCCACAGTTTATTTCCATTCACCTACTGAAGGACCCCTTAGTTGCTTCCAAGTTGAAAATTATGAATAAAGCTGCTATAAATATCTGTGTGCAGGTTTTTGTGTACACATAAGTCTTTAACCCCTTTGGGTGAATACCAAGGAGTGAGATTGCTGTATCATATAGTAAGAGTGTGTTTAGTTTTGTAAAAAACACCAAACTGTCTTCCAAAGTGTCTGTTTATTTGCATTACCATTAGCAATGAATGAGAGTTCCTCTTGTTTCACATCATTGTCATCATTTAGTGTTAACCAGTGTTCTGAATTTTGCCTTTCTAATAAGTATGTGGTTATATCTTGTTATTTTAAGTTGCCATTCCCTGGTGACATCATGATGTTGAATATTTTTTCATATGTTTATTTGCTATCTATGTATCTTTATTGGGGATGTGTCTGTTAGGATCTTTGGCCCATTTTTTAATTGAGTTGTTTGGTTTCTTATTGTTGAGTTTTAAGAGTGCTTTACATATCTTGGATAACAGTCATTTATAACATAAATCTTTTGCAAATATTTTATCCCTGTCTATGGTTTGTCTTCTAATTCTCTTGATAGTGTTTTTCACAGAGCAGAGTTTTCCATTTTAATGAAGTCAAGCTTATCACTTTTTTTCATGAATCATGCCTTTAGTGTTGTATTGATGGTTGGTTTTTATATAAAGTATAACATAGGAGTCTAGGTTCATTTTCTTGCATATGGAAATCCAATTGTTATAGCACCATTTGCTGAAAGGATTATACTTTCTCCACTCTGAATTTTTCTTCCAACTTTGCTGAAAATCAAATTATTACATTTGTATGTGTCTACATATGGATTCTCTATTCTGTTCCATTATTTAGTCTTTTATCCATAACACACTGACATAATTATTTTTACTTTAATAATTAACAAGTATGTGCAACCTCCAAATTTTTTCTTCTTCTATCAAAACTTTTTGATATTCTACTCTTGTAGCTTCTTCATGTAAATTTTAGAAAGAGTGACAAACTTCAAAAAAAAAGCTAGAATATTGATTGTACTTTTGTTGAATCTATATCTTTTTAGACAGAATTGACATCTTAACAATGCAAAGTCTTCTATCCATGGGCATGATACATTGATGTATATTTCTCCATTTATATAGATTTTCTTTGATTTTTTTCATCAAAGTTATGTGGTTTTCAGCATACAAGACCTATACATAACTTGTTAGATTTACATTTAAGCAACTTATATTATGTTTGAGAGAATGTAAATGGTATTGTATTTGCAATTTGGGTGTCCTGTTGTTAGCTGCTAGTATGTACAATTGATTTTTATACTTTTATTTTGTATCTAGAGATTTTGCTGAACTCACTTATTCTACAAGTTTTTTTGCAGATTCTTTGGCATATTTTTATGTAGAAAATCATGTCATCTATGAATAGAGTTTAATTACGTTCTTTCCAACTTATATGGCTTTTTATATACTTTTTTTGTTTTTCTTTACTGACTAGAACACAGTATTATGTTGAATGAGTGGTGAGTGTATGCATCATTATTTTGGTCTTCATCCTAGTGATAAAGCATTCAGTCTTTTGCCATTAGTATAATGTTAGCTGTAGATTTCTTGCACATGTTCTTTCTTTAAGATGATGAAATTCTTCTGTATTCCTATTTCCTTTAGAATTTTTAATCATGAATGAATGTGGAAGTTTGTCAAATGCTTTTCTTTATCAATTGATATAATTATGTGATTTTTTTCTTCTTTAGGCTGTTAACATGGATTACACTGATTAGTTTTCAAATTTTGAAATTGCCTTGAATGCTTGGACAAACTCCACTTAGTCATGGTGTGTAATTCTTTTAATGTACTGCTGCAGTCTGTTTGCTAATATTTTGTTAAAGATGCTTGTATCTATATTTATTAAAAACATTCATAATTTTTCTTTTCTGTACAGTCTTTTTCTGGTTTTGGTATCAGGGTAATATATGCTTCATAAAATGAATTGGAAAATGTTCTGTCTGCTTCCATTTTCTGAAATAGAATTTGAAGAGATGGTGTTAATTGTTCCTTGAACATTTGGAATAGTTCTCCAGTAAAATCATCTAGATCTGGAGATTCCTATTATGAGAATTTTTTAAATTACAAATTCAAATTATTTAATAATGATATGGCTATTCAAATTATCTATTTCATACTGATAGAATTATAGTAGTTTCTGAGGTTTGGTCCATTTAATCTAAGTTGTACAATTTATGCACGCAGAGTTGTTCATAGTATTCTTTAATGTGGCTAATTTAAAATGGATTCTAATTTTTATATACTGAATAACATTATCCACTGGTGAAAATCAGGGTTGATCTATCAAAATTTGTACAGCAAGATATATTTAAAATTCTTCTTAATTAATTTCTTCATGTTAATATAACATAAATTTTATATCCTTAAAATTACTTGACTATATTTTACCACCATCATTAGTTCCATTTATTCACTTTATTGGTATGTTGAAATGTCTGTAAAATAACAATTACAAGAAGAAATTGAAAATATGTAATAAAATAGATAAACATGTATTATTTTATATTTTCTATTAGTTTATTCCCTAAAAGTGATGGCATTTAGGTGTCAATAGTTGAGCTCCTTTTGTTGCACAGTTAGGCTTATATGTCTAGGTCACATAATTACATTTCCACTTTTGTAGGTGTTTGAGATGTTCTATATTTGACAGGTATCATAAATAATGTGACAATCAAGGAAATGGTCCATAATGTAACTACTTATGGTTTAATTCTTCTCATTAATCTACTTCACTGTTTGTGGCTTATGCCTACTCTACTCAGTAAGGTTTAATAGCCCAGTTGCTTTTTATCATCACCCATGCACAGGCCTGTCAATCAATGGCAGTTATTTAATGAACATGTAATGAAGGGTAGATCCAAGAGAAGTGAACAAATAAATCACTCATTACAATTTTTATTATAAGTTATCAGAGCTTCCTGTTGTTCGGTTTTACCAACATCTTCAGTAGTAATTAACTTGACCAGATATTTGAGAGTGCTAGGAAGCTTGGATGAAATTTGAGTCTTATTTGCATTAGTGCTTTCAAGCACATAGGTAAGGGTGTCATTTCAAAGAATTATGTTAGAGAATAGTAGATCATCCATTTCAAAATCTGGAAGAACTGGGTTCATATTGTTCTCCAGAGTTTATTAAGCAAGTAATCTTGGATTGCGGTATGAACTTCTCTAAAGTTTTTTTCTTTACTTGAATGGGGGTAAAAATCCTAATTTATGAGTTTATGGTGAGAATTAAATAATCTAACATTAACTGCTCACTAAATGGTAACACTTGTTAGTATTATTATTTATAGAAAACTTTCATCATTATGACGTGGACTGCTGTTTCATGTCAACCTCCTAGTATCTTTTGTTTCTCCATTTCACAATCTCTACAATTCTGTTGCATATGTGTGATACACCCAATTCAACATGTTAGGCTAATTTTTAAACACCTAATACTACAGCTGTAAGGTCACACTAAAATTAGTTGATGACATTAAAATGCATAAGCTTAAATGAAGAAGTGTTTTTTACAGTAGATTTTAAATCATACATTCATGAAGTTGGACTATCCTACTGTTCATTGCACATAATATATAATAATGGGTAGAAATAACCTAGCCTCTTTCAGCCACTTGCCACTATTTGACAGAAATAACAGTGGGACAAGGAACATAAAGCTATTCTCTTGGTGTATAAATTGACCTCGTTTGAGGGATAATGTTGCTGTAAGTGGTGGTTAAAATGTTTTCTAATCATAATAGTATTAAAGATGCAGTCCTAAAATTTATGACATTTTAAATTTTAAATATAAATATAAAATAGTATTACATAAAGTATACCTCTAATGGACATTTCTTGGACAGGAAAGAATCAAAATAATCAAAAATAAGATTTATGGCTCCTGCAAAAGTAAGTTCATTCACTTTTCAGTAAAGTTTCATATAAATCTTCAAAGCTTTCACATGCTTCAAATCATTGTAAGATGATATGAATGAATAATGAAAACACTTTCAATTATAAGTGATTTTATTAATTTGCTTTACTATCAGTAATATTCATTGATTTAACAATGCTGTTAGTTAAGTATGACTGAATTTTATAACTTGAAACACTATGTTTCCCTCTTTTGGTAAGAGGAATCTTGCCATTCATTCTATACATCTAGACTTCTGACAAAATCTTGATATATTCTTCTCCAACACCATTTTATGATTATTGCTTATCAATGTCTAGCTGGTAGTCCTAAGCCATGAACTGACGTGAAGTCCTATTCTTCATCTGTATCTCACTCTGAAATTGTTCCCAGACCCAATTATTATCATATAAGGTGAAAAACATAGTTAATAAATCTTTTTTAATTTGCACATTCTTATCACTTGTATATTTTCCTGTTACCAGCTTCTCTTTAATGGACAGTCTCTTTATTGTTGTAATCCTGTCTTTAATGTGCCTTATCCTCTGTTTGTAACTTCTAATCTTAAATTCATTATAATTGATAATGCTCTTGCCTCTTTCCTGAGACCTCCGTCTTGTATTTAATTTTCTGTACTTGGTGCTTTACTCTAAGCATGGCTGAATCTACAGACTTCATGTTTTTAAAAAACAAAAATTCAAAAAGGAATCTGCCTTTGTGCAAATAACCCGATATTCTTTCTACAAATATTGTGCACAATTATGAAATTTAGCGTTCTTATTTTTGATGTAATGGTATAATTCTTTTAACAAAATGTAGCTTAAGATCAGGATTAATATGTTCTGTTGACTCAAATGTATATTTTCATCTCCAAAATTATCTCATTTTGGCAGTAGTTGACACTTGTTCATATATACAAATCTGCACATAATATTTATCTGAACAAATACATACACACATGAAGGGAATTAGAAACTTTTTGACTTAGAACAAAAATGTAATTTCACCAAACCCTGAGATCAATGCCTGCCTCACAGTAAGCACTTAAAAATTATGTAAGTTAATATTGTTATATAATTATTATTCTGTTTTTAATCTATATCATTTTTGTTGTGTGTATAAAATAATGAGTTAAAAAAACATTTCATGTATTGAAGGAAAAAACTAAGGATAGGGAGAGAAGAGAAGCAGGAAGTGAGAGAAAAAATGGATGAAAGAAAGGAGGGGACCAGAAGACAAGTTACTGCCTAAAATTAAAAAAAGAGGAACAGTTACCTCCTAACATTAAAAATAAAAAATAATGGAGGGAGATAAATTTCCATTTCTGGAAGGAAGGAGCAGATGTACTTTAGTCTGTTTCTTTTGCAAAATACAATTTAAAATCCTGGAACATAAGATAAAACATAAGAAGTCTGAATAGTTAAGAGAGGACTGACTAAGAACCTTGGGCACCAAGGAAAGACATAGCAGTGAGTTTCCTGGATTTTCTTTTGCCTCATAATATACCTCACTTGTAGATTAAAAAAAAATGCCAATGGGAACAGACAAATAATCCCCAACAAAAGTCTACTCTCTCTAGCTGATGGACCAGGAAAAGGACATCTTATTAAGACAGAAAATCTTCAGAAAATAACTACTCTACTCCAGCAAACATCACAGACATAGATTATGTGGCTCCATTACCAGAAAAGCCTGACTGGGAAGCTAAGATTTCTATTCTTACACCCAAACCCCTGCTGGGCTGATGTCAGAGAAGCTGGGACTTAATTCCTGCTAAATAATAATGAACCTCCCCAACCCCCTACACTGGGAGCCTGGACTTCCACTCTTATGCAGCAGTAATGAAGTGTTCTGCCCCTCCCCTCTGGGGTAGTGGCAAGGGAGGCCTAAGGTAGAGTTAGGACTTGTCATCTCTGTCTAGTCATAACAATGTCACATCTCACCTGCTGTTCTATCAGTGGAGACCTTAAGGTGAACAATAATGAGGCACTCCTACCCCTCCCAGCCATGAAGATATCAGCAGAGGCTTAGCAGGAGCCAGAGTAATGAGTGCCCCACATTGGGTATCAAGGGAGACAATGTAGGGAACCTTGAATTTGATCCTCACCTGGAAAAATAAGGAAAGAATTCTTCCTTCACTGACCAGATTGGTATCAGATAAAGCAGATAAAACAGAAGATTTAAGCAAGATCCAGATTTTTCTAATACCCAAAATGTCCAGGTTTCACTCAAAAGTCACTCATGATAGAAAGAAACAGAATGAACTTAAAATGAATGAAAAGACTATAGATGACCTATATATTAATAAAAAACAAAACAAACAAAAATCTCAATGGATGGACTCAACAGAAGAATGGAGAGGCAGAGGAAAGAGTTGGTGAACTTATAGATAGAAGCACAGAAATTACCTAACCTGAATACGGGAAGAAAAACACAGGACAAAAAAAGATATAGAGACAAAACCCCAGGGACTTATTTTAACTATAACAAAATATCTAGCATTCTTGTCATTGGAGTCCCAAAAGGAGATGAGAAAATGAATGGGACTGAAAAAGTACTCTAAGAAATAATGGCTGAAAACATCCCAATTTTGCAAAAGACATAAATCTATGGATTCAAAAAGATGAGTGCACCCCAAACAGAAGGCAAAAATCAAAATAATTCCATGCCAGAATATGTCATAGTGAAACATCTGAAAAATAAAGACAAAGAAAATTGTTGCAAGCAGCATGAACGGAAGGACACCTCACCTAGGGGGAAACAGTTCTAGGGACAGCAGATTCCCCATCAGAAATCACTGTATGGCAAAAAGAAGAGACACATGTTTTTCTAGTGCTGAATGAAAAATGTTAACTCAGAACCTTATACCAAAAGAAAACATCTTTCAGGAATTTAAAGGGAAATCAAGACAGTCTCAAATGAAAAAAAAAAAAGTTAGAGAATTTGTAGCCAACAGAACTACTCTAAAATAATGGCTAAAGGACATTGTCTCTACAAAATGAAAATGAAAAAAAAAGGAATATTGATATATCAGGAAGGACTAAAGAACACAGCAAACAAAACTTTGGGTAGATACAATAACTTTCTCCTCTTGAGGTTTTAAAATTATGTTTGATTTTTGAAGCAAACATAATGTCTGATGTTCTAAAAGTATGCAAATAATATATATAAGACAATTATAAATGTTTGTAAAGAGATGTAAAGATATAAAATCTATACTTCATTTGAACTGGTAAAATGACAATAACAATAGACTGTGATAAATTATTTATATATAAGGTAATACCTACAGCAACCATTAAAAGCTATACTGAGAGGTACAATCAAAAACATAAATGAATAAAGTGGAACTTTAAAAAATATTCAAGTAACTGATAGGCAGACAGAGATAATAATATAAACTCCAAACCTAGCAAGGCAAATTCCATTAGATTTTAAGGCTCAAGAATAACCCTATTTAAATCAGTGCTCTGTTCTCCAGGCCCCCATATTGGTCCTTATCTTTTGGCCCTGGGCATCAGTTCTGACTCCTGGTCCCTGGGTCTGGTTTTCTGAAACTGAGATGACCATACCCTCTGGAAGTGAGAAGACAGTCCCATCCCCCAGGTTTGTATACTCTGGGCCCCTGGTAGCAGTGGCAGGAGTCTCCTTTGAGGTCATTCTTCCCTTTTCTTGAAGGACAATGCATGTTTGTGGCTAGCTTTATTGGTGCATTCTATAGAATCCCCAAAGTAGAGCAGCCTTTCTTCATTTTGTCCTGTTTCCCCTTCATTTTAAGCTGTTGGCGTTTTTGCCAGTGAAAAATTCTCTAAAGCCTTGTTGGTCTCCTATGTAATTCATGGGGGTCCAGTCCATCAGCCGAAAATCCTCCACACATCTTTGCTGGATAACTGCATCTCTATTACTGGCTTCTGACAAAATGATTGATTGGATCCATAAGTCATACCCATAATCTGTACCAAATATGGCCACACCCTTGATGTTCTTTCCAGAATATGCTTTCCATTTTTTTTTTGACAACATGGATAGACTAAGAATTTCCCAAATCTTCAAGTTCTGATAACTTCTTGATTAACAATTGCTTTTAAAATTATCTCATTCATCTTTCATTATACTATAATCAGCAGAGAAACCAGACATACCTTCAACACTTTGCTTAGAAATCTCCTTAGCTAAACATCCCAGTTCATCACCCTACAAGTTCTGCTTTACACACAGTTTGGTCAAGTAGTTTTGCATCATTTTTCCAAAAACAACAAATCATTTTATAACAAGGATCTCCCCTTTCCTCCAGTTTCCAATAATATTGTCAGTCCCTCCCTGCTTCTGACCCACAGATAAGGGAGGA
The DNA here is from genome assembly GCA_029783875.1 of Phataginus tricuspis. Taxonomy (NCBI): domain Eukaryota; kingdom Metazoa; phylum Chordata; class Mammalia; order Pholidota; family Manidae; genus Phataginus; species Phataginus tricuspis. Next base: position 72,635,044 of record JAQQAC010016209.1, read on the forward strand.
GACATGATAAGATATCAAAGATCTGAAAGGACCAGCCAGGGGGCTTGAGACTTAACAGCACAAGAGTGGTGCTGAGAAGGCACCCTTCCTATTTATTGAGCAAATGGTTGTTAATAACAATAGAATTCTGCATGGGGGACCCAATACTCAATCATTAATCAACTCCAAGCTTAATTATCAACAGTCTCCAGTCTTCTGGGGCACAAAGCTCTTACATGGTGAACAAGTTCCTACATGGTGAACAATGCAAGGACAGTCATATCACAGAAACTTTTTTGGTCTTCATCACACATCATGAATTACAAATAATCAAGTCAGATATGATTATACATTTGATTTCTATACTTGGTTTATATATTAATCCCACATTTCCCCCTTATTTTTTTAATAAAATGTTGAAGTAGTGGGTAAATGAAATAAAGATTACAGTTTCTAATAGAAATATTTTTAACACAGTTTACTTTTTCATAAAAGATAATCTATTTTTTTTAATCTTGTGATGTAATATAAAGATGGAAAGTGGAGTGGAGTGCAGTAGGAAAGCAAGTGTAGACTGTCAGGACCGCGCCTATAGACCAGGTATTGATCCGAGCGAGACAAGGGCAACAAAACAGCCATGGGTGCAGAAGATTTCTTTCAAAACTGGGAGGTGAGGTTCTAAGCCTCACCTCTGTCGGACCCCAATTGCTCACCTGATGGCCCCCCTGCAACTGTGCCTGTCTTAGGTTGTTCCTCCCTTGAGGAATGTTACACGTCTTTGGCTAAACAGCCATCTTCCGGGGCCATACAGGGAGATGTAAAGTTAGTGAGAGAGAAGCAATATTCTTTGAAAATGTTAACTTTTTACTTCTTTGCTGATTTATGCCCCGTGGCGTCTATGCTCAACACTTGTCTTGATGTATCCTTACATTAGGGTTTATCAGATGTAATTTTTGTATTAAGCCATCAGATGTGATTTTTGTATTAAGCCATATTTGTTTTAGATATGTTTTTTATATTCTTATTGTGTTAAGTCACGTCATCTGGTTAGTGAGTTTCACAGCAAGTTCCTTGTCTGGGTTTGTCGCAGAAGGATCACAGGAACCATTTGCAGCTCCTGTTGCACACCGTTTATAACTCATACCAGATTCCAGGAATTAACACTTTGTTCTTCCTATTAGATTGGTTTTTGCTATTAATCAAACTTAAGCAGTAAATATACTGTTTTTTTTTTCTTAGATTAGTTTTCAAAAACTAAACTACAGCAAAGTTAAATCAAGCTTAAGCAGAAACTGAACTACAGCGAAGTTCACTGCTGGGGTGTCTACAATTCCCCCTTTTTGTTTAGCTTGCATCTTTTGTAACAGTAATGAGAAGACTGCTGGTTGCTGTTGAGCCCGTTGACGTTTTTGGGTAGCTCTTCTTCAGACTGTACAAAACACAAATAACAAACATAATACAATTATTGTAAGTGTAGCGGTGGAACCAGTAAAAATTTTTAAGTTTTATTGGGTCCAGATTACCTATTCCATCTGCAATGTTTTCCAATAGATTAGAACCACTTAATACTTGTAATTGTTTCTGGAAAGTATCTGTAATGTGCTGTTGAAGTTCTAATATTTCTTGAGTCTTATTACCATGATTTAACAAGTTTTTTTAACATTATCCCAGGGAAAATAAGTATGATTATAAGGTATAGGAGCAACACAAAATCCAGATGTATTCCAACGTAGAATAATGCAGAATTTATCCTTCTGTGATGGCTTATTTCTTAACACTTAACACTTAACATATTGCCTTTGAGGTTCATCCATTTTGTTGCATATTGTAGGATTTCCTTCTATTTTAAGACTGAATAATATTCCATTATATGTACAAACCATATTTCTTTTTCTATTCATCTGTAGATGGACATTTAAGTCATTTCCACAACGTGGCTACTGTAAATAGGGCTGTCATGCTACCATGAACATCAGGGTACTAATATCTCTTCAAGATCCTAATTTAAATTCTAGATAAACACACAGAAGTAGGATTGCTGGATCATATATCAGTTTTACTTTTAATTTTTAGTTTATTTTTAAATTTTGAGGAACTCTTCCATAGTGGCTTCACTATTTTGCATTTCTACAAACAGTGCCCAAAAGTTCCAATTTTTCCATATTCTTACCAACACTTGCACTTCCCTGATAATTAGTGAGGTTGAGCATATATTTCATATACCTACTGGCCGTTTATTTATCTTCTTTGGAGAAATGTCCACTGAAGTCCTTAGAACATTTTTTAAGAGGCTTTTTCTTTGTTTGTTTGTTTTGTGTGTGTGTGTGTGTGTGCATTGTTCTCTTGACCTCAGTGACCATCTTTATGATGATTATTTTGAATTCTCTGTTAGATAAATCATATATCTCCATTTGATGAAGGTCTGTTTCTGGAGATTGATCTGGTTCCTTGTGTGTAAAATATTCATGTTTCTTCATTTTCCTTGATTGTGTTGGTGCTTGCACATGAGACAAAAAGACCACCTCTCCTAGTTTTCACTGACTGAACTTGTATTTGCAAAGACTCTCAACAATCAGCCTGGCTAGAGGTCATGTGGTCCTCCAAAAATTCATGCTAGTCTAACCCATTTTCTTTATTTTTAGTGGTCTTCAGGTATCTAAAGTATACCAGCTGTCACCAGCATTTTGAGCCAAGTGAAACTGAAGCTAATTCCTCAAGCAATCCCAGAGAATTTGGGTCATTGGTGAACATCTTTCCCTCCCTTTTTAGCAGTTGTTAAGCTGGAGTTCTTCAGTGTGTTCTGTGCAGAGTCAGAGTGAGTGACTAATACTACTGACTGAATTGTCATCTTCCCCAGTGACTAGAGTATGCCATGTCCCATATCCCATCAGTCATCTGAAACAGGCTAGGCTAGATAGAAGCCAGTTTCCTGGATAGCCCCTGGAAAAGATGGGGCATTAGAAGTGCAGTACCCCTTTTTCTCTTCCCAGTTTTTCTTCTGGTCATATGACACTACACTAACGGTAGGGATTATGGCAAGAGGGTATCTCAAGTTTCAGTATTTGTCTTGATTTTGCTGGTTTCAAATTCACCTGGGGTGCAAAGCCTCTTCACAGCTCCTTGAATTTCTCACAAAGAGACTCTGTCCATGAATTGTTGAATCAGTGTGTTCTTGGCAGTAAGAGGGTCCTGGGCTTCCTGTTCAGACATTTTGCTGATGTCACTCCCATTTATGGAATTTTAAAATCATTATCTTATACTGTAACTTCATGTCTACAATTTATAAATATATAAAAGATATTTTTAGGTATAATCCACATACAATAAAATTCACACATTTACAATGTAAAATTCAATTTTTTTTAGTATAGCCACAGAATTGTGCAGGCATCACCACAACCAAGTTTAGAACACTTTATTCAGACCAGAAAGAAATCCTGTACCATTAACAGTCATTCTCCATTTTCATTTTATCACTCTCTCATCTCCCTACATAATCACTAATCTATTTTCTGTTTCTATAGACTTGCCTATTCTGGACATATGCATTGATTCATATAAGATATGGTCCTTTTTTACTGGTTTCTTTTACTTAGCGTAACATTTTGTAAATTCATCTATGTTGCAGCTGGGTCAGTAAATCATTGTTTTGTCAAATAAAATATCCCATATTTATTTTTCTGTTCAACTGTTGATGGATGTTATGTATACTTCCACTTTTCTTTTGCTTTCACTGGAGGAATACTCAGAATTACTAAAAAACCACTAGAAGCTAAGAGGGTGGCATGGAATGGATTCTAAAGGGAAATTTGTGAGTTCCCTCAGAGCTTACAAAGTGAACCAATACTATTATCACCTTGACCCCATACCTGTAGCCTCCAGAACTGTCAGAAAATAAATTTCTGTTGTTTTAAGCCACCAAGTTTATGATATTCTGTTATAATAGCCCCAAGGAATGAATAGAGTAGAATTACTACATCATATGGTAACTCTATATTTAAACCATTTTAGGAACTGCTGAAATGACTTCCAAAGCGGCTGCATGATTTTTTATTCCCACAAGCAGTGTTTGAGAGTTCCAATTTATTTACAACTTTGTCAACACTTGTTATTATCTTTTTATTTTCTAATATTTTTATAGTCTAGTGGTGATAAAGGGGTATTTCATTGTGGTTTTGATTTTCAGTTCCGATATGGCCAATGATGTTGGTCATCCTTGTGTGTGCTTATGGTATTTCATTGAAGAAATGTCTAGTCAGATCTTTTGACCAATTTTGAATTGAAATATCTTTCATTCCATTATTCAATTGTAAGCATTCTTTATATGTTTTAGATACTAGTCCCCTTTGCAGATATGTGATTTACCAAAATTTTCTTCCATTCTGTGGGTTGTGTTTCCACTTTTTCCATGTGTCCCTTGAAACACAAAAGTTTCTAATTTAGATGAAGTTCCAGTTATCTATTTTCTAAAATTTTTCTATGCTTTGATGTAATATTGAAGAAGGGTTTTCCTGCTGGTTCCCAATTTTTTAACAAAAATTGTTATTTTAGCATAATCAAAATAACCCTATAATTGATTTATTTTATATATATGTATAGTTTTAACTAAACCAAAACTCTTATCACTAGAATTATTAACCTCTGTAACGATAAGTGACTAGAGGCAGTGTCGGGAGCCAGACAATCAGGCTGAGCAGCAGCAGCTGTCGCCGCCATCACAGAGCTTTCGCAGGGACTCCATTTTGTTGCTGATTTGCTGCTGACGCACTTCTTGTTCTTCATGCTCAAGTGTGCATGCGCCCGCATGGACTCCATTTTGTGCTTGGACACCATCTTGTTGCCTGCTGCCTGGACTGCTCTTTGAGCGCATGCTCATAGACTGCTCTTCCATAGGACTTTGGTATAAGGCTTCATTTGCATGCTAAACTGCCAATCAGGATTAGCCACAACCCCTTCCCACTTGAGCTATGCTATATAAGCTGTGTGTTTCCGCAAATAAACGAGACTTGATCAGGGAACTGTCTTGTCTCCATCCCTCGCATCTTGTGTCCCTATTCTCCTCCCCCTCTCTTCGGGTTCCTACGTTGTCTCTCCTGCAGGTCAGGAACAAGGCAGAATATCAGTAATGCTCCTCAATGTCTTGTTTACCTTCACCACCAAGTTGTCTTTACATGTTCCATTCTCTCAAGTAGGCCTGGCCTCATAGACAATTGCATAAGGCTCCATTTTCAAAAGGTCCCAGCATTCAGTTTATTGCTTTATAATTGCTCTTTTCAAAGTTATAATAATTTTATCTTTGAATTTGTGTTTCTTTATGTAAAATTCCATGGGATAGGAACATGCTTAGTCGGTTTGAAATTTGAACTCACACATGGTCCCATTTCCTGCTTACTTGCAAACGTTGGATCCCCACTTGCCTACTCCCTATCTTATGGTGCTCTGCCCAGTCTCTTTCTCCCTATACCTACCCCTTGTCTACTGCTGTCCCCTGCAGGGAGGGGTGATAGGATCACCTTTTTTGGTAAGTCCCATAATTAGGAGTCCTATAGAGGTTGAGTGGAAGATCAAGGTCAGGCACATGTCCCTTCACATCACAGGATGGAGTAAAAGAGTGAATGTCTCCAACCAAGACTGCAGGAAACTTATCAGGAGCCTCTTTCCTACCCTGATCGATATACCAACTACAATCAAATGCAGAGGTTACAATCCCCTGGTAGCCACCGTTGGACAGAAGTTAGTGTGGATGAGGTCCATACGAATGGGAGATTGATTAATCCGCCCACAGCTGGTGCCCACACTTCCATTTTGCACTTGGATCTGCAAATTATGTATCTGGACTTGCCTTCAAGGTTTTGCTGTCTGTTAGATAATTACGCTAATTGGATTAGCTAGATTACACAGGAAATGGTACATGTCATTCATGATGCAGTGAAAATAATATTGATCAGGATTCCATAGAATTCAGTTTAAGAATCAACTCTATAAAGAAAGTTCTCATTTTTTCCCTTAGTTTCCTTATTTATTATATTAAGGGAGATGTGCTAGATGACTTTTAATGTCATCCAGTTCAAATACCCTCTTCTGATGTGTACCTCCTTCTACATAACATGTTTTAATGCATTAAATTCATACGACTTAAGAACCACACTAAAATATCAATTTTAGAAAGCAATTATGATGAACTAAGTCGTGTGGCAAGCCAGCTCTACTCAAATATAAAATTAAGGCCTAGATAGTAATAATAAAATTTCATGTGACCATATTTTCTCAACTTTTACACCACTGATTTTAATGAGTCATTATAGAAAAATAATATTATCACATAAACTGTTTATAATTATTGAAGATGCATCCCTTTATAAAAAACTTAAAATTTAAAAAAGTGCAATCTTAGAATCAAGAAAAGATGATAATTTTCTTTCCTGATTAGAGCAATGAGCTACTTATTATAAGCTATTATGACAGGCAGTCTCAGACAGAGTAATGAATAATGGAAGCTGATAGTGAGAAATTTCATTCTAAGATATACCCTAACATGGGATGATTTTAGTTATTAAGCAGGGGATAAAATAAGAAGTAAATAGCAAAGTGAATTTGGAGTAATGGTGGTTGCTACTTGTATAAATTACTTTTATCATAACTCAATGATCATTTTTGTATGTTTAAATATTTATTATTGTAATATTCAAACAAAAACATATCTTAAAAATAATTTTGCCAAGAGATGACTTGCTGTGAATTTCATACTAAGAAATTTTGGGGCCTGTGCTACTAGGAGACCTCTAGGGGTGATCTGAGACATGTAATCTAACATTACTGCTATTGTTTTCATTCCTACAATAATATTTGCTTTGACATAATTTGTAATATCTTTTGTAAGTTCTCTTAATTAAAATTATAGAAATGGTTTGGGGGATGTGAGTGGAGTCCATTATTAGAAATTTGGAGTTCCATTATTAATATAGTGGTGTTCAAATGGTGTTGGGCGATGGAGTTTTACAGAATGTGAAAATATTTAAATGTACTTTAAAAAATATTTATAAATAAAATGGAAAGTGTTATGAGTTGAATTTTCGTTCCTTAAATATGTTGAAATTCTAACTCCTATTACCTCAGAATGTGCCTTTATTTGAAAGAGCTGTTACAGATGCAATTAGTTAAAATCATGCCATACTGGGGAAGGGTGGGCCCTTAGTTCAATATGACTGGAGGCCAATTAGAGAGGAAAATGCCATATGAAGACAAAGACACAGGGAGAACATCATGTGATGACAGAGGCAGAGATTGGAATTGTGCTGCTGATGCTGGGTTCTTGTTTGCGGAGTTGAAAAATGAACCTCACAAACACTTAAGGTAGGAGACCAAGGTAGAGACTTTTATTTAGAGATAAAGCGAGAGGACAGAGCTCCTGGCTCAGGCCAGGAGGGGACAAGAGAGTCCTGGGGTGGTGCATTTCTAAGGGTTTTATAGGCGGTTGAGAGACAAAGGGCTAGGGATGTACACCTGCTAAATGGTCCCAAATGTTTATCTTTTAAGAGACATTAAGTTACTTATTAGTCTTCCTCGTTATTTACAAGAAATTTAATGCTCTGATTTCTTCCCAGGATAGCAGCTTTCTAGTCTGGGAGCATATCACTCAAGGCTGTCTGCTTTGCTCTCAAGGTGGGCTGATTTATTGTCTGTTTGTTAAAGAGTAAATTAGGAAAGTTACTTTTTAAAAAATTGGGTTTTAAAATGCAATCTAATTTTCAAGATGGCATCCTTCCTGTTTTTATTACGTTGTTTTGGGCTTGCTTGCTACATTGCCCAGGTTGCAAATCATTTGTTTAGGGCTGGAGGAAAAAAGCAGCACCTGGGTAAACTCAGAAAAACAAGCTGGGCCCCCCAGCAGGCCAAAACAAATCCCACAAAGGATTATCTTGCTTTGCTTTTTCCAGAGGCCCTCACCCTAGTGTGTCTAAGCCTATGGTCCCTGTATCACTGCCATATGCCTAGGAATACTTGGGGCTATCAGAAGCCAGAAGAGTCTTCTGATGAGTAGTTCTGCCAACACCTTGATTTCAGAAATTTAACCTCTAGAACTGTGAGATAATAAATTTCTCTCATTTTAGGCCACTCAATTTGTGGTACTGTGTTTCAGCAGCCTTAGAAAACTAATACAAAAATCAATATTTTATTTATCATGCATCTTTTGTCAGGAAGCCACTGGAAAGAAATCCCTCAACAAAATTAAGGGATAAACCAACAAACAGGAAGACAAAACATTCCAACACAGGAGCAAAGCAAATTGAATATTTCTGTTGGTGGTCAGTAGAAATCCCGTCATGACCACTGTGAACCAGGTATGGATGGCAACCAGTCTAAGTTAGAGCAGTGCCCTCAAGATTCAAGCATAATAAGGGCTATCAGTAACATGACTGCTGCCACAGCACCATGCTTTATATCTGAAAAAAAATAATGAAAGTCATATTCCAAGAGAACATAAAGTGTAAAGTCAGAGAAAAGAAGCCATATCCAGTACACAGTCATTTGATTTGAGAGAACGCAAAAATTTCAAGAATGAAAGCAAAAATCAATTCCCAATAAGAGAGATGCACTGACTTAGAAGCCATGACTATGGAAAGAGGCAGAATGTAGGTTCCTGGGAAGGATATCTCAGAGCTAAATATTGAAACTGAGAGATGAAATTAAATTCACCCTCCAGAAAATTATACTGAGAAGATACTGCAAAGTGTCTTAAATTTATCAGCAAGTACATAGAGAAATGAGCAACTTAAAATAACATGATGGAACTTTGATTGGGATTACGTTAAGTCTATAAATCAAGTTGGGAACACCTGAAATCTTGAGAATACTGAATTTTCCTATCCATGAACATGGGATATACCTCCATTTACTCAGTTCTTAAATTTCTTTCAAGAGAGTTTTGTAGTTTGCCTCATTTAGATTTTATACATACTTTGTTTGCCTAAGTATTTCATTTTGGGAGTGGTAATGTAAATAGTATTGTGTCTATAATTTCAAATTCCCTTTGTTCATTTTTGGTATATAGAAAATCAATTAACTTTTGTATATTAACCTTGTATCCTGCAATCTTGCTATAATTGCTTAGTAGTTTAAGAAGGTTTTATTGATTCTTGTCCAATTTTCTAGAAAGACAAGCATGTCATGTCATTGGCAAATGAAAAGAGTATTGTCTTCCTTTTAATATTTACATTTTATTCCACTTTATTGTCACATTGCATTAGAAGAATTTACAGTATGATGTTGAAAATAAGAGGTGAGAGAGAACATCATTGCTTTGTTCTTGATCATAGTGGTAAAGTTTCAAGTTTCTCACCATTAAGCATGATGTTAGCTGTAGGGTTTTTAGTAGATATTCTTTATCAAGTTGAGCAAGTTTTACTCTGTTCTAGATTACTGAGAGTTTTTATGATGAATGTTTGTTGGATTTTGTCAAATACTTTTTCTATATCTATTGATGCGCGCATGTGGTTTTTCTTCTTTGATGCAAAGGATTATATTATTTGATTTTTGGATGTTTAATCAGCCTTGTGTGTTGGTATAAATCCCACTCAGTCATGATATGTAAATATTTCCATACATTATTGGATTTGATTTGCTAATATTTTGTTGAATATTTTTGCGTCTCTATTCATGAGAGATATTGGCCTATAGTTTCCCTTTCTTGTTTTTGGTTTTGGTATTAGGGTAATGCTGGCCTTATAGAATGAGTTTGGAAGTATCGTCTCTATTTCTAACACTGAAAGATATTGTAGAGAATTGATACAATTTCTTTATAAAGGTTTGTTATAATTTACCAGTGCACCCATTTGGGTCTGAGTATTGATTTAATACATTTTTCTCTATCTGGATCTCTTTTGATATATGTTAACAATATTACATATGTCTCCTCAACTTCTGACTTACAGAAATTGATCATTTTTTCGGAGTGTCATCTTCAGACTGTGGAGATACTGTGTTCAGATTCAAGTACTGGTTCTACCACTTCTTGTCTATTTGTCCTTAGACAAGATACTTAGGTTTTCTGTACCTTCATTGTTTTTTTGCTTTCTTCATCTGTAAGATAAAAAGTAATAAGACTTACAGAGTTGTTAGGAGACTTCAATGAGTATATATGTAGTTTAGAACCATGCCTAGCCACAGTAAATATGCCATAAATGTTAGCTAGAATTCTTGAAGTTGAGCATACCTTTGTTTAAATTGCTCAGTTGGTTGGTTGCAAAAAATATAATTATGCAGTCATTTATTTCTTATATTTAATATCAAGGCTTTTTCTGGACTAGAGTTTTATAGATTAATTTGCTCCTTAATTAGGTAATTTTTGAGGTGAATCTAAGGTTAAACAAGCTAAAAACTTAAAACACAGATGATATGAAATACGTGAGAAAACAAGACCAGGGATGCAAGTTTAAAATGCAGAAGTGATTCAGATTAGGGATGAGTTTAAAGTTCCCTAAGACCATCTACTCTTTTAATTACTTTGAATGTCTATGTAATTATGGAAAACAAAACATGCCCCTTAAGCCAAACCTATATTAAGAAATAGTTTTTTGGGAAACCATGAACACTGTTTCAAAATAGTGATGTTTCAATAGCAAGGATACACTAAGAGAACTTATATCTGAATCTTTTAATCATTCATACTGTTATCTGAAAATGTCTACAAATTTCTCACATGAAGACAAGGATGCCCGTAGGAGTGACTGAGGATGACAGAAAAAAATGGGAGAACATGGATCATTTTAGAGAAAAAGAAGATCTAGCTTTTGATTCATTTAGGTTGGTTTTATATTACCTAAATTTGCTATGTATTGACTCTTTTATATTTGTCTAATTAAAAATATATTAATATGCTCCAAAAATTAAAACATAATCTAAGATCAAAATGTACCCTATAAGAAGGAAAATAATCTCTATAAACTTTCAAATTGCTAATGAAATTGTACTTTTGTGCACAAAAGCTAAGAAAGCTTTAGAGGTTACTTAACTGAATTGTGCTACCTAGATAATTTACTATGAAACCATTAATACTATTTAATGTAGATATTCTTGGATAAATTTATAGATTGTTAGTTCTCTGCATGCCTAGAAAAACTAAAAAGTACATAGGTATTAAATATTCATAGTTTATGAATAGCTGTTGGCAACTTTAGTATATGTCCTTTGAATATTTTACATGGCCCAATTGGCCTTTATGTAGAAAGCAGATAGTTTTCTTTATTGAATCTATGCCAAGTTCCTAGTTTATCTTTGTATATATATATATATATATATATATATATATATATATATATATAATTAAGTGAGCACTTTATAGATTCAGTTAGTTTAAATTAAAGGTAAAAAAAAGGAAAGGCTGTTAAAATAATTAAGCTTACTAAATTGCTAAAGAGTCTTTAAGTATATTCATTGGGAATTATGTGAAGTTTCCCTTTCTTCTATCAGGTAACACACATGGATCACTAATTTATAGAACTTGTTCTTATAGAAAAGGAGGGTATTTCTGTGTACAATTGCTGACATTACTCAAAAATACACATCAGCTACCTGAAATATTAGCCTTGAAATTCTGCAAAATAAACTCCATTTTCCAATAAACTTATAGTACACAGAAAAATATGTATGCCTTAAGGAAAGAAAATAGAGGATTTGGAAAGTGTTAAAATCATACAAAATCATGGAACAAATCTTAAAAATGTACACTTTAAAGAAAAATTAACACTGTTATGAAAAAGTATTAACAAACCCAGAATATAAAAACACTCTTAGTAAAAATTCTGGAAATTAAGGTAGAGCTTGATGGGTAGTGTCAGTTTATGGGGAGACATTATTTTTAAATACCTTCCAAAATTTTCCAAGCTTTTCATATAACTTCAAATCACTCTATCAATTTTGTTTTTACCTATAAGTGAATTTTCCTATGTTCTGCTTAATGATTTTCAGACAATTTTATTACTAAAAGCAAGAAGGCCATTTAAGAGACAGGAAGTACAAATGAAGAGCCTTTACTTAGCCTACAAATACTCCATATTCTGTTGTATCTTTCCAACTCCTAGAATCTTTTTTTTTTAATTTTGGTATCATTAATATACAGTTACATGTGCAACATTATGGTTACTAAACTCCCCACCCCATACTTACTCCATTACAGTCACTGTCCATCAGCGTAGTGAGATGCTATAGAATCACTACTTGTTTCTCTGAGTTGTACAATCCTCCCTGTGCACCCCCAACATTATGTATGCTAATCATAATGCCCCTTTTGTATCCTTGTCCCTCCTTTCCCACACATCCTGCCCAGTCCCTCTCCCTTTGGTAACTGTTAGTCCATTCTTGGGTTCTGAGTCTGCTGCTGCTTTTGTCTTTCACTTTTTTCTTTGGTATTATGCTCCACATATGAGTGAAATCATTTGGTACTTGTCTTTTTCCGCTTGGCTTATTTCACTGAGCATAATACCCTCTAGCTCCATCCATGTTGTTGCAAATGGTAGGATTTGTTTTCTTCTTATGGCTGAGTAATATTCCATTGTGTATATGTACCACCTCTTCTTTATCCATTCATCTACTGATAGAAACTTAGGTTGCTTCCATTTCTTGGCTATTGTAAATAGTGCTGTGATAAACATAGGGGTGCATATGTCTTTTTGAAACTGGGCTGCTGCATTCTTAGGGTAAATTCCTAGGAGTGGGATTCCTGGATCAAATGGTATTTCTATTTTGAGTTTTTTGAGGAACCTCCATACTGCTTTCCACAATGGTTGAACTAATTTGCATTCCCACCAGCAGTGTAGGAGGGTTGCTCTTTCTCCACATCCTCGTCAACATTTGCTGTTGTTTGTGATTTGGATGTTGGCCGTCCTTACTGGTGTGAGGTGATATCTCATTGTGGTTTTAATTTGTATTTCTCTGATTATTAGCAATGTTTATCATCTTTTCATGTGCCTGTTGGCCATCTGAACTTCTTTGGAGAAGTGTCTATTCATATCCCCAGCTCATTTCTTAATTGAATTGTTTGCTTTTTGTTTGTTGAGGTGTGTGAGTTCTATATATATTTTGGATGTAAATTCCTTATCGTATATTTCATGTATGAATATATTCTTCCATACTTTAGGATATCTTTTTGTTCTACTGATGGTGTCCTTTGCTGTACAGAAGCTCTTCAGCTTGATATAGTCAGACTTGTTCAATTTTGCTTTTGTTTCCCTTGCCCAGGGAGATATGTTCATGAAGAAGTCACTCATGTTTAAGTCCAAGAGAGTTTTGCCTATGTTTTATTTTAAGAGTTTTATGGTTTCACAACTTACATTCAGCTCTTTGATCCATTTTGAGTTTACTTTTGTGTATGGGGTTAGACAATAGTCCAGTTTCATTCTCTTACATGAAGCTGTCCAGTTTTGCCAACACCAGCTGCTAAAGAGGTTGTCATCTCCCCATTGTATATCCAAGGCTCCTTTATCATATATTATTTGACTGTATGTGTTTGGGTTAATGTCTGGATTTTCCAATACCAAATTTTCTTGATTACTATAGCTTTGTAGTAGAGCTTGAAGTCTGGGACTGTAATTCCCCCTGTTTTATTCTTCCTTCTCAGGATTGCATTGGCTATTCGGGATCTTTTGTGGTTTCATATGCATTTTAAAACTATTTGTTCCAGTTCATTGAAGAATGCTATTGGTATTTTGATAGGGATTGAATTGAATCTGTAGATAGCTTTAGGTAGTATAGCCATTTTGACAATATTTATTCTTCCTAGCCAAGAGCATGGGATGCATTTCCATTTGTTAATGTCCTCTTTAATTTATCTTAGGAGTGTCTTATAGTTTTCAGGGTATAGGTCTTTCACTTCCTTAATTAGGTTTATTCCTAGGTATTTTATTCTTTTTGATGCAATTGTGAATGGAATTGTTTTTCTGATTTCTCTTTCTGTTAGCTCATCATTAGTGTATAGTAAAGCAACAGATTTCTGTGTATTAATTTTGTATCTGCAACTTTCTGAATTCAGATATTAGTTCTATTAGTTTTGGAGTGTAGTCCTTAGGGTTTTTTATGTACAATATCATGTCATCTGCAAATAGTGACAATTTGACTTCTTCTTTACCAATCTGGATGCCTTGTATTTCTTTGTTTTGTCTGATTGCCGTGGCTAGGACCTCCAGTACTATGTTGAATAACAGTGGGGAAAGTATGTATCCATGTCTTGTTCCCTATCTTAGATTAAAAGCTTTCAGCTTCTCATTGTTAAGTATGATATTTGCTGTGGGTTTGTCATATATGGCCTTTATGATGTTGATGAACTTGCCCTCTATACTCATTTTGTTGAGAGTTTTATCATGAATGGATGTTCAATTTTGTCAAATGCTTTTTCAGCATCTATGGAGATGATCGTGTGGTGTTTATTCTTCTTTTTGTTGATGTGGTGGATGATGCTGATGGATTTTCGAATGTTTTACCATCCTTGCATCCCTGAGGTGAATCCCACTTGATTATGGTATATGATCTTTTTGATGTATTTTAAATTCATTTTGCTAATATTTTGTTCAGTATTTTTGCATCTATGTTCATCAGGGATATTGGTCTGTAATTTTCTTTTTTGGTGAGGTCTTTGCCTGGTTTTGGTATTAGACTGATGCTGGCTTCACAAAATGAGTTTGGAAGTATTCCCTTCTCATCTATTTTTTGGAAAACTTTATGGAGAATGGATGTTATTTCTTCTCTGTATGTCTGGTAAAACTCAGAGGTGAATCCAACTGGCCCAGGGGTTTTGTTCTTAGGTGTTTTTTTGATTATTGATTCAATTTTTCTGCTGGTAATTGGTAGATTTAGGTTTTCTGTTTTTGCTTGGTCAGTCTTGGAAGGTTGTATTTTTCTAAGAAGTTGTCTATTTCTTCTAGGTTTTCCAGTTTGTTAGCATATAGATTTTCATAGAATTCTCTTATAATTCCTTGTATTTCTTTGGGGTCTATCGTGATTCTTCCATTCCCATTTCTGATTCTGTTTATGTCTGTAGATTCTCTCTTTCTCTTAATAAGTCTGGCTAAGGGTTTATCTATTTTATTTTTTCAAAAAAACATTACTTGGTTTCATTGATTTTTTTCTATTGCATTATTATTCTCAATTTTATTTATTTCTTCTCTAATCCTTATTATGTCTCTCCTTCTGGTGACTTTGGGCCTTATTTGATCTTCTTTTTCCAATTTCAATAATTGTGTCTTTAGACTATTCATTTGGGACTGTTCTTCCGTCTTTAAATAGGGCTGGATTGCAATGTACTTTCGTCTTAGAACTGCCTTTGCTGCATCCCACAGAAATTGCAGCTTTGTGTTGTTGCTGTCATTTGTCTCCATATATTGTCTGATCTCGGTTTTAATTTGTTTTTTGACCCATTGATTACTTAGGAGCATGTTATTAAGCCTCCATGTATTTGTGAGCCTTTTTGTTTCCTTTGTACAATTTATTTCTAGTTTTATACCTTTGTGATATGAGAAGTGGGTTGGTAGAATTTCAGTATATTTGAATTTACTGAGGTTCGTTTTATTGCCTAGTATGTGGTCTATTCTGGAAAATGTTCCATGTGCACTTGAGAAGAATGTGTATGCTGCTGCTTTTGGGTGTAGAGTTCTGCAGATGTCTGTTAGGTCCTTCTGTTCTAGTGTGTTGTTCAGGGCCTCTGTGTCTTTACTTATTTTCTGTCTGTTTGATCTGTCCTTTGGAGTGAGTGGTGTGTTGAAGTCACCTAAAATGAATGCATTGCTTTCTATTTCCTCCTTTAATCCTTTTAGTATTTGTTTCACATATGTCAACACTACTGTGTTGGGTGCATATATCTTTAAAATGGTTATATCCTCTTGTTGGATTGACCCCTTTATCATGATGTAATGTCCTTCTTTATCCCTTGCTACTTTCTTTGTTTTGAAGTCTATTTTGTCTGATACAAGTACTGCAACACCTGCTTTTTTCTCCTCGATTTTGCATGAGTTATCTTTTTCCATCCCTTCACCTTTAGTCTGTATATATCTTTGGGTTTGAGGTGAGTCTCTTGTAAACAGCATATGGATTGGTCTTGCTTTTTTATCTATTCTATTAATCTGTCTTTTGATTGTTGCATTCAGTCCATTTACATTTAGCATGATTATTGATAGATGTGTACTTATTGCCATTGCTGGATTTAGATTCCTGGTTACCAAGGGTTCAAAGGTAGCTTCTTTACTATCTAACAGTCTAACTTAACTCTCTTGTTAAGCTATTATAAACATAGTCTGATGATTCTTTATTTCTTTCTCTTTTTCTTCTTCCTCTTCCATTCTTTATATACTAGGTGTTTTATTCTGTACTCTTTTACATTTCCTTTGACTGTTTTTGCGGATAGTTGATTTTACTTTTTGCCTCTAGTTAGTATTTGGATGGTCTGCATTCTTTGTTATGATTTTATTTTTCTAGAGAAGTCCCTTTAAGATATCCTGTAGAGGTAGTTTGTGGGAGGCAAATTCCCTCAGCTTTCACTTGTCTGGTAATTGTTTAATCCCTCCCTAAAATTTAAATGATAATCGTGCTAGATACAGTATTTTTGGTTCAAGCCCCTTCTGTTTCATTACTTTAAATATATCATGCCATTCTCTTCTGGTCTGTAAGGTTTCTGTTGAGAAGTTTGATGATTGTCTGATGGGTTTTCCCTTGTAGGTGATCTTTTTTCTCTCTCTAGCTGCCTTTAGTACTCTGTCCTTATCTTTGATCTTTGCCATTTTAATTGTTATGTGTCTTGATGTTGTCTTCCTTGGGTCCCTTTTTTGGGAGATCTGTGGGCTTCCATGATTGCAATACTATTTCCTTCCCCAACATGGGGAAGTTTTCAGGATTTATTTCTTCAAAGACACTTTCTATCCCTTTTTCTCTCTCTTCTTCCTCTGGTACCCCTATAATGCGAATACTGTTCTGTTTGGATTGGTCATACATTTCTCTTAATATTCTTTCATTCCTAGAGATCCTTTTATCTCTCTCTGCCTCAGCTTCTCTGTATTCCTGTTCTCTGTTTCTATTCCATTAACAGTCTCTTGCATCTCATCCAGTCTGCTGCTAAACCTGTTGATGGCTTGTCTCATTTCTGCATTGTCTTTCCTCACTTCCCTTACTTCCCCCCTCAGCTCTTGCATATTTCTCTTTAGATCCATCCGTATGGTTATGACTTTTATTCTGAACTATTTTTCAGGAAGATGGTGTAAGTCTATCCCATCAGGCCCTCTCACTGGGGTTGTCTCGGTAATCTTTGTCTGTACCATATTCCTCTGTTTTTTCATGGTGATAGAAGTGGTCCCTTGTAGATGGTATGTGTGTCAGCTGTGAGAACAAAGTCCCTTCCTGCTTGTTGTTCTCCTTGCCCTTCTCTGGGGCCTGAGCTTTTTTCTTGCCCACCAGGAGGCAGTCTCTGGGATAATCCCCGGAGCTACCTGTGTGCAGGGTCACCCTCAGCCTAGCCTATAGCACTGCGTGGTTTTGAAGTCTCGCTGGGTGCCTTCTGGTCCCCTTGGTGCTTTCCAGCTGTTGATGTGGGTTCTGGGGTCCTTCCCTCTAGCTGAGCACCAGCCAGGAGTAGATTCTGTGAGGTTACTGTGGGCGGTGCTACTCCTCCACTGTTCTGCATCTGTGGAGGATCTGATGGTGGTGCTGGCTGGGAGGGGGAAGGAATGGCAGGCTGCTGATCTCTGTGGGAAGCCTAGTGTGGCTGCTTTGCCCGGTTGCCAGCCAGGGGTCCCAAATTCCCCAACTCCCAGCCTGCTGGGCTGAGTGCGTTGGGACTATTTTGTTCCACTGTTGGGCCCTTGTCTCATTAAGACTTTAAAAAAACAAAACAAGAACAATAACAAAAAATAGTACCCACTTTTCTTTTGTCCCAGTGATCCAGCTGAGGGGACCCACTTGCAGTCTCCATCTCGGATCCTGCCCTTCTGTTTCTCTAATCTCCCATACACCACGCGATGTGTGTCAGTGCTCCTGGTGCAGATCACCAGGGCTGGATATTTGGTGAGCCTGTGCTTCCACTCCCTCCCCACTCTGAAACTTTTCCTCCTGCCAATGCACTGGGGTGGGGGTGTGCTCAGGTCCCATCAGCTCATGGCTTTGTATCTTACCCGCTTCATGAGGCACTGAATTCTCGCAGGTGTAGCTGTAGCCTGGCCGTTGTACTGTATCTTCTGGTCTCTTTTTTAGGAATTGTTGTATTTGTTGTATTCTCACAAATATATATGGTTTTGGGAGGCTATTTCCGCCACCCTGCTCATGCCACCATCTTCCCAGAATCAACTCCTAGTCTCTTAATTTGTCTCCATATTATTCTTATAAATATGTGTATAGTCTTTTGTAAATAAGGATCACACTACTGAACTACAATATGTTAAATAATAGATTCCTCCTTAATAGCATTACTTAAAATATTCATCCAAATCCTTATATCTGTCCTCTCTTGTTAACTGAGATTAGTGTGCTAGCCATTAGAGCTATGGAATTGCTAAAACGACATTGCCTTCGTGGAATATAATCTCTTGTTTCGAGAAAAAAATATTTACAATGCATTTCTAAAGTGTGTAACTTATAACAAGTTATTCAGTATATAGCTTTTAAATTAATATGAAGTTTGTGAATTGTATAGTACTATATTGTCATAATAACTTTCTTTTATACCATAGGGGATTCTTGCTTTCTCTTTGCATGGTGATTATTTATAAATCACCAAAAGAATTATGCCAGTGGATGCAAGATTGTTGAGTCCCTCATTCGGACCTGTGAGACCTCCAGATATAAAAGATAGGGACCAAGACAGGCAGTGATGGTGATCAGAGTTGGTAGTGTACACACACTTGTCTGAAGGCTCAAGCTGCATTTTCCTGTGTAGTGGCAGAGACCAGTTGCAGACATATACATAGTTGTGGGGGTCAGGGCAGGCAGCAAGGTCCAGGGCCCACTGTGGGTTCACTTGCAGTTGAGGGGTTATGGCTTTCCTTTTCCTTATCTGTGGATGCACAGTCTCCCCCCAGGTGTGTTCACTGCCAGTGGATGATAGTACCAGGGGTCAAGCCAGTGGCATGCAAGTTCAAAACTGCAGGGGCTTGACCTGAGCATGTGAACAGAAGTGGTGGTCAGCCGCGGGGTTCTAGTCTGACATCTTGCTTTTGTATAGCTGCAGAAGCCTGAGCTTGCTGTCAGTGCGGTTCCCCACTTTAGTGGGGAACTGGAGGGAGAGTCAGTGGGAAGGCACTCAGGCACCTGGCATCAATAAACACAAATATCTCTGGGCAAAAGCTTGTTAAATCTGCAGGGTATCCATGGTGGCTGTGCTCACCATAAGTTTTTTAATAATGAAATATGCTGGGTTTTTCTGTAGAGCAGATCTTTGTTAGCCTTGATTGTTCCTATTATGTGGCTACTATTGTTAGCTCTTGCTTTCCTTCCTTGTTTTTAGCCATCTCTATATATCTAAGCTTTGATAGTCTGGGTGAGGTAAAACCAAAGTAGGACCTTAGTGTGGTGCCCCAAAAAGCTAAGTAAACTGGCCCTTCACCCTGCTCTACCTTTCCTGGTGAGGGGAAATATTTCTAGCTGAGAAGTTCCCTCTTGTATCTGAGAAATGCTCTTTTAAGGGATGGAATGATGATGAAGGCAAAATGAAGTTATTTTTCTTGTTTTCTTGTTTGGTTAGTCTCAAAATTTTTGTTTAACTGTGTGACTAAACTTTCTTTAATAGACTCCAGAACTCTCCTGGAGCTTTTTTTGTTCATGGAAAGCTGTCTAATTATTGATCTTTATTGAGGTACTTAGTATTCTACTTCACCATTTTGGTGACATCACTTTCAAAAGACTCAGTTTAGGTCTAAGGACATTCATATGTTGAAAGTGAAATAATGGAAAATATATTCCGTGAAAATAGTAAACAGAAGAGAACATTAGTGCTATACTATGTCACCCCAAATAGTCTGTACATCAAAAATGTTATAAGTGATGAAGGACATTATATGATGATAAATGTTCAGGTAACCAAGAAGATATTACAATTATAAATATCATAGGTCATAAATATATTATATAAGCATTGTTCAAGTTGAATGGAGAAATTGACTATTCTGCAATAACAGTAAGAGACTTCAATAATGGAAATGAAACAATCAGACAAAAGTTCAAAACATAAAAAGGATTTGCAAAACCAGTTGGATAGACCAAATGGATATAAAAAATACAGAGAACACTTCACCCAGCACCACAGAGTACACATTTTTTCCCAAGTGCACATGGAACTATCTCCAAAATTGACTAAACGGTAGGCCATAAAACAAGTCTTACTAAATTTTAAAATACTGGAATAATAAAAAATATTTCTTCTGACTACAATAAAATCAAACTAGAGTTTGAGCAAAAGGAACATCCACAAAAATGTGGAAATTAAACACCACACTCTTAAACAAGTGGGTCAAAAATGTAATCATAAAGAATTTAGAAAATATCTTGATGTTAATGAAAATAAAGCCACAACATACCAAACCTTATGAGATTAAGCAAAAGCATATGAAGAGGGAAATTTGTAACTATAAATTTAAGCCAGCTAGACCTAACAGACAAATATATAGCACTCTTCCCAACAACACAGAATTTAGGTTCTTCTCAAATGCATATGGAACATTTTCTAGGATAAAATATAAATTATGACATAAAAGAAGCCTCTATAAATTTAACAGGAATAAAACTACACAAATTATATTCTCTGATCACAATTCAGTAAAATTGGAAATTTTGTGCAAGATTCTTGAAATATTAACAAATACTTTGAAATTAATGACACACTACTAAATAACAAATGGGTCAAAGCAATCATAAATAACAGGCTTAGGAATAAATTTAACAAAATAATTATAAAAATTATCCTCTGAATACTACAAAACATTCTTGGAAGAAATTTAAGACCTAAATAAAGGGGAATCCACATCCTGTGTTCATAGGTCAAAAGACTTAATATTGTGTAGATGGCTGTCTATACAAATTCCTTCATAGATTCAATACCTTCCCTGTCAAACCCCAAGCTGAATTTTTTATAGAAATTGAGAAGCTGATCTTAACATTCATATGGAAATTTAAGGACCCCAGAATATTCAAAAAACCTTGAGAAAGAATAAGTTATGGATATTCACACTTCCTAACTTAAAACTTACTACAAAATAACAATACTCATGAGAATGTAGTACTGGCACAATGATAGACATAAACACAAATGAAACAGAATTGAAAGTCCAGAAGGAAATTCTCTCTTTTACAGTCAATTGATTTTAAACCATGATTCTAAGAAAATTAACTGGGAGAGAATAGGCCTTGCAACAAACAGTGCTGGGGAAATTGGATATCCATATGCAAAAGAAGGATTATGGGCTTCTGCCTCACACCATATACAAAAATTAACTCATAATGGGTCAAAGAATGAAATGTAAGAACTAAAAATCTAAAACTCTTAGAAGAAAACAAAAGTGTAAATCTTCATAATCTTTCATTAGACAACAGTTTCTAAGAATTGACAACAAAAACTACAGATACAAAATAGATCATATAGACATCAACAAAATTTTTTAAATTTCCTTTATAAGAACAGTCTCAAGAAAGTAAAACGATAACACACAGAATGGGAAAGGGAGAATTTTTACAAACCACATGTCTGGTAAGGGACTTGTATCCACAATATATAGAGAACACTTACAATTCAATAATAAAAGGATTAATAACACCACTGTAAAATTGGAAAAATATCTCAATAGACATTTATTCAAGGAAGATATACAAATGGACAAAAGTCCATGAAATTATACTCATTTCAAATTATGCAATTAGGGAAATGCAAATCATATTTCCAACCTAATACAAACTAGAATGGCTGTAATTAAAAATATGTGTTGGAGAGATTATTGGAACATTGGAGCCTTCATACACTGATAGTGGAAGTGTAAGGTGATGAAGCTTCTTTGAAAAACATTGTTTTCAGTTCCTTGGTCTGTTAAACATAAGGTTCCTATATGAACCAGCAATTCTACTCCTATGTACGTACACAAGAGTAATGAAAACATACATCTATACAAAGATTTGCACACAAGTGTTCACTGCAACATCATTCATAATAGCCCAAGGTGGAAAAATAAACAAATGCTCATCACAAGGTAAATAGATAAATAAAGGGTGGTATATGAATACAATGGAATATTATTTATCAGTAAAAAGAGATGGGGTGCTGATACTTGCTGAAAATGGATGAGCCTTCAAAGAATTATACTTAGTGAAAGAAGCCAGTAACCAAGTACTACAAATTGTGTATAGTTACATTAATTATCCAGAAAAGGTAAATCCTATTTGTACACAAAATAGACTAATGTCTATCTATGATTGGGAATGTGATGGAGTAGGGAATAAGTGGGAAGTGACTATTAATGGGTACTGGATTTCTTTTTGTGGTAATGAAAATATTCTAAAATTAACTAGTGATGGTTATACATATCTATGTATATTCTAAAAGCCATTGAATTATAAACTTTAAACATTTAAATTGTGTGGCACATGACTTGTATCTAAATAAATGTGTCTTTTTAATCAACTAATTAAAATACAATTTCTTTCTCTGATGTTCTGTTAATAACTTCTAAATTTAACCTATAAACTGGGAGCCTTTTCAGAATGCATGCATGTTATTCTCTGTGGCTGTAGTTCATCAGTTATACTAAGTTTGCTTATCTCACAACAAATATTTGCAAGTGTGACTTTCCATGTTATCTTGTTTATTTTTCTGTTATCAGTTTATTAAATGGACAGGACTTAATGGGGCATAAACATTCAAAAGCTTTCTTTTCTTTGATCTACCTTAAATCTATTACATTAACTCTTCTAGTTGTACATCATTTCCAGTAGAACCCATAATATTTTTTTCACCTTGTCTCTTAAGATACCCTTATAAACATTTTTGAAGAAGTCAAATCCAATTTAAGTCATTGCTGTTATCTGTCATTCAGTTTAATTATTTTCTCTTTTCCCTAACTCAGGCCTGAATAACAGGAAGGAGTGTTTTCAAGAATCCTGGCTTTTCTTTTCCCATGGGGAAAGGGCAGGAGGAGATAAATATGTGAAAAAGGCAAATTCTTACTCAACTGATAATGCTGTAATTCGACCACTGTTGTCCTCTCTGACAGGTACCCAAATACTCTCTCTCTTTCCATCTCTCAAAGTGCTTTTGAGAGTTCTTTATTTTGCTACAGAAAGCCAAATAGTCTTATTGTCCATCCCATATGAGTAGTATCTTCAAGAGGGAGGAATTATACAAAAAAAAGAGGAAACTTCTGTTGATATCACAGAAGTCAAGTAATTATCAACATTTTCTATACTAATGAGTTAAGTCCATGAATGTTGAAAGGAATGATTGAGTCTGTTGCTCACCTGATTGATTGAAGGTAGGTGACAAGTGAAGTTGCTAAGTCAGGACAAAGAACATGAAGCCTTAGGTGGGCCAGGAGAAAAGGCTGATATACTCATGAATTTTTTTGTTCAGCAAATAAATAATAATTGAGCATTTACTATGTGACAGTTGCTATGCTATATTCATGAATGATATGAATGAATAAGACACAGGCTTTGCCTTAAGGACTCCATAGGCAGTATATTTCAAACGCAACAATTTTTCCATGTGAAGTGAACAGGAAGCCTAGATGATAATCACCTTTTTATTATTTTAAATTCTCTTCTGTATCCATTTTTTATGAGCTATTACTTTTATAATAAAAATGAAGTTCTCAAATGAAAAGATTTCATTTAGGGCTTTGAATGCAGTTAAAAAGCAAAATTTTAACAGAAGTTAATTTCTAACAAATTTTTTATTAAAGTATTTATATATACTGGAAACTACAATACCACAAGTTCACAGCATAATGAATTATCACAAAGTGAACACATCAACATAACCAATTCTCAGATTATTAAATAGAACCAGCATTTCAGAAGACCCTGCCCGTGTCCTGCCCAATCACTACCCTCTATATACACCCTGACTGCAGAGAACAACTCTCCTCACTTCCAACACTAAAGATAAGTTTGGATGGATTTTGAATTTTGTATAAATGAAATTGTTAATGGGTTGAGCTTGTTCTCCTTGGCCCCTGTACCTACCGCAATAAATAATTGAAAGGCAGAGACACAGTAGTGAAGCCGAATGAAAATTTTATTTGAATACATTCCAAGGAAGTACAGGGCCAAGTCAAGGCAGACAAATACTCAGAACATTTAGGAGATGGTCTATTTATCACTTCCTATCCAGGAGGCACTTCTTTTAATTGACAGGATGAGGTAATTTGATTGACAGCTCTATTTATATGCCCATTCGTTTTGGTGCTCATGTCTTTTCCCAAAATGCACACAGATAAGCCCATGGTATTGGGGCAAAACTGCAATTTCATTTTAATGAGATTATGAGGAGGTGAGGTTTGGGCAGTTCTTAATTCTGTTCAATACTGTGTGCGTTGGGTCCTGGTTGGGACTGGTTTGGCCTGATCCTGATAGGCAAGAAGTTATCCCCATTCAAAGTCTTTGTTGTCTTCACATGGGACCCCCTACCTGGGCAGAGTTTGGGCAGGTTTTTTTTCCTTGAACCTCATCTTCCACTTGCCTGGCTGCTCATGTCTTTCTACCTAACAGAATCATTGAGTATATGTGATTTTGTGCCTACCTTCTCTTGTGCATCATTGTAATGGTAAAATTAATGCCTGTTCTTGTATATAACAACAGTTCACTCATTTTAATTTTTGTATTATTTCACTATTAATTTTTAAGAAAATTCTCTGTTGTATCACTATGATGGCAAAATTAATGCTTTTTCTTTTATATAACAACAGTTCCCTAATTTTCATTTTTGTATCATTTCACTATTAATTTTGTAGAAAATTCTATGGAAAGAATGTCTTGATTATGATATACCTCTTTACAAAGTTTCTCCAATTATTTTCATCTTATAGACTATACATTTGGAAATGATTGCATAAATTTTAGCTGAATATAAGGCATATTTGTGCATTTATGACTATTATAAGTACACAGTGACAAAATATGTTATTTTAGTGGTTCAACTGAGGATTCTCAACAAGCTAATCTACAAAAATCCATTCAGAATATTTATAAGATGTTTATGTGTCCTAAAATCAATACTTTGCAAATATTGCATTGAGAGTTCTTTGCTAAGGATGCTTGTTTATACTTAAAAACACACACATAGAACACCAGTTATATGACATTCTTCAAAACATTGTTACATATATGCTAAATTTAATTATTTCGTGAAGCATTAACCTGATGTTAAGCCTATTCATTTAAAGTATATTTATCCAAGCTCTACTTTGTTCCAGACATTTTTAGGTTCTGTGCATACAAAACTGAATCAGTCTAAATCCTTGCCCAAAGGACCTCATATTTTGGTGGAAAGGCATACAAAGAAACCATTTTAATGATGTGTGATAAATGGTATCATAGAAATATGACAGGGAGTCATAAGAGCATTGAGCAGGAATATCAAACCCATATTGTGTCTTCTTGAATAAATAGAAGTTGTCAAACAGAATTTGTCTCCTAGGCCTGATAATGATATGCATGTAAGAGCCTGTTTCCGTATCAATGGGATGGTTATCACAGCAGAGCCTCCGGGCCAATCCGGGATAAGAGGTGGAGAGTAACACCCATTCTGTCCTCTCCACTGTTCCTAGTAACCAATTGGTCAGGTGCCCAGCAGTCACCAGGGATCGCCCACAGAGTTCCTTCCACGGGAAGAGGAGGAGGCCAGATGGATGCAGCTAGCTAGTGAAGCTGAGCAAGAGGGGGCAGAGAGTACCACAGGAGAGAGAAACTGAACCATGAGAAATAAACCTTTAATCTCCAACCTACCTGCTCACTGTCTTCCTTAGGTCTCATCATATTCATAAGAAACTTTCTCTGGGTAAGGAACCCCTGACCTCCCAGAGCCATACATTTGTGTAGAGTTGGCAGTATCCAGTGAACCTAAAGAATTGCCCTCATGGGTGTAATATTTCAGTGGGCTGCCCTTATGGATGGTGGGGAGACATTCGGTGATCCCCTTATATATTGTGGGCAAGTACCCTGGAACCCCTTATGTATAGTGGGTATTTGGTCCAAGGTCATTTGCCTCCTAAAGGAGTGGGCCCCTCCCCAGGATTGGGGAAGAGTGGGGATACTGGAGGCAGTGGAGTTGGCCCTTCACAAAATCAGGGATTCCTTAGGGGAAAAGAGTGCCAATGTGGCAGTGGGAACTATAGGTTGGATGCTTACTGCAGCATTGGAAACTGATACCAAGGAGAGAAATGTATTTTGGCAGGAAGTGGCAAAACAGGAATGCAAGTTGTGGAATGGTGTAAGGAAGGGAAGAAGGCTATTGAAAACTGAAATTGTGCTTCTGAGAAACATATTAGTGGTGCAGAAAGGAGCAACAGAAAAATGAGGGCTGTGAGAGGCCATGGGGGAGGTGAAGGAAGGGGTGGTGCATTCAGTTCTGGATATGGTAGATAAGGTGTCAAGGGAGGAGGATCTGGGGAAGGATGAGGGGCTGGGGCCAAGGGTGGAATTGGAAGTGCTGGTGGAGGCACCAGGCCCTTCCCTTTTGAAAGCCTACCTGGTTGTAGTCAAGAAAATAAAGACACAGCAACTATGGGTTTCTCAGAGAGAGGAGTAGCCTCCTCCCCAGATTGTGGAGTACTCCATGCTCCATCACTATACCCAAGCTGAGATTGTGGTTTTGAGCTACTTGTTTCAGCAAAAGCCCTTAGAGGCTCTGCCTACCTGGCTTTTGCATCTTTGGTGTTAAGGAATAGATGTAATTATTCTGTCTGGATCAGAAATGGGGAAACTCCCCCATCCTTCCTTAGGTCCCTAGTTACTGTTTTTACCCCTCACTTAAAGCAACTGATAAATGAGGTTACTTTGACTTTAGGAGATCTGGGAGAAGTTAAGACAATGAGGGCGTGGAAGGAGATACGATCTGATACTGAGAGAAGAGGTTCAAAGGGCCCTGTGAAACTCTCAAGGACCCAGCTGTGGGTTTATTTGATAAAGGCAAGGGCAATGAAAGAAAAACTTGATGGACAGCCCAATAAAATCTTGGTAGAGCTGTGGCAACAATTAAACCTACAGCAAAGGTTTCAGTCACTGAGGTGCAAGACACAAGTCAGAGGCAAAGCCCCATGTCTGGCCTGTGTGTCTGCATGACTTCCTCAGGGAGAATACTCAAAGCCACCTGGGCCCCCACCCCAAAAGGAAGGTGAATGGTCATTGTGGTAAGGCTGTGGGTAAGGTCAAGGCCCCCACCTTTGGGGACATGGTGGGAACCAGAGTCCACATGAAGAATTAGCAATTCATTGGACCCTAGTGAATGTATAATGTGTCCTGGCACTGGTGGACACAGAAGCTGATTTATAGAAACCCTAAACAATTTCCTGGGACCCCCTCTATGATAGACAGCTATGGAGTAAGGCAATTTGAGTGGAGAAAGCCCAAATTCCACTGGGAATAGGGCATCTACCCCCAAAGCAGTATGCTATGTATATTTCCCCTATCACTGAATATATTTTGGGGGTGGATATCCTGAAGGGCCTGTGGTTACAGACCACTGCAGGTGAGTTCAGATTGAATCTGTTGTAAAGGCAATTCTGAGGACACATGCTAAACACCCACATATAGCTTTGCCTCTGCCTTTTTAGTTGACAAATACTAAGGAATATAAGTTTCTTGGGGGTTATAAAGAAATTGGAGAAACCCTGCTGTAGCTGGAGCATAGTCCCAGTAATTCCATGGTGTGGCCAGTAAAAAATCCGGATGGCTCCTGGTGGATCACTGTGGTTTACAAAGAATTGAATAAAGTTGCAGCCCTCTGCATGCTGCTATCTCATCTATCACTCTCAGTCATGAACTAAGGACATGTCTTTATGTTGTGTACCTTGCTAATGCTTTCTTCTCTATTGACATAGCACAGGAAAGTCAGGAACAGTTTGCCTTCACATAGGAAGGATAGCAGTGCATGTACATTGTCCTTTTACAGGGATACCTCCGCAGTCCCACCATTTGTCATGGACTTGTAGCCCAGGACTTGACAGCATGGAAGAAAATGCCAATGGTGCAATTGTATCACTATACTGATGATATTATGCTCATGTCAATTCTCTTACAGATATAGAAGCTGCAGCACCTAGACTGCTGCAACATATACTGGAGAAAGGATAGGCTGTGAACACCACCAAGGTTCAGGGACCTGGTTTTTCAGTCAAGTTCTTGGGTGTTGATTGGTCAGGTAAGGCTAAAGTTATCTTGGAAGCAGCCGTGGTCCAGGACTTCCCTTTCCCTACAATTACAGCAGAATTATAAGAATTATAATCATTGAGCTACTGGAGAGTGTTTATCTGACACCTGACACAAATTCTGAGGCCCTTATACAGGTTGGAACAAAAAGGCGTAAGCTGGTACTGGGATGAGACATGTGTATCTGCCTTTGTTGCTGTCAATCAAGCAGTAAAGGCCATGCAGGCCTTGAGTGTAATGCACTTGCCAAGGCCGTGTGAACTAGATGTTCATGTAACTGAGATGGTTATTGGTGGGGCCTCTGGCAGTGGCTTTAACAGACCGGCCAAACTATTGTATTCTGGTTGCAACTCTGGAAAGGAGCAGAGGTATGGTTTATCTTGATAGAGAAGCACCTGGCATCCACGTCCCATTCCTTGCTGGCTATGGAGCCCATCACTGGAACAACTCTGACATAGGTAATAACCACCAATTCCCATTACAGGGTGGGTACAACACTGGACCCAAAGGCCATGGAGTGACATGGCACAGATGCCACCAATGTCTAAATGGGGTGCATATACACATCACCATAGCACCCTGTCTACTCATCCCCTTTAGTGGAGAACTCCAGTGCTTACTGGGGCCAGTGACATACACCAGTGAAAAGAAGGAAGAACTTGGAGCTATTAGAAACCATTAGTAACAGAGAGCCTGTATGAGGAGGGAAGATCCCTTATACCTAAACACGCATGGTATACAGATGGCTCCAGTCATGGGCATCTCCCATAGTAGAGGGCTGTGGCTTTCCAACCTAAGACTGAGACAATATGGATGGAGGATGGAGAGGGGAAGAGCAGTCAGTGGGCAGAGTTGTGGGCAGTCTGGTTCTTGATCACCCAGGAGCCCTCCCCAGTGGGTGTTTGTACTGACATCTGGACCATCTATCAGGGCTTGACCCTGTGGCTACTGACATGGTACCATTTCAACTGGATGGTTGGTCACCAGCCCCTTTGGGGACAAGCACTGTGGCAAGATATATGGGACTCTAGTCAGATTAAAACAGTTACAGTATATCATGTGACAGGCCATTTGCCTTTGGCATCCCCAGGGAATAATAAAGCTGACACATTGTTACAGGTGCATCAGCTAGAAGGAAAGCCTGCCTCTGATGTAACCCAATGGTTACATCAGCTTTTGTTGCATGTGGGGCAAAGGACAATTTGGGCTTGTAGCCCATTGTGGCAGCTTGCCTTTGACCTTTGGAGATGTAAGAAGAGCATGTCAGGAGTGCCTTGTATGCTTTAAGAAGGACTTACACTGATCCTACAGGAACATGGGACAATAGTTAAGGGGCTAATACCCCTCATCACGCAGCAGATAGACTATATTGGGTCTCTGCCCATATCAGAAGGGTATCGATATGCCATGACATGTGGATACAGCTGCTGAACAGTTGGTTGCTTTCCCTGCATGTTGTACAGATCAACAACTGAAAGGGCCTAGAGTGTCTCTTTATAGCCTATGGACGACTGCAGGTGATTGACAGTGATCAAATCACCCACTTTATTGGACATGCATTACAAGAATGGGTGCAGCAATTAGGGATTAGGAGGAAGTTTCATGTACCATATAATCCTACCAAGGTAGGCATGGTAGAGAGGTACAGTGGTTTGTTTAATATGGCCTGAAGTCAGACACCAATAGTCTATGAGGTTGGTCAGTCCACTTATGGACAATGCTACAGACTCAATGAGAATCTCTGGAAGGGGGCACTGAGCCCCATGGACATGGTAATACACATTGCTGCCTCTCATATACAACTGCACATGCAAAACAAGGAGGAATTGTTGAAGCTGGGATTTGGCCAGTAGAACATCTTGCTGCCAGCCCGAAGTGTAATAAATGCCAGAGACACCATTGAGTGGATATGGCCCTGGACGTTTTGACACATGGACCAGCAATGACTGGTCCTCCTGACACCTTAGGGACAAGGCCTGGAAGCAGGCCTCCTTTGTGTTCCCAGTGTAACAGTATAGTGGCCCCAAGATCATAGTAGCGGACCCAAATCAGCTGGAAGTTAAGAGCATCTTACAGGGGAGTTTAGTTTTATCATTAGCACCGGTGTATGTGCCTCCCATAACCCTACATTTCAATCCATCCATAACTCCCACAGGGAGAGGGGTGAAGGTCTGGTATGTTAGACCAGGACAGAACCCCATTCCTGCCACTGTCTTATCACAGGACCATTCTCTTGCCTGCATCCTACCTAAAGGACAGTATTTTTGTCTATGCTGGTGTCATTAAAACATGTGTCTTATTGCCCTTAACGTTATTCTCTCCTTTAGTCTTTGTGGAATGGGCACACCCTCAGCCACAGCTGCTGCTTGCTAAGCATGCCCAGAGCTCCCTGCCAGTTCAGCTCCTGGCCTCTCATGGAACATGTGAGCTATAGACTCAATCTGAGTAGGATTTTGAATGCAGTTGGACCCTCAAGCCTGAGAATTGTCATTTTATTGTTATCTGTATCATAATTTCTGTTGTTATATGTCTTGTTACAGTACCCTAACTTTTTCCCCTGGGGCCACTAAGGAAGACTGGAGGCAAGTAGATTGTGAGGCAAGAATTCTGGAGGGGTGGATCATTGGTTAAATGGAAGCTTCAACCAGAATTTCTCATCTGACCCTGATAATGATATGCATATCAATAAAATGTTTAGCATGTCAGAGCCCACATGTGGTTTGATCCAGGGTAAGGGTATTGAGGAATGGCCATTCTCTCCTCCCCTCTGTTCCTGGTACATAATTGCTCAGACTCCCACTTGTCACCAGGGACCCACCCACAGATTTCCTCCCAGGGGAAGGGATGGGAGGAAAGTAGGGTGCATGCCACAAACAGAGGGATGGGGCTAGATAGTGGAGCCAAGCAAGAGGGGCAGAGAGCACCATGGGAGAGAGTAACTGAGCCATGATAAATAAACCCTGAATCTCCAATCTGCCCTTTTGCTTTTCTTCCTTTGGCTTACCAGAACTTGCCCTGGTGGGGAATCCCCATCCTCCTGGAGTCACAGGGATGAGGCAGAAAAATATTCTTGGAGAATTTAGTCTTGAAGAAAATGCAGGGGAATCATCTGGATAAAGTGTGATTGATGGAATGGAGGATATTCCAGGACAAAGAAAACATTGACAAACAGAGAAAAGTGGGGCAATGCATACTTTTAGTGTGCTTTTCACATAAGGCACGTTTGGAGATGTGTCAGAAAGTAAAATGACAATTGCAGAGCCAAGTAACTTCTTGAAGTGGGTTTTATGTCACATTGAAGGGCATGACTTTTATCTTGGGGATGATAGGAGATATAGAAACATCTAAAGCTGGTGAAATGACAATATATGCTGTTTAAAAATATCTGAATGATAGTGGAGACTAGTCATCTCACAAGGCTACCCAACTGCTAAGCAAAAAAGGTAGAATTTAAACTTTAGTTCTTAGTTCAAATCTAGAATTTTCTCCTTAATCACTTTGGACTGATTGCGAGGAATTGTCTACATCAAAAGGAGATTGTTGTAATTATCTAATTGGTTGATAATACAGTTTTGTTAATTCCATTGAGTCTGCCCTTATTTATCTCCTAAACAAACAAAGTATGTCTCAAGGAAAGCATAGACAGTAAATCATCTCATATGTAAAAACAAATCTTATATATGCAGATCCATCAATTCTCTTTCAGTGACTAACTTTCGAGGCAAAAAGTGGTCAGGTGTATTAAGAGCCTCTAAATGAGAAAGACCGATGCTCCTGGCTGTGGCAAAAGCTGTTGCATTTCCTGTTTCACCCTTAAAATGTAAAATAGTAGACAAAATTTTACAGTAGGCTTAATGACATTTTGAGGTTTTATGATTTGCTAAACATTGTACAAAGCATTTTACATATATTACATTATTTAATAATTAAAGGAAATACTTTAAAATGTTGTGCATCTTTATTATCACTTTCAGATTAAAAAGTAAGGCTCAGAGAAACTAAGCACTTTCTCAAGGATACTTAGCTAGGCAAGTAGCAGAGCCAGGATTTTAACCCAAGTATGTCTGATCATATGTGAAAAGTAAATTAAAATTACAGTACCTATGTATATATTTTTAATCATCAAAATAAATACAAGATAAAACACTAAGAATTAAGCAAGATTTTCTAAATTTAAGGCTTTTAGTATATTCCCTGATACACTGATGCAGGAAAGCTGTTTTTCTTCTTAGAAGATAACCACTTGAAGGACAGGGTGGCAGAACAGGACTCCCAGTTAGTGAGTCATGAGGAGAGAACCTTTTGCCATAACATTTAATCTGTAACTTGGTGTTTTATACATTGCAGTAGATGTAATACTCAATGCATTCCCCTTATTAACTTGATCACTAGAGAGCCATGGAATAAACCCAATATAAAATAATAATATGGGGAAAAAAGGAAACATTAAAGAACCATGTAGACTAATTTTAAAACATTGTGCTTTCAATCACCAGAAGCCTGATTCTCTCCACCTGGCCTCACTGTTTATTGTCACTTCTATCCACAGAGATTCATTGTCTAAGACGGCTGTTCAATCTTCTCAAACATCATTACACCAGTATTGATGTGGAACTAAGTTGTATGAGTAAGGAGGCCTTTCTTCTCTCTATAGCACCCAGACAGGATGAACGTAATTATCATGCACTTTAAATGGATACAGAGAACCAAAGAAATCAAGATCCATCAAGTTCCTATGTCCAGATACACTATAGAGATATTGCATAACTGAAAATAATTCCCATTTGATAATTCTTCTTTTAAACACAATATCCTCATGCTATCTCTATATATTTCAGACCTAATTTCCTGATCCTATCAATAGGGAATATGATTTTGAGTGTTCATGTGGATTACTTCTTATTTCAACTGTATTTCATATCTCTCAACTACAAATTTTAAAATCAATTAGGTATCACCCTTGTTACTTAATCAGTCCTCAGTACCATTCCTACTAATCAGCTCAGTGTCCCAACTCACAACAAGAATAATGTGTTTACTATGATGTGAAGCCATTTTAATATTCCCACCTAAATGTATCTCTTCATAGTAAATTAATCTATCATTCTACTATAAAAAACAGCAAAGAAAAAATGCTACAAGTTTTTCAATTATTTTTACATAAGCATTTCATGTTTTATTAGAGTAGATGTGCATTAAGAAAAACACAAAGGATTAGAATAATAAATAGGTAATAGCTACTCAATAACATCTATAAATCATCCTCACTACTGAGAAAGCCAAAGCAGCAAAGTCACTCTCTTTTTATTTGATTGGCATAAACTGGGAAGAAAAAAAGCTTTGCTATAACCTTCTCATCTATGCTTCATTAATTATTATGCTAATCCCTTTAAAGCTGTTCAACTAATGAATTCAGATTTTCCAGAACTATATGTAATAAATAAGATAAAAGGTCATTAAAGGATCTCACAGGAACAGCAATGAAAAATCTGCTCCACATACATTATATTCTACAATTATAAACTTTCATCATTCAAACTGCCTTTCATTTGAGGCACTTATCACAGACATTATGAAAGAAATATTTATGTAATTACTTTGTTAACAGGCATGTTTCACACTGAATATAAATTCCATTAGGAAAGAGACTCTATATTGTTCATTCATGAATCTTTAGATTACATCACTAATTCTGGTCCCAAATAGGTACATAATAAATATTTGTTACAATAAAGACTTTGTTATTCCACTTCACATTTGTTGTATGTACATGTTTGCTAACAGAGACATTTAACAAAGTATAAAGGAGACTTGCTAAATTCCTGGAAATTATATAGAAACTCTCTTTTTAAAATTGAGGTATAATTGATATACATATATTATTTATATTTTTTATTAAGATATCATTGATATACAATCACATGAGCATCATTGCGATTACTAGATTCCCCCCATTATTAAGTCCCCACCACATACCCCATTACAGTCACTGTCCATCAGCATAGTAAGATGCTATAGAGTCACTACTCGTCTTCTCTGTGCTATACTGCCTTCCCCGTGCCCCCCCCCTACATTATATGTGCTAACCATAATTCCCGTTAATCCCCTTATCCATCCCTTCCCACCCACCATCCCAGCCCCACTCCCTTTGGTAACTATTAGTCCATTCTTGGGTTCTATGAGTCTGCTGCTGTTTTTTTCCTTCAGTTTTTGCTTTGTTTTTATACTCCACAGATGAATGAAATCATTTGGAACTGGGCTTTCTCCACCTGACTTATTTCAATGAGCATGATACCCTCTACCTCCGTCCATGTTCTTAAAAATGGTAGGATTTGTTTTCTTATGGCTGAATAGTATTCCACTGTGAATATGTAACACATCTTCTTTATTCATTCATCTACTGATGGACACTTAGGTTGCATCCATTTCTTGGCTACTGTAAATAATGCTGTGATAAACAAAGCTGTGCATATGTCTTTTTGAATCTAAGATCCTATATTCTTAGGGTAAATTCCTAGGAGTGGAATTCCTGGGTCAAATGATATTTCTATTTTGAGTTTTTTGAGGAACCTCCATACTGCTTTCCACAATGGTTGAACTAATTTCCATTTCCACTAGCAGTGTAAGAGGGTTCCCCTTTCTCCACATCCTTGCCAGCATCTGTTGTTGTTTGTCTTTGGATGTTGGCCATCCTCACTGGTGTGAGGTGATATTTCATTATGGTTTTAAATTGCATTTCTCTGATGATTAGCAGTGTGGAGCATATTTTCATGTGCCTGTTGGCCATCTGAATTTCTTCTTTGGAGAAGTGTTTGTTCAGATCGTCTGCCCATTTTCTAATCAGGTTATTTGCTTTTTGGGTGTTGAAGCATGGGAGCTCTTTATATATTTTGGATGTCAACCCCTTATCAGATATGTCATTTATGAATATATTCTCCCATACTGTAGGATGTCTTTTTGTTCTACTGATGGTGTCCTTTGCTATATGGAAGGTTTTTAGTTTGATGTAGTCCCAACTTGTTCATTTTTGCTTTTGTTTCCCTTGCCCAGGAGATATGTTCATGAAAAATTGCTCATGTTTATATACAAGAGAGTTTTTCCTATGTTTTCTTCTACGAGTTTTATGGTTTCATGACTTACATTCAGGTCTTTGATCCATTTCAGGCTTACTTTTGTACATGGAGTTAGACAGTAATCCATTTTCATTCTCTTACATGTAGCTGTCCAGTTTTGCCAAAACCGGTTGTTGAATAGGCTTTCATTTCCCCTTTGTATATCCATGGCTATTTTATTATATATTGATTGACCATATATGCTTGGGTGAATATCTGGACTCTCTAGTCTGTTCCACTGGTCTTTGGGTTTGTTCTTGTGCCAGTACCAATTTGTCTTGATTACTGTGGCTTTGTAGTAGAGCTTGAAGTCAGGGAGCATAATCCTCCCTGCTTTATTCTTCCTTCTCAGGATTGCTTTGGATATTCAGGGTCTTTTATGATTCCATATGAATTTTAGAACTATTTGCTCTAGTTCGTTGAAGAATACTGTTGGTATTTTGATAGGAATTGCACTGAATCTGTAGATTGCTTTAGGCAGGATGGCCATTTTGACAATATTAAATCTTCTTACTGAAGAACATGGAATGTATTTCCATTTATTAGTGTCCTCTTCAATATTTCCCAAGAGTGTCTTGTAGTTTTCAGGGTGTAGGTCTTTCAGTTCTTTGGGTAGGTTTATTCCTAGATATTTTATTCCTTTTGATGCAATTGTGAATGGAATTGTTTTCCTGATTTCTCTTTCCAATAGTTCATTATTAGTGTATAGCAATGTGACAGATTTCTGTGTATTAATTTTGTATCCTGCAACTTTGCTGAATACAGATATTAATTTTAGTACTTTTGGAGTGAATTCTTTAGGGAATTTTATGTAAAAAATCATGTCATCTGAAAACAGTGACAGTTTAAATTCTTCTTTACCAATCTGGATTCCTTTATTTCTTTGTGTCTTCTGATTGCCATGCCTAGGACCTCCAGAACTATGTTGAATAAAAGTGGGGAGAGTGGGCATCCTTGTCTTTTCCCTGATCTTAAAGTAAAAGCTTTCACCTTTTCACTGTGAAGTATGATGTGGGCTGTGGGTTTGTCATATATGGCCTTTATTATGTGAGGTACTTGCCCTCTATACCCATTTTTTTAGATTTTTTATTATGAATAGGTGTTGAATTTTGTCAAATGCTTTTTAAGCATCTATGGAGATAATTATGTGATTTTTGTCCTTGATTTTACTGATATAGTGGATAATGTTGATGGATTTTGGAATGTTGCACCGTTCTTGCATCCCTGGGATGAACCCACTTGATCATGATGTATGATCCTCTTGATGTGTTTTTGAATTCAGTTTGCTAATATTTTGTGGAGTATTTTTTCATCTGGGTTTATCAGGGATATTGGTCTTTAGTTTTCTTTTTTTGTGGTGTCTTTGCCTGGTTTTAGTATTACAGTGATGCTGGCTTCATAGAATGAATTAGGAAGTATTTATTCCTCTTTTTTTTCGGAAAAATTTAAGGAGAATGAGTATTATGTCTTCTCTAAATGTCTGATAAAATTCAGCAGTAAAGCCACCTGGTATGGGCATTTTGTTCTTGGGTGTTTTTTGATTACTGATTCAATTTCATTTCTGGTAATTGGTCTGTTAAGGTTCTCTGTTTCATACTGGGTCAGTGATGGAAGGTTGTATTTTTCTAGAAAGCTGTCCATTTCTTCTAGGGTATCCAGTGTGTTAGCATATAATTTTTCGAAGTATTCTCTAATAATTTTTAGTATTTTTATGGTGTCCTTAGTGATTTTTCCTTTCTCATTTCTGATTCTGTTTGTGTGTAGATTCTTTTTTTTTTTTGATGTCTGACTAAGGATTTATCTATTTTGTTTATTTTCACAAAGAACCAGCTCTTGGTTTCATTAACTTTATCTATTGTTTCATTCTTCTCAATTTTGTTTATTTCTTCTCTGATCTTTATTATGTCCCTCCTTCTACTGACATTGAGCCTCAATTGTTCTTCTTGTCCCACTTTCAATAATTGTAAATTTAGAGTGTTCATTTGTCATTGTTATTCCTTCTTTAATAGGCCTGGATTGCTATATATTTTCTTCATAGAACTGCCTTTGCTGCATCGCAAAGAAGTTGGGGCATTGGACTGTTGTTTTCATTTGTCTCCATATATTGCTTGATCTATCTTTTTATTTGGTCATTGATCCATTGATTATTTATGAGCATGTTATTAAGTCTCCATGTGTTTGTGAGCCTCTTTGTTTTCAATGCACAATTTATTTCTACTTTCATACCTTTGTGGTCTGAGAAATTGGTTGGTACAATTTCAATCTTTTTTAATTGGCTGAGGCTCTTTTTGTGGCCTAGTATGTGATCTATTCTTGAAAATCTTCTATGTGCACTTGAGAAGAATGTGTATCCTGCTGCTTTTGGATGTAGTGTTCTATAAATGTCTCTTAGGTCCATCAGTTCTAATGTGTTGTTCAGTGCCTCTGTGTCCTTACTTATTTTCTGTCTGGTTGATCTGTCCTTTGGACTGAGTAGTGTGTTGAAGTCTCCTAAAATGAATGCACTGCATTCTATTTCCCCCTTTAATTCTGTTAGTATTTGTTTCACATATGTAGGTGCTCCTGTGTTAGGTGCACAGATATTTATAATGATTATATCCTCTTGTTGGACTGTCCCCTTTATCATTATATAATGTTCTTATCTCTTGCTATTTTCTTTGTTTTGAAGTCTGTCTGATACAAGTACTGCAACACCTGCTTTTTTCTCCATATTTTTTGCATGAAATTTCTTTTTCCATCCCTTCACTTTTATTCTGTGTATGTCTTTGGGTTTGAAGTGAGTCTCTTGTAGGCAGCACATAAATGGGCCTTGCTTTTTTATCCATCCTGTAACTCTGTGTCTTTTGATTGGTGCCTTCAGTCCATTTACATTTAGGGTGATTTTCAATAGATATGTACTTATTGCCATTGCAGGCTTTGGATTCATGGTTTCCAAATGTTCAAGGGCAGCTTTTTTACTATCAAGCAGTCTTCCTTAACTCACTTATCATGCTATTATAAACACAGCCTTATGATTCTTTTTCCTCTCCCTTCTTTTTCTTCCTCCTCCACTCTTTATATGTTAGGTGTTATATTCTACACTCTTTGTGTATCCCTTTACTGACTTCATGGGTAGCTGATTTAATTTTATCTTTGGTTAGTATTTAGTTGGTCTACTTCATCTGCTGTGATTTTCCTTTCTCTGGTGGCAGCTATTTAGTCTCAGGAGCACTTCCATCTAGAGCAGTCCCTTTAAAATACACTGTGGAGATGGTTTGTTGGAGGCAAATTCCCTCAACTTTTGCTTATCTGGGAATTATTTAATTGCTCCTTCAAATTTAAAAGATAGTCTTGCTGGATACAGTATTCTTGGCTCAAGGCCCTTCTGTTTTATTGCATTGAATATATCATGCCATTCCCTTCTAGCCTGTAAAGATTCTTCTGAGAAGTCTGATGATAGCCTGATGGGTTTTCCTTTATATGTGATCTTTATCTCTCTCTGGCTGCTTTTAATACTCTGTTCTTGTCCTTGATATTTGCCATTTTAATTATTATATGTCCTGGTGTTGTCTTCCTTGGGTCCTTTGTGTTGGGTAATCTGTGAACTTCCGTTACCTGAGAGACTATTTCTTTCCCGAGACTGGAGAGGTTTTCAGCATCTATCCCTTCAAAGACACTTTCTATCGCCTTTTCTCTGTCTATTGTTCTGTTTGGATTAGTCACACAGTTCCCTTAATAATCTTTCATTCCTAGAGATCCTTTTTTCTCTGACTGCCTCAGCTTCTATGTATTCTCTGATTTCTATTCCACTCACTCCCTCCTCTACTTCACCTAATCTGCTTTTAAATCACTCCATTGTTTGTTGCATTTCAGTTATCATCCTCTTGAATTCATCCATTTGCTCTTGAGTATCTTTCTGTAGCTCCATTAGCATGCTTATGACTTTTATTTTGTATTCTTTTTCAGGAAAAGTGGTGATTTCAGTCTCACTGATCCCTCTTTCTGGCGTTTGAGGGATTTTGGACTGAAGAAGGTTCTTCTGCCTTTTCATAGTACTGGGGCGATGGGAGTGGTCACAGGCGAGTGGCATGGATGTCAGCTGGGAGGACAAAGTCCCTTCTTGCTTGATGGCCACCATGCCTGTCTCCGCTGTCTGTGCCAGTTAACCGCATGCAGGGAGAAGCCTATTGGTTAATTCCCTAAACTGCCATGGGCAGAGTGGTCCATGTGTTGGCCTTGGGTGATGGTGGGGACCACAGGCAAGTGGTGCATGTTCCACCATGACAACAAAGCCCCTTTATGACTCCTGGTCTCAGTACCCTTGTCCGCTGTCTGTGCTGGTCAATCACGCACAAGGAGCAGCCTCTGGGTCTGAGTGGGTTAGCTGAGCACAGGGAGAAGCCTCTGTGTTAAGCTGTGTAGTAGCTATAGGCGGGGCTGCCTTCTAGCTGGTCTTCAGCAATGGCGGGTACAGCCAGTTTGCATGGAGGTGCCAGTGGGGAGGAAGGAGCAGAAAGCTGCTTATCACAGTGAGGGTCCTTGGGACTGTATTGGAACCAGAGGTATAGGGTGCCTGAATCTCCTGAAAGTTCCCAGACTGCTGGGCTGAGTGTGCAGGGACAATTTTGTCCACCTGTTCCTTTTCCTAAACGCTTTCCCCTTTAGCAGCCCTTTGTCTGTTGAGAGGTCCCTTAAAGTGCCTGCTTTTCTTTTGCACCAGGGCAGCTGGTTGTGAGAATCTATTCACAGTCTTAGTCTCAGACTATGCTTTTCAGCCTCTCTAATCTCCAAAGCACCATGCAGTGTGGATCTGTGCTCCCGGGGTAGATTTCTAGGGCTCGTATTTAGCAGTTCTGTGCTTCCACTCCCTCCCTGCTTTGATTCATTTCCTCCCACTGCTGAGCTAGAGAGTAGGGAGTGCTTGGGTATCCCCAGGTCGCAGTTTTGTACCTTACCCTTTTCAATGAGATGTTGACTTCTCCCAGATATAGACTTGATGGTGTATTGTTTCTTCTGGTCACTCTTTGAGGAATAGTTGTATTTGCTGTATTTTCAAAATATATATGGTTTTGGGAGGAAATTTCTGTCACACTACTCACACTGCCATCTTTTTGCTACATATATTATTTTGAGATATTCAATATAATGTTTTGATATTGGTATATACTGTGAAATGAAGACCACAATAAGTCTAGTTAACATCAATCACTATACATAGATATAAATTTGTTTGTGTGTGTAAAGACATCTCTTTTAATAACTTCTGAGTATGCAATACAGGTTGTTAACTATATTCACCATACTGTACATTACATCTCCATGACTTCTTTATTTATAGTTGGAAGTTTGTACCTTTTGACCTCCTTCAACATCTCACCCATTACTGCTTCTAGCTACCAACCTGTTCCTTGTATCTATGAGCTTTTATTTAGGTTTCATATATAAATGAGGTCATGTGATATGTGTCTGACTGACATTTCACTTAGCATAATGCCCTAGAGTGATTGATGCTTAGGATGCTTCTATATCTTGGCTATTGAAATAATGTTGTGACAAACATAGGGGTGTATATACCTTTTGGGATTAGTTACTTTATTTACTTCAGGTAAATTCCCAGAAGGGGAATTATTAGATCATATGGTGTTTCTCTTTTTAATATTTTGAGGAACCTTCATACAGCTTTCCATAGTGTCTGTACCAATTTATATTCCCACCAAGAGTTCACAAAGGTTCCCTTGTAAGTTTTCTGCTGAAAAATCAACTCATAGGCTTATAGGGTTCCTTTGTATGTGACAAATCACTTTTGTCTTTCTGCTTTTAAGATTATTTGTTTGTCTTTTAATAGTTCAGTTACAATGTGTTTCCATGTGTCTCTGTATTTCTCCTATTTTGAGCTAGTTGGGCTTCTTGTGTTTGTATATCTATGCCTTTCCTCAAATTTGGGAAGTTTTTGGCCATTATTTCTTCACATAAGCTCTCTGCCACCCTGTCTCTTCTTCTGGGGCATATGCATATTGATTGGTTTAATGGTGTCCCATAAGTCCCTCAGGATCTGTTTACTATTCCTCAATACTTTATCTTTTTGCTCCTCCCACTTAATAATTACAAATTATCTGTCTTCAAGTTAGCTGATTTGTTTTCCTGCTTGTTTGAACCTGTTTTTGAACAGTTCTAGTGGATTTTTTAATTTAATTATTATTTTTTTAATACCTAGAATTTCTGTATGGTGATTTTTAAATAATTTCTAATCGTTCTTATTCTTTTTGTTCATATATAATTTTCCAAATATTTTTAGTTGCCCATCTCTGTTCTCATTTACTTAATTAAACTTATTTAAAATCATTGTTTTAAAATCTTTTTCAAGTCCTAGGTCTGTGTTTCTTTATGGTTATTTACTTGAAATGTATTTATTTCTTTGAAGAGGCATGTGTTCCTTTTTTTAAAAAATACCTTCTGAGTGTTGAAAATTGGGCATGTAAAAATACATCCAGCTCTCAGTTTTTGTGCATTGGTTTTATGTAGGGGAATACCTCCAATTGTCAGACTGATATGAACATTCAAGTTCCTCTAAAATAACTTCTCTTGACAAATATTTTCCCTGGGCCTGTGTATGTGCTTTTTGCCTGTTTCCAACTTACTCATTCTTGGAAATTTAGATGTTCTATTGAATTCCTCTGCACATAATCTCTTGGCTCCCAACATCTACAAATCTGTAGTATTCCTGCAGTTCTTTCACATCATGTTGCCCAGTACTGTTTCCAGTGGCCCCAACCTGATATCCAAACTATGCCACCATTTTCATCAGCATTCAATATCAGGTGAGAATGTCACCAGTCCCTTGGGCAACCCAAGACAAATCAGAAGGTTGCAAGCAAGTTTTTCTCCTTTCCATCCCATGGGAAGAATGATTAGGTCAACTTCCTCTCGACTGTGCCACACTGTTCCAGTGATGTGACAGGGCATGGGCAAAGTGACATTTTCTATAATTTTGAATGTGGCTTTTTCTTCTTTAGGTATTAGCTTGGTTGGTGCATCTTAACTCATTTTCAGAGTTCCCACAAAGCCACTTTGCTCTGTATGTTGTTTATTTGGTGTTTCCATGAAGGAATGAGGCCCTTAAGTTTCCTAGTCTGTCATTTGCTGACATCCCCCTCTGTGATTCTTTTAAAATAGATATTCTTTGTGAAGTTGAGAAAGCTTCTGTCTACAATTACCTTGCTGAGTTTTATCATGAGTGGTTTTGGAATCTCTCAATTACTTTTCTTCATCCATTTACATAATCATATAATGTTTCTTTTGTAGCCTTTGATGAGATGGATTACATAAATTGGGTTTTAAATGTTGAACCAGTATGTACACCTGCAATAAATTCTACCTGGTCATGGTGAATAGTTATTTTTAATACATTTTAGAATTCAATTTGCTAACAGTTTGTTGAGAATTTCACATCACTGATCATGAGAGGTATCAGTCTATAGTTCTTTCTTGTAATGTCTGCCTGGTTTTGATATTAGTGTAGTGCTGACCATAAAATGAGAATGGATGTAGTCTCTCTGCTTCTTTTATGTGAAAGAGATTGCAAAGAACTGGATTAATTTCTTCCCTAAATATTTGATAGAATTCATCAATGGTGCTCTATATTTTACCAGGTTATTAATTATGGATTCATTTATTTGACAAATATAGACATGTACAAATGATTTATTTCTCCTTGTGTATTTTGGTAGTTTGTG
The DNA here is from genome assembly GCA_029783875.1 of Phataginus tricuspis. Lineage (NCBI taxonomy): Eukaryota > Metazoa > Chordata > Mammalia > Pholidota > Manidae > Phataginus > Phataginus tricuspis. The sequence goes on from JAQQAC010016209.1 coordinate 72,678,221, forward strand.
TCTTTTGAGGAATTCATCTGTTTTGTCTAGGTTGTCAATTTTATGGGCATTTAACTGTTCATAGTAGTCCCTTCTTATCCTTTTAATGTTCATGGGGACAGTACTGAAGGTCCCACTTTCTTCTCTGATTAATAATTTCTGTCTGTTCTCTTTCTTATTTGTTATCCTGGATAGAGTCTGATCTATTTTATTATCTTTTAAAGAATCAAGTTTTTTGTTGTATTCTCCTATTGATTACCATGTTCTCAGTTTTGCTAAATTTTGTTATAATTTTTATTTTGTTTATAGTGTATAATCTCCAAATTGGGAATTTCCAGCTCTTTTTCTTTATTAATTTCTAGATGAGTCCTATTTTAGTTTGAGAGCATACTTCATATGATGTCTATTCTTTTACATTTGTCAAGATATGTTTTATATACCAGAATGTGGTTACCTGGTAAATGTAAAATGTGAACTTAAGAATAATATGTATTCTGCTCTTACTGGATGTATTCTATACATATGAATTAAAAGCAGTTGATTGACGCTGTTGTCCATGTCAACTGCATCCTTACTGATTTTTTATTTGATGGATCTGTAAATTAGAGAGATACAGGTGTTGAAGTCTCCAGTTACAATAGTAAATTAATCTATTTCTCCTTGAATTCCTATCAGTTTTTGTCCTATGTATTCTGACATTTTATTTTATATTTTTTATTTTTTATTAAGGTGTCATTGATATAGACTCCTATGAAAGTTTCACATGAAAATAATGTGGTTACTACATTCACATATATTATCATATCCCCTAATACCCCATTGCAGTAACGGTCCATCAGTGTAGTAAGATGCCACGGAGTCACTACTTGTCTTCTCTGTGCTACACTGTCTTCCCCATTAACCCCCCACACCATGTGAACTAATCATAATACCCCTCACTTGCCTTCACCCTACCACCCAAGCTGCCCTCACACACTCCTCCCCTTTGGTAACTGCTAGTCCCTTTTTGGAGTCCGTGAGTCTTCTGCTGTTTTGTTCCTTCAGATTTGCTTTGATGTTATACTCCACAAATGAGGGAAATCATTTGGTATTTGTCTTTCTTTGCCTGACTTATTTCACTGAGCATACCCTCTAGCTCCATCCATGTTGTTGCAAATGGTAGGATATTTTTTCTTCTTATGGCTGAATAGTATTCCATTGTGTATATGTACTTATGGCTGAATAATATTCCATTGTGTATATGTACCACCTCTCCTTTATCCAATCATCTACTGATAGACACTTAGGTTGCTTCAATTTCTTGGATATTGTAAATAGTGTTGCTATAAACATAGGAGTGCATATGTCTTTTTGAAAATGAGATCTTGCTTTCTTTGGGTAAATTCTTAGGAGAGGAATTCCTGGGTCAAATGGTATTTCTAGTTTTAGTTTTTAAAGGAACCTCCATATTGTTTTCCACAATAGTTGAACTAGTTTACATTCCCACCAGCAGTGTAAGAGGGTTCCCCTTTCTTCGCATCATCACCAGCATTTGTTGTTGTTTATCTTTTGGATGTTAGCCATCCTACAGGTGTAAGGTAATAGCTCATTGTGTTTTTAATTTGCATTTACCTAAAAATTAGTGATATGGAGCATTTTTCCATGTGCCTGTTGGCCATCTGAATTTCTTCTTTGGAGAGGTGTCTGTTCATATCCCCCACCCATTTTTTAATGGGTTATTTGCTTTTTGGGTTTTGAGGCATGTGAGTTCTTTACATATTTAGGATGTTAACCCCTTGTTGGATAAGTTGTTCACAAATATATTCTCCCATACTATAGGATGACTTTTTGTTCTGCTTATGGTGTCCTTTGCAGTACGGAAGTTTTTAGCTTGATGTAGTTCCATTTGTTCATTTTTTCTTTTGTTTTCCTTGCCCAAGGAGATGTGTTCATAAACAAGTTGCTCATGTTTATACTCAAGATATTTTTGCCTATGTTTTCTTCTAAGAGTTTTATGGTTTCATGAGTTACATTGAGGACTTTGATCCATTTTGAGTTTACTTTTGTCTGTGGGGTTAGACAATAATCCAGTTTCATTCTCTTGCATGAAGCTGTCCAGTTTTACCAACACCAGATGTTGAAGAGGCTGTCATTTTCCCATTGTATATCCATGCCTTTTTTATTGTATATCAATTGACCACATACACTTGGGTTTATATCTGGGCTCTCTATTCGGTTCCATTGGTCTGTGGGTCTGTTCTTGTGCCAGTACCAAATTGTCTTGATTACTGTGGCTTTGTAGTAGAGATTTAAGTCAGAAAGTGTAATCCCCCCTGCTTTATTCTTCCTTCTCAGGATTGCTTTGGCTATTCGGGGCCTTGGGTGGTTCCATATGAATTTTAGAACTATTTTTTCTAGTTCATTGGAGAATGCTTTTGGTATTTTGTTAAGGATTGTATTGAATCTTTAGATTGCCTTAGGCAGAATGGCCATCTTGACAATATTAATTCTTCCTATCCATGAGCATGGGATGTATTTCCATTTATTGGTATCTTTAATTTCTCTCATGAGTGTCTTGTAGTTTTCAGGGTATAGGTCTTTACTTCCTTCATTAGGTTTATTCCTAGGTATTTTATTCTTTCTGATGCAATTGTGAATGGAATTGTTTTCCTGATTTCACTTTCTGCTAGTCCATTATTAGTGTATAGAATTGCAACAGATTTCTGTGTATTAATTTTGTATCCTGCAACTTTGCTGAATTCAGATATTAGATCTAGTAGTTTGGGTGTGGAATCTTTATGGTTTTTTATGTAAAATATCATGTCATCTGCCAACAGTGACTGTTTAACTTCTTCCTTTCCAATCTGGATGCCTTTTATTTCTTTGTGTTGTCTGATTGCATGGCTAGGACATCCAGAACTATGTTGAATAAAAGTGGGGAGAGTGGGCAACTTTGTCTTGTTCTCAATCTTAAAGGAAAACCTTTGAGCTCCTCGCTGTTATGATGTTGGTTGTGGGTTTGTCATATATGGCCTTTATTATGTTGAGGTACTTGCCCTCTATATCCATTTTGTTGAGAGTTTTTATCCTGAATGGATGTTGAATTTTGTCAAATGTTTTTTCATCATCTGTGGAGATGATCATGTGGTTGTTGTCCTTTTTGTTGATGTGGTGGATGATGTTGAATGATTTTCAAGTATTGTACCATCCTTGCATTCCAGAAATAAATCCTACTTGATCATGATGGATGATCTTTCTGTGTATTTTTGAACTCGGTTTGCTAATATTTTGTTAAGTATTTTTGCATTTATGTTCATCAGGGATATTGGTCTGTAGTTTTCTTTTTTCGTGTTATCTTTGCCTGGTGTTGGTATTTGAGTGATGCTTCCCTCAAAGAATGCTTTTAGAAGTATTCCTTCCTCTTCTACTTTTTGGAAAACTTTAAGAAGTATGGGTATTAGGTCTTCACTAAATGTTTGATAAAATTTGGGAGAGGAGCTAGAAAGCTGGTAGAGGGTAGGAATAATTATAAAAACTAAAGCTTCTGTAAATGGTATAAGGGGTATAGATAGAAAAGAAAGTTTAGGAAAGGAAGGGAAAGATAACAAGTAAACTAGCACAAGGACTTTATGAAGAAGCGGTAAAAGTTCGGTATAAATAAAGGTATAAGCCTAGGTTAGGTAGAGGGGAAAACCAATATAAAGACCTTAAAGTAGGAATGTGCCAGACATGTTAGAAAACAGCAAGAAGGCAATTCATGATAGAGCATAGTGATCAAGTAAGACAATTGTAGGAGCTGAAGATAGAGGGTCAGACAATAGGGTATTTTAAGCCATTGCAAGGACTTTTAATTTTACTTTGGCAAGATAGAAACTTATTGGGAAATTTTAAGCAGAATAGAGGTATGACAAGACTGTTGTGGAATGATCAGTATGTATTCAGTGCTAAGAATAGACCACAGTAGGCGTGTGGCCAAGGTAGAGACTAATTAGAAGCTATAGGCATAATGTAGATTAGAGATAATGGCTTGGAACCATGCTGTAGCAGATGAAGTTGTGAACAGTGGTCCAATTTTCTATGCATTTCTTATGGACAAGAGGACATGATTTTCTTATGGACTGGAAGTAGGGCATAAGAGAAAGACAATGATAGTAAGGAAGAGACTGCTGCTTGATTACCATTTATCCCTTCTTCCTTAACAACAAAATTTCCTTATTTTTGGAGGTGACAATGTTCTCAGATTAAAATGAGAATGAGGGGAAGTGGAGGAAGTAGAGGAATTATATATCTCAGTGGAGGTGGCAAAGGAAATGCAAGCTTAAAGTTGTTGGGTGCGTTTTCAAGAAAAGCATGTTAAGTAATTGGCTCAGCTAAGATTAATTGCCCTTACTGTCTTTGTCACTTTCTTTTTTATGCTACCTGGAATATGATCAAAAGCCCAAAATGATTGTAAAACCCATATCTTAAGTCCTTAAACAAATAATAGCAATTGCCCACATCTAAAAATATTTGGTATATTAGAAAAATAACCCTTATATGTTTACCCATGTAAAGTTACTTGTTACTTCCATTTTACCTCAATTTCTAACTAATGCAAATGAATTCAGTTTTTGCCTGAGAAGATAAAATGATAACATTGCCATTTACTGAGAAGGGAAAGACCAGTGGAAGGAGCAAATTTATATGGAAGACCAGTAGCCCTGTTTTGCATATGTTAAATTTGAGATGTCCATTAGATATCCATGTGAAGATTTTCACTAGGTAACTAGACAGATGAGTGTGGATATCATGAATGAAGCTTAGGGATTGGTTATGGCAAGTGCACAGATATATGTGAGCAATGTCTAAGGCTAGGACGAACCCTATCATTTCTTAATGTTATTTATTAATTTAATACAAAATTTATTTCAAACTGTTATCCTTACTTCCTTTTATGTACCATTGGTAAACATTAATTCATAATTTATAAACATGGATAAATATCCTCTGTTTCTTTTATCATAAAGGCATAACAATGGAAGTTTACAAAACTGAATAAAATTTTCAGTTAACATCTTCATATCTTTGTACCAATATAAGTGCCACTTGGTTTAAATCAACTTGGGTAGAAATTTTTTTAGTAAAATAAATAATTTACTAATAAAATCACTCTTCTATTAAAATTTGCTAGTGATATTGTTCATTTGCAACAAAATAATCATATATACATAAACATGTAAATTTGCTTTTGTATTTTAAAATAAGCAAATGATTATCATGAACGAAAATACTAATGACTCTATCAAAGCACAGAAAGAAAATATACCTATATTTATGACTATTGATTAACATAACTCACCAATAGATATCTACCTGAGGTTTAGGAATATTTTTAGAAGGCAAATAATAGTGAGAGTAGCTATGAAATAAATTACCAATTGAAGTCCATCTAGCCTAAGCAGCCATATTAATACTGCTGATATAACATTGCTACAGAAGTATGGGTGATTATATTTCCAAAGATTGTTTCTCTGTAAAAAAATTGCTGTAAACAAGTAGAATGTCAAAATTTCCATTCCCATTTTAACACTATAGCTACATGTTTCCTTAGTTTGACTGTAATTACTTAGAGGAAAATTAGTACCATAAATTTGCACATTTATCATCTTATGGTGTTCTTCCCATTTTTGGTCCTGCATTTATGAGCTTGCATTCAGCCAGAAGATTATTATTATCCATTTATAAGCACCCAACAAAATAGTAAATTATGCATTTGAAAGCCCTGCTGGCTGACTTTTTTAAAAGTTCACTGAACATTTTATTTTCTATAGTAGAAATGTGCTGCAAGCACTCAAGTTCTGAAATCTGATTACCATTTAGATGTTGTTGAGAGGTAAGTGCAATGAGTTCTCATTAATGTTTAATTGCCTGAGTGTGCCACACTTTGACACTGACATCTTGTAGTTATTTGTCCTACCTTTAAAGACCAACTTGTAATCAGATAGGTGCACTTTGAAAGGTGCATTAAGCTTTATGATGCCTCACTTTTTCTTTACAAATACAATTGTAAGTGATATATTAATTTACAAGTGTATTCTGTTTACTCTTTATATAAAGTTGTGGACAGCATTAGGCATATGAAAATTTGTCACTAAGCCAAAATAATTAATGATATGCTTTCCCAATAGTGAAAAACTTTCAATATACTGGAAATCTGTGACATATACTTTTACATTTATGAGAATACAGAATATTATGTTTTAAAGTGCTATTTTTTCATAAATGCCTCATTAGCTTTCTTGTTGTTCTCAGATATAAAGCTGTAAAAAGTAACTTTTTTTTTTCCTTGTCTGAGAAATCTTTTAAACTCACTGAAAGAATTAAAACACTTAGAATGTGTGCATGGCAGGAATATTCAAAACATTTTATTCCATTTGTGATAAATAGACTAGAGAGGGAAAAGAAAAAACAAAATAGGGTCAGCCTATAGTTATGCTCTCTGACTCTAAATATGAATAGTTGCATCTTTGGATTTCTTTTTGAGTCCTTGCTTATGAATGAAAGTTAGAAGCATTTAGAGAAATCTTGCTCATTTGTTCTATTTGCTTCTTTTAACTCAATAGAACATTTAATGAGTCACACATTTTAGCAACATTACAAATACTTTTTTCTTTCTGTTAAAGTTAAGTAGAGCTTTTATTTGCTATTTATTTTTTACTTATTTTGTTTTGTGGAGAAATGTTTTTAATTAATTTATAGCTTTTCATTTTATAGGTTGTCTAGGATATTACTTGGGAACGCAATTATCAAAGCAACATAGATGTTTATGTTAAAAACTCCCTGATATCCTACTCTTCAGCTTTTGGAACTAATATAACTGGCAAGAAGTGTTTTCTCTCCTCAAACTCCCCTGAATTATTTTTCATCTAGGCCCTGACTTTTGAACATCCTTGTTCATCTGTGCACTTTCCAATTTTAGCAACAATTGTGTTAAGTCAGTTCAGCCAAAATTCCCATTCTCCATATCTCTTCACCCTCAATATCTAATCAGGTTCCTCATCTTTCATCATTCACCCAGGTGATGCCTGATCACCCTGGAATGCCTTCAGCAAGAACTTTGTTAGGTCAGTTTAGCCAGAGTCCCCCTTACCTGTGATGTTTCCTGTTAATAATTTTCTATTCACCAATTCCTACCCTGCTCCTTAGTTGTAAATTCTCACCTGCCCATGATATATTGAATTGAGCCTGGTTCTATACAATAGTCCCCCCTCATCCATGGTTTCACTTTACAGTTTCAGTTACTTATAGTCAACCACAGTCCACAGCAGATGACCCTCCTTCTGACATATCATCAGAATGTCAATAGCAGCCTAATGTTATATCATAATGCCTACGCCATTCACCTCACTTTGTCTCATCAAGCTAACCAAGCCATTGACAATCTTTTGAAGAAAACTAGAAATAGCTGTCAGGGTAAAAAATAAAAAACATATGCAAGTTATATAACTTAACAAAAACAATTTCAGAAGAAAATATTTTAGAGATACATTAGTGCTAAATATGTGCCAATATAAAAAAGTATCCATTGCATAAATTCAACTTACATTTTTTCCCTTAAAGGAAGCTAATAATAATTTCTATAGGGACAATTAATTTTTTACAAAGCAGCTGACTTTAAGAAAAATTGGGAGATCTACAAATAAAAACTTTTTTTTAATCAAGAATATGTGGTGTATTATAATTTGCCTTCAGAATCAAATATTATAGGACATATATCAATCCCAATTTTAGTTTTAGTATTCCCCTTGTATCTGGTCATCAATGCATACAAAATAATCCTATTGTTTAGAGTTGCAATATTTTATAACTGACATTGCAAACAGCAACTGAACATGTTACTGATGCCACTCTTTGATAAATATAATGGCAGGTAGAATTAATTTGGAATTTTGTAATTTTGTTCATTTTGGAGAAATTTGCACATGTCCTTTCTAAACCTATAGTGATTCCTTTTCGGTTTTTAGGAAAACAAAAAAGGCATACTATATCAGAAGACTATTTTTGATTGATACTAAGCAATTTTTCAATTATATATAGCCCCATACAGTGAGGAAAAAAGGTTATTTAATAATTTTCTCTAGTGATTATTTTGAATTTACAATTGAAAATTAATATAACTTAATCTGCCTATTGTCAACTATTAAAATTCATTATAATAATCATTTCTAATATGTCAGGAAAAGTAAATTATCTAACCACAAAAGGGCAATTAGATACATAACTCAAATTTTCATAAGAAATTGAAATATTAATTTTGAAATAAATTGCTCTCATGATTTACGGTTATCACCAGGACCTTGTGTTCAAAAATAATAATTTAATTTTTTTCTTACTTTAAGACTTTAGATGAAACCTACAGATATAAATGGTGTGTTGAATACAAACAGTAATTGGAATTATTTTCATTTTTTATACAAATTAGAACATGGTGTGATGAAAAATTATAACTGCTGGATTCTGGCTTTTCATATCTGCCCTTGATAAAACTTTCTTGGTTTAAATTGATTCACATACTTGAGTTTTTGGATTTTACTTTAAACATAGCTAAATAGATAATGTAAATTAATTTCCTATAAAACAGAAAGACCTCAACTTGTCATGAAGGGTGTTGCAAGAGATTTAATACAATACTTCAAAATTTCCTTAGAAAAATATCAATATACATGCAATGTAATTTTTGCAATTTTTTGTGTTCTGTGAGGATTAACTTCTTTATTTTCTGGCATTATAGTCACTGATTTTGAAAACTGAAGCTGTATATTATATTAGAAAAGTTTTATTTCAAAACAGACTACTTATACCAGTTATTTTATTTACTCAGTATTCTCAATTATCTTTCTATATGTTAGGATTCAAACTATAGATACCTGATTAAAATACGACTAGTAGTTTTAATAAACTAACTCAAACAAATAGTAAATGCAAAGAAAATAATTACTATGGATATACTCTAAGTACTTTGAAAACCATAACTTGCTACATAAATAGGAGGTGTTGCTAGGATGCAATATAATATCGTTAAGCAGAAAAATAGATATTAGCAGGGTGGAGAGAGAGAATAAGCCAATAAAATCCACTAAAAGGGACTCGAAGAGTTAGATAAAACTAGAGAGCCCAAAAAGACTCATAGACTTATTAAGTTAATCAGTTGAAGCTACCAAGGTCAGGAGTAACTTGGAATGTCCAGATATTCCCCAGATAAAGAAAAGTATTTCAACATAGCCCTTGTCTTCGTTTGTAAGATTTACTTTAGCCTGCTAAAACACCCAGCTTATTCTTTAACTTAACCTATATGATGTTTTTCCCTTCTCCAGCCCCAAATCAAGTAATCTGCAACCTGGGCAGGAGGCAAGCATCATGATTAATTTTCCAAAAAAGCCCAGATATAAACAGCATAGTAAGAACAAGAAAGATTCCATCTTAAAGCAAAGATTCCATTTTAAAAGCCAGGAAGTTAGGAAGTAAGATTCCTAATATATTCTTTAGCAAGCAGACAATAACTCAGCCCACCTTGCTGGCAGGGCAGGCCATCTTGATTGATATGTTCTAAGAGGGAAGCTGCTATCCTGGGGAGGAACCAGATCAGTAAATTCCTCGTGTTAATTTTGCAGAATTACCTGGAGGAATAATAACAGAAGAGAACAGATGTAATGTATCTCACCAAAGATAAACATCTTGAAACCACTTAACAAGTCTACACCCCCTAACCCTTTGTCACATTCTTTAAAAATCCTTAAAAGGGGAACCCCCAATCTTTCAGAGCACCACTTCTCTAAGGACACCCACACTTTCTCTGTCTTTAAGTGCATAACTTCAAATAAAAATTTTACTCATCTTCACTACTGTATCTCTGCCCTTCAATTCTTTATTGCAGTGGGAACAAGAACTGAGGAAAATAAACACCCTCCCCCTAATAATATGAGCATCTCTTATTATAATACTTGGTTTTAGTCCCTGGCTCCTGACACAAGAAACACTAGATCCTTTGGATCCCTGGAGTGGTGAGTGCCTTTCTCTATACTAATAATGTGTCATTAGGTGAGCCCCTAGATACCTTCAGGATAGGAGCTGGTTGGCATAGTAACAAGACTTGTTGATTTGATGGTTAGAACTTTCAGCCCTACCTCAGGATGAGCAAAGGAGCTAGATATTGAGTTAATCACCAATGGCCAATGATTTAATTGATCATTGCAACATAACGTAAACTCCATAAAAACTCTAAACAAGAGGATTTGTGGAACCTCTGCATTGGTGAACTCATCCAGGTGTTAAAGAAAAATGAATGACGATTACTTGTATCCATTTTACTTCAGATAAGTTACAAGTTTTCTCAAATTATATTTCTTCTTTATTACAATTATTAGGCAAGAATATAAAACATTTTGTTTTCAATATTACTTGCTAAGTCTTATGAAAAAATTATTCTGCATTATTCCCTTTGAATATATAGTTAAGATCATATTATTTCCGGGAAATATCCTATTTCTGACAATAAGAGAATTACAAATGTATTAAACATTTGTACGCAAGGTCAGTCTGAAGGCCTATAGTAAGTATAAATCATTCCTGTGACCAGTTATACAGCTGACTATGTTTTACATAACTTTTAAAGGTAACAGCTTATTAAATGAGACACATTTAAAAAACAGATACCCAAAGAGTTATTTTTGATTGATAGGGTAGCATGATGAAATAGCCAAATTGGACTTAAATTGTACAGCAATTCCACATCACTTTGAGTTATTTTGTTTTCTAATTTTAAGAATGGAATGGATCAGGGATCAGGTTAAATCAATCATTACTTTTTGCCTTACAATTAAAAATATATAACTAAATATTATAAGTAGTTTCTTATGAAATTGAATATTCAAAGTTGATATTGATTTTTTAACAAGCATAAATGACCTATTACTATTAGCCACTGAAATGGATTTTAACTTTTATTTTAAAAGATCATGTTACTATGAATATGATTCAAAGTATATCATGCTAGTTAAGAAATGATTTTCTTGTAATAATAAAAATAAGTAATAATATTAAAAGATTGTACATTAACTGAATTTCCAAATTAGCTGAATAAAAGCAAACATTTCATTTCTTAATATTGTTAGTGTGAGACCCTAGAATTAGCATAAGAGAAGCCATTTTAACAAAACCT
>JAQQAC010016209.1:72689385-72727278 GCA_029783875.1 Phataginus tricuspis
TGTTTAACTTCCAAAATCCCCAATCAGCTTATGCTAAGTTAGAATCCTCTCTTCCGGAACTTGTAATATATAAACCCCCTGCGTAACCTGAGCTCAGGGCTCACATTCCTGACCCACTGCATCGGTGAAGGGTGTGAGTCCAAGCTCGAGCTTGAAATAAATGACCCTTTTGGGTTTACATCAGAATCGGCTCCTTGGTGGTCTCTCGGGGACTCACGACTTGGGCACAACAGTTAGGACAGTTTATTTTCCTCAATTCTTATCCCTGATGCAAGAAAGAATTGAAGGGCAGAGACACAATAGTGAAGCAGAGTAAAAGTTTTATTTAAAGGTTTGCACTTAAAAGAGAGAGTGCAGGTGGTCTTAGAGAGGAGGGACCATGAAAAGTTGAAAAGTTTTATTTAAAGTTGTTGGGAGGAATTCAGTTCACAGACACAGGGAAGTCAGAGTACAAAGTAAAGAAGAAATTCATTAGAGTAAGAATGTCAACGAATGACAGAACAGAGTGATAAAGGAAGTTCATTAAAATGCCACTCAGCATGTGACACATTCCTTGCTAACTCCTTAAGCTAGTGTCACCTGGCATACAGTGTTCACTTGGATCTGCACGGTGTGGGAACTGACTCCCTATCACCCCAGGATTTGGGGGAGCCACAGAGCACTGGATGGAGTGCAATTATGTTCTGCAAACTTCCTAGAGGCAAAGGAAGGAGTATTTCAAGCAGGCTACTAAAGAGCCTGACCATACAGCTGCAATTCCATCCAGGTCACACAGGCAGCAGTAATTTGCAAGCCCAGATCAGAGCTCTCAGCAACCTCTCCCTACTCATCTAAAAAGACAGAGAGAGTGAAGATTTGAACTTAAATCCAGAGAATTAGAATAAAATTTCAAAGTAACAAAGACACCACTGGAAAAGAGCAGAGACTAAAACATTAGAAGTTGAGCAGTGAGAAGTTATTTAAGGCAAAAAGGTGCACATTCAGAGAAATGGGAGTATGGGAAACCTGAGAGAAGAGGCATGATGAAAGGTTTAAGTTTTATTTAAAGAGAAAGAAAGTGCAGGTGACCTCAGAGAGGAGGTGCCCTGAAAGGTTGAAAAAAGTGCAGACATTCTCAGAGGAAAGGTTTACAGAATGATTGGGGTTTCTCAATTTTAAGAATTTTTAGGACTGTGACAAAGGTCTAGGGGGTGTAGACTTGTTAAGTGGCCTCAAGATGAGACATTACATTTCTTCTCCTCTATTATCAGTCCTCCAGGAAATTCTGCAAAATTAACATAAGAAATTTACCTATCTTGTTCCTTCCCAGGAAAGCATCTTCCCTCTGTGAACATATCAATTAAGATCACCTGCCCTGTCACCAAGAGGGCTGAGTTATTCTCTGTTTGCAAAAGAATTTGTTAGGAATTTTGGGTAAAATTGCAAAATTTCCAGAATCTCTCATCTGGCTTTAGAACATCTCCATAAGATAGGTGTTTATAGGGGTTAAACAGGAGTAGTCCATCTCCATATGAATAGGTAATTATAAGGGCAAATGAGGACTTATTGGGACCACAAAAGTTGGGTGAGGGACATTTTCTTCTGCAGCTGGGTCATGAGAGACACAGGGGAGTGGAAGTTGAGTGCTTGTAAGAAATAAATGAGTTTCTCCCACTGTTTATCCCTTTAACTGATTTCAGTTTCAAAGGTATTTTACCCTGGGATTTTCCTTGGGAGTTAAACCTGAGGTAGTCAGCAGGGTCTCTGAACCTGAAATCTGTCTACATGGATGGGACCCTTGAGAAGGCTGCCCCTAGTGATGGTGGAAAGATGCCTGGACCACCCCCTGTGGATAGTGGGGAGGCCCACCTGGCTGCAGTGGTAGAGAGTACAGCTTCATCTGGGAGCCCCATATCTGTGGGGCTTCCAATTGGGGAGTCCCTAGTGGGGGAATTCATCAAGGGGAAGGCACCTCCTAGAGGGGTGGGGGCTTCACCAGAATTGGAGAAGTATGGAGACACCAGAAGCTGCAGAATTAGCCCACCATCAGATAGAATACTGCTTAGAGGCACTGAATGGCCATGTAGCAGCTGGCATTGTTCGATCTCTTTTCTTCGAGATAGTGGAAAGGTTATCAAGGAGAAAGAGAAGGTTATTGAGGAGAGAGAGATTTTGGCTGGAGAGAAACACACTTCAGCATCGCTTAAAGGAGCTGGGTGATTGACCTATGGGATTCCTTTAAGGAAGAGAGACAGTTATTGAGAAAAAGAATCCCACTCTTAGAATATCCCTTAGCAGTTGTGGGAGGGGAGGAAGCAGGAGAAGCTGTGTTGCAGGAGGCTGTGGGGGAGGGGGAGGAAACAGGAGTGTTTTCAGGCCCAGAGATGGTGGAGGAGGTGTCAGGAGAGGATGAGGGGCGGGGCCAAGGGCCAAACTGTTGCCGAGGCCACCGCCCAAGACACCAGCCTCCCCTGTATTAAAGGCCTGCCCTGTTGTAATTTAAAAAATAAAAATGCAACAACCAAAGGATCCTTCAGGGGAAGAGCTACCCCCTCTCCAGGTTGTGGAGCACTCCATGCTCCGCCCCTATACACACCATAAACTTGTGGACATGAGCCTCCAGTATAGAGAGAAGCCATTGGAACCTCTGCCTCCATGGCTTTTAAGACTCTGGGATATGGGGATGGAAAACATTGTTATGTCTCATTCTGAAATGAGTATACTGGCTTCCCTGATGACTCACCCTTCCCTATGGCAGCAGTTGTAAACTACCTGTCATACCTCAGGGAATCAGGCACTTTTGGATTGGTTGACATCAGCCATCAGGGCAGTTTGAACCAATCAGGGTGATTTACCATACTTACCCACTAGCTGGAAAATGTATGTAGAGCTCCAACAGGTGTTGTGGGAATTGGGAATGAAAAATATCATCTTTAATATAGACCTCCAAGGCCCTAATGAGGAATTTTGCATGTTATGAATGAGAAATCTGGAGCTCCATACAGCTCCCCCAACTCTCTTTGGGTCCCTAGTGACTATTCTTACCCCCGCCCCACATAGGGCAACCCAAAAGTGAGGTTACTCGTACTTTAGCAGATCTGGGGGAGGTTGAAACACTAAGAGCATGGAAAGAAGTATGGGCTCTGACTGAAAGGAAACGTGCAAAAGGCCCTGTGAAAAATCTCAAGGAACCAGATTTGGGTTGATTTAATAAAGGCCAGGATAGTAAAAGACAAAATTGATGGGTAGCCCAATAGGAACTTCCTAGAACTGTGGCACCAATTAAAGCCAGAGCAGCAGTTCCAGGCACTGAAGTCTAGGAAATGGAAGCCAGAGGCACAGCCTCATGTCAGACCTGTGCCCCTGCAAAACATCCTGAGGGACAGTACACAGGATTTGCCTGGGACCTTACCTCTACAGAAGGATGACTGGGCATCACAGTTCAAATTGGGGAGGAGGATCAAGGTCTCCACCTTGGGGAACATGATGGAGATTAGAGGCCACATGTAGAATTAGCAATTCATTGGTTCCCTGTGAACATATAATGTGTCCTAGTGCTGGTGGACACAGGAGCTGAGTGTTCTCTGATTCATGGCAAGCCTGAGCATTTTCCCAGAACACCTGCTATGATAGATGGCTATGGGGAAAATGCAATTAGATTTAAGAAAGCCCAAATCTCATTGGAAATAGGGCATTTAAACCCAAAGGAGTATACTGTGTATATTTCTCCCATCCCAGAATATATTTTGGATTAGATATCCTGCAGGGCCTGTGGTTATAGAACACTGCCGGTGAGTTCAGCCTGAGGGTATGTGTGGAAATGGCAGTTCTGAGGGGAAATGCTAAGCACCCACTTGTAGCTCTGCCTGTACCTTGGCTGTTACAAATACTAAGCAGTATAAATTGTCTGGGGAGCACAAGGAAATTGGAGAAACTACAGCAATTGGACAAGGTGGGCATCATAAAGTCCACTCATAGTCCTTTTACTTCCCCAGTGTGGCCAGTGAAAAAGCCAGATAGCATCTGGTGTATGACCATGGTATACAGGGAACTGACAAATGTCACAACCCTATGCATGCTACTGCCCCCTCTGTAGTAGTCCTTATGGACAAACTAAGTCATGAACTAGGGGCATATCATTATGCTATGACCTTGCTAATGCTTTCTTTTCTATTGACATAGCACAGGAAAGTCAAGAACAGGTTGCCTTCACGTGGGAAGGCTGGTAGTGGACATTCACTCTTTTTCCACAGGGATACCTCCACAGTTCCACAATTTGTCATGGACTTGTAGCCCAGCACTTGGCCACATGGAAGAAACTGCAAATGATGCATCTGTATCACTACATTGATGATATTATGCTCATGGCAGATACTCTTGCAGATTTACAAGGGTCAGTTCCTAGACTGCTGCAACATCTGTAGGACAAAGGATGGGCTGTGAAAAGCATCTGATTTGTCTATAAAATACTTGGGGATTCTCTGTTTGGGTAAAACTAAAGTTATTCCAGAAGCAGTCTTTCTTGCCAATGGCTTTCAGTCTCAGGTAACTTCGCTATGGATTCAATGTGACCAAAGAAACTGACAGCAAAACGATATTGTGGTGAAAGGGTTATACCCAACTTTATTTCCATGGTGGCAGGTGAGTCACTAAAATCATGTTCACTCAGAGCAAGTCTGCAGGCAGCAAGCTGGTCTCTGCCTCTGGGCCCCTCTGCACAGCCACCCCACACAGCCATCCTCTGAGCCTCTCTGCCTACACAGCCGTCCCACACAGCCATCCTGTGGGCCTCTCTGACTGCACAGCCGTCCCAAACAGCCGTCCTCTGGGCCTCTCTGCCTACACAGCTGTCCCACACAGCCATCCTCTGGGCTGCTCTGCACAGTCGTCCTGCACAGCCGTCTTCTGGGACTCTGTTCTTGGCACTGCCACCACTTCAGCCTCTGTACTTCTCTCCTGCATTCTTGCAGCCATACTTCTGTGTCACGCACAGAGCACTTGGAGGAGCTATTTATATAGAGTCAAGAGCCATGTATTGCCCACAGGTGTGCAGTGAGCCTATCAACCAGGGCCAGGTGAGAATCCTGGCCACAGGAGCTCTCATTTTATCCACACAGTCATAGACAAAATCCAAGCTTTCCCTACCCCTACCACCGTGGGAATCTTACAATAGTTTTTGGATCTTTGGGGCTACTGGAGAGTGTTTAGCCCAAACTTCTAAGAAATTCTGAAGCCCTTAACTGGTTGGTATGAAAGGGCATCAGGTGGGACTGGGATGAGACATGTGCAGCTACGTTTACTGCTGCTAAGCAAGCAGTCAAGGCCACATTGTCTTTTGCTCCATGTGCAACAGATCCTCATGTAACCATTGGGCTACATCACAGGCAGGCTTTCCTTCTAGCAAATGCACCTGGGCCAATGTGTGTGATTCATAATTCCTTGGGGATGCCAAAGGCCAATGGCCAGTCATATGATATATGGTAACAGTCTTAGTCTGAGCAGAGGCCCATAGGTCTTGCCACAACTCTTGCCCCCAAAGTGGCTGGTGACCAATGATCTAGTTGGCATGGCACCATGTCAGTAGCCACAGGGTCAAGCCCCAATAGAATGCCCTTGGGGGCAAGGAGTGTAATGGACTCATCAAGGCCCTGTGAACTAGATGTTCATGTAACCAAGGATGGTAATGAATGGGGTCTTTGGCATCAGCCTGAATGGACACATCAACCCATTGGATTCTGGTCACAACTATGGAAAGAAGCAGAGGTCCATCCAGTACACCTTGACAGAGAAACAACTGGCTGCTGTGTACCATGCCTTGCTGGCTACAGAGCCCATTACTGGAATAGCTCTGATCAAGGTAATAAATACCTATCCCACCACAGGGTGGGTGCGAGCCTGGACTCAAAGGGCACAGAGTGGCATGGCATAGACACCAACACTGGCCAAATGGGGTGCATATTTACAGCTGCATAGTGCCCTCTCCAAGAGCTGTTTAAGTGGAGAACTCCAAAGCTTACTGGACCCAGTGACATATACCAGGGAAAAGCAGGATGAACTTGATTTTGAGCCATTGGTAGCCGAGAGTCCTTATCAGGAGGGAAAAGCCCCTATACCTGAAAATGCTTGATATACAGATGGCTCCAGTCATGGACAGCCCCCAAAGTGGTGGGTTGTGGCTTTCCATCTTAAGACTGAGACAGTATGGATAGAGGATGGAGTGGGGAAGAGCAGCCAATGGGCTGAGTTGCAGGCAGTATGGCTTGTCATCAGCCAGGAGCCCTCCGCTATAGTTGTCTTCACTGAAAGCTGGGCTGTCTATTGGGGCTTAACCCTGTGGCTATTGACATTGTGCAATGCCAGCTGGATGGTTTATCACCAGCCCCTTTGGGGGAAAGAGTTGTGACAAGACCTATGGGCCTCTGCTCAGACTAAGACTGTTACCATATATCATCTGACTGGCCATTGGATTTTGGCATCCCCAGGGAATGCTGAAGCAGACACAATGGCCCAGGTGCATTTGCTAGAAGGAGAGCCTGCCTGTGGTGTAGCCCAATGGTTACATCAGCATCTGTTGCACATGGAGCAAAAGACAATGTGGGCTGTAGTCCATTGGTGGGGCTTGCCACTGACCCTTGAAAAAGTCATCAGAGCCCAGAAGGAGTGCCTTGTGTGCTCTAAAAGGGACATACACTAAGTCCCACAGTAACATGGGACAATAGGAAAGGGGATGATATACCTTGACAGGTATCATATAGACTATATTGGTATTCCCCATATCAGAAGGATATCAGTATGCCATGACCTGTGTGGACACCGTTACCAGCCTGTTGGGTGCTTTTCCTGCATGTCATGCAGATCAGCAAACCATCAAAATGGGCCTAGAGTGTCTCTTCTCAGCCTTTGGCCAGCCACAGGTGAGAGCAATCAAGGTACCCACTTTAGTGGACATCCATTACAAGAATGGGTGCAGCAATGAGGAATAAAGTGGTAGTTTCATGTACCATATAACCCTACTGGGCAGGAATGATAGAGAGGTACAACAGTTTGTTGAAATCTGACCTGAAGTCAGATGCCAACACTCTACAGGGATGGTCAGATGGCTTATGGTCAGTGCTATGGCATTTGAATGAGAAGCCCCTAAAAGGAGCCTTGAGCCCTGTAAGGATATGCTAACACATATTGCTGCCTCCCCTATACAACTGTCTGTGAAAACCAAAGAGGACTTATTGAAGCCAGGGTATGGCCAGTAGAACAACATCCTGCTGCCAGTCCCAACTGCACTAAACTCTGGAGACACTGTTGAGTGGACGTGACCCTTGTCATTTCAACACATGGACCAGTGATGGCTGTCCCTTCTGTCACCTTATGGAAAAGGCCTGGAAGCTAACCTCATGTGTATTCCTGGAATAACAGCAGAGTGGCCTCCAAAGATCACAGTAGTGTACCCAAATCATCCAGGAAGTAAGAGCATCTTATGGAGAAGTTTTGTTTTATCTTTACAGCCAATGAATGTACCTCCAGTAGCCCTATATATTGACCCATTGGTAACTCCCACAAGTATTGGGGTGAACATCAGGACGAGATCCCATTCCTGCTACTCTCATATCACAGGACAACTTTCTTGCATGTATCCTACCTGACAGGCAAGATTTTCCTCTGCTGGTGTCATTAAAACATGTATCTTATCACCCTTAAGGTTATCTTCTTCTACAGTACCTGTGGTCTGGATGCTCCCCCTGGCTGCAGCTTCCACATTATGATTGCTCTGAACTCCCTATCTGTTCACCTACTGACTGCCTGTGTCATGGGCAAGCTATGGATTTAATCTGCATAGGACTTTGAACCCAGCTGAATCTTCTAGCTTGAGGATTATCATTTTATGTGATTAATCTGTTTGTAGTGCTCCAGTTTTCTCATACAGGGGCCATTGCAGAAGATGGTTAATGAGTAGATTGTGAGGTGAGATTTCTGGAGGGGCGGCCTGTCGGTAAAATTGCAATATTTCCAGAATCTCTCACCGCATCTACATAGGATAGGTGTTTCCAGAGGGTGGAGAGGGGTATTCCATCTCCATACAAATAGGTAACTTTTTAGGGCTTATCTGGACTGTAAAGGTTGGGTAAGGGGCTTTTTCTTCTGCAGCCAGGTCATGAAAGACATGGGGGAGCAGAAGTAGACTGCTTGTTAAAAATAAATAGGTTTCTAATGCTTTATTTCTCCCTTTGAGTGATTTCAGTTTCAAAGGTATTTTGCCCCAGGATTTTCCGTCTGGAGTTAGAGGAATCTTACTTCCTAACTTCCTGGCTTTTAAAATGGAATCTTAGCTTTAAGGTGGAATCTTTTCTGTTCTTACTATGCTGTTTATATCCGGGCTTGTTTGGAAAATTAATCATGATACTTGTCTCCTGCCCAGGTTTCAAATTACTTGATTAGGGGTTGGAGGGGAAAAAACAGCATATAGGTTAAGTTAAAGAATAAGCAGGGCCTTTTAGTAAGCTAAAGTAAATCTTACAATAGCATGATCTAATTAACACAATGACGACACCGGCTATGCTGAGATACTTTTCTTTATCTGAGGACTATCTGGACATTCCAAGTTACTCCTGGCCTTTGGAGCTTCAACTGATTAACTCATTATGTCTGTGAGTCTTTCTTGGCTCTCTAGTTTTATCTGATTAACTTTTTGAGTCCCTTTTAGTGGACTTTACTGGCCTTATTTTCTCTCCACCCCACTCATATCTATTTTTCTGCCAGCACTATCAGCCCTATCACTCAGGAATTTATGAGCTTTAGTAACTATTGTGCCAGGAACCAAGAATGAGGACAAAATATATATATATCTTATTATATCACAGTTTTCCAGGTGTCTTACTAAGCTGTCTTATTCTAACCCAAGGTCACAAGGATTTTCTCCTATGTTTTCTTCTAGATGTTTTATAACATTAGGCTTTACATTTGGGTCAACCCATATTGAGTTCATTTTGTATAACAGCTTGTTTTTACAAAGTCTTTTCATCTGGAAAAATCAGGTCTCATGTTTATTCAGGAATTTTTGGAAAAATTTCAGTCTAAAATGGAACCAGATTATATGAAATGGAGATTCTCATGCAAGCATCCTCAGGAAACCAAAACTGAAGAACTGATAGACAAATTTTCTGTAAATGCCTCATTTACAGAAGTCAAAACTTAACTCCTAACTAATGAAAACCCATTAGGCATCTCTCCAGATCCTCAAGACAATGAACTTAGTGCTTGGACCCTGGTTGAACTTCTCATATCTTTGTACTTCTCGCTCATAAATACAGCACACCCTAAATCTTCAATGGGTTCATCTGTAGGTTGCTACAGTTTGCATTTTCTGAAATCTAATTCCTCTTCTATCCCCAAATAAAAGCAATCTTTGGTAATTCAGGCTTGCCTCAGTTTACCTCTTTAAGTTGACAAACACAGTTTTATCTCTGACCTCAGTAGAATTATTATATATATATATTATATATATATATATATATAATTTCTATTATAGCAATAATATATATATGTGAAATTGCTCAGATACATAGCTTTTGCACATATGTAAATTCATATATATGTATATATATAGGGATATATATGGTTAGGGGTGTGTGTGTGTGTGTATATATTCTACTATTTACCTAACTCTGTATTACTGGATTTTAACGGCAATGATTTTAACCATCATTCCCAGAAGACAAGTGTTAATGCTTGGAGAAATATTTGGTTGTTACAACTGGGGGTGTTGGTGTTACTTGTATATAGTAGGTAGAGGCAGTGGATGCTGCTAAAGAGCCTAAAAGTCCTGCAATGCCAGGGCATGCCCCACAATAAAAAAATTTCTGTCTCAAAATATCAGTATTGCCAAGATTAAGGAACCCTATCCTTCCTAGTTAATACTCATATTGTACCATCTTTCAGAATTGTAAGCCATGTGACTGAATTATTTTGGCAATCCCTTTCCCAGCAGAATGTTAAATTTAAAAATGTTTTGCTTACTATTTCTGACTGATTTCCCTACAGATACTACATACATCTGTTTCCACTTGTTTTTCAGCATCAAACCAAATATAGCAATTTAAGCCACCAATGACTTCCTCAGAATAAAATTACTTAAAAATATGATTTAGACTGTGCCTTCATATTAAAATGATAGAGTTTATTTCTATATTAATCATAGTATATATGTACATATACCTTTAGGTATCCTTGGGTAAAATTTTCACTTTTCTTCTAGAAAGTTTTCTCTTTATATACAAGTATCTGTGTGTGTGTGTAACATATAAAATCCTATGTAATTTTTGCACAGTTTAAAAGTAATCATAAAGCCAATGACCATATAAATATTATACTGATTTTAGAAATTGAAAATCTGTCTTAGTTCATCCCAAAGGTACATCGTGACCTACTTCACTTCGAAGATTTCTTCCTTAAGGTCTGTACTTATGAATGGAATTGTTGAGGCATGGAACTTCTACTTTTCCAAGATAATTCTAAGTTGCTTTATAGAGTGGTCATACCAATTTAACTTTCCAGAGCTCCCTTAGCTCCACAATGTCAGGTAATATTTTAAATATGGTTGTAAGTGTATTATTACACAGTGGTTTTAATTTCCTGATTACTAATCAGATGATCATCTTTACATGCTATCGCTATTCAGATTTTCTCTTCTGTGAAATGTTTTTACGCAAATGTTTGTAACCTTTACCTACTTTTCAACAGGAATGTTTGGCATTTTCTTGTTTATATGCATAGAGCTATTAATATATTATGCACACTAATCCTTTATTTTTTTCTGTGCTATTGGTGTTTTGTAAACATCCACTTCCAGAGTAGAAACTCTATTGTATCTTTGAGTGATTAAAAGTCTACAAATTCAGTAAAGATGAATTTACTAATACTAATTTGGTTCACCCCTTAAGAGTGTGTGTGTGTGTTTAATCTATATCTTGAATAAAGTCACAAAAGATATCTCTATTTATATATTTTGAAAAATTAAAAATTTTGCCTGTCATATTTAATCGTTACAATATTGGAAATTCACTTTTGTATATGGTGCAAAGGATACAATATTTGCTTGTTTTCAGGGCTCTTCACAAGCAATTTTTCCATCACAGTTGAAAGATTAACACATTGACTTCTAATGACACCTCTGTGAAATATCTAGTATTCATATTTGTACAGATATATTTCTTGACTCCCTAATGCTTTATTAGTGTTCTATACTTGTAACCATATCACACAGCCTTAACTGTAATTGTTTTGCAGTAAATCATATTATTTGGTAAGGCAAATTTCCCTTTATTTAGGAGTATTTTGGCTATACTTTGTTCTTTTGCTTTCCATTTACACTTTTAGGATAACCTTCAGTGTTTTTTTTTAAATCTGTCAGGATGTTTTCAAATTTAAGTTAGTAATGCTAGCTATAAACATCTCTTTTTATGTTTAAATGTATCACATGAATATTGTTAAGTAATATTTTCATTTCCTTCAATTATAAATATCTTCAATTTGCTACAGGGATTTCTTTTTTCAAATCATTATTCATGTAGAAATGTTTTAAATTTTCAAGGTTTTGATGTCTGTTAGTTAACTTTAAGTTATTTTTAAATTAATGACATTGCAGTCAGAGATTTTACCTGTATGAAAAGAATATTTGAAAACTGTTGAGACTTTCTGTAACTACAGGGAGGGGAAATCCTGGGGCAAAATACCTTTGAAACCGAAATCAGTCAAAGAAAGTAATAAAGTTTAATAAACCCGTTTATTGCTTACAAGAAGTTGCTCCATGTTTCTGTTGACCCAGCTGCCACATCAGAGTAAAAAATTCCACCCTACCTCCCTGATCCCTAGCTGGCCCTTGCAATTACCTATTGAAAGGAGATAAACTACTTCCCTCCATCCCTTGGAAACACCTACTGATATGGAGATGCACTAAAGCCAGGTGAGAGATTCTGGAAATGTTGCAATTTTACCCGCGCTTTCTTTATTTCCTATGATATTGCTGATTTTTATAAATGTTCCCCATTTGTTGTAAAAGATATATAATTGAATGTTTGGTACACCATCCTATGTGTAAACATTTGACCATTCTTCCTATATGTGTTACTCAAATATTTTGTATCATAATTTGTTGCCTGTTTCTTCCATCAGTTACTAAAAGATGCATAATAAATTCTCAATGCCATGTTAATGTTCCCCATTTATTTATATTTCTTGTAAATTTTATACACACATACACACACACATATACCTCAAAACTATATGTTAATCAATTCTTTGTTTTTCTTCAGAGTTTTATCATTTTTAAATATCCTTAATTAATGCAGTTTAATTTTACATCTTTTAAATTCTATATAAATAGAATCATACAATATCATTATTTTCTTTCTTGTTTTGTTCAGTTGTTTATCAATTCCATTGTATCATCACATGTAGCTCTAGTTGTTTTGTGCCTTGAAATACATACACACACACACACACACACACACACACACTTTATACTGTTTCTAGCTTGCTGCTATTATGAATAATGCTATTCTTTGTCAAAAAAGCTTGCTCATTTTTATGTTTTATATCTCTTGCATGGTTATAAATTATTTAACACTTTTTAAAAAATTCTATGATTTTAATGTCAGTCTCTATGTGTATGATTTTGTTCTTTACATTCTGTTGACTTTCACTGCTGAGGCTTGTTTACTCATGCATTTATTTTTTTCTTATAGAAATTTTATTCTAAATTATCTGAGATTCATTTTGAAGGTTTTTTCTCACACACATGAAATATTAGTAATTAAGTTTATTTTCTGGGAATATTGGATAAATTTCAAAAGTTACACTTTACAAACCAATTAAACACAAAACTTTTGTAACTCAGGGGAAAAATCCCAGGGCAAAATACCTCTAAAATCAAAATCAGTCAAAAGGAGAAATAAAGTTAAGAAACCCATTTATTTCTTACAAGCAGTCATTCCATCTCTCTTGACCAGGCTGCAGCAGAAGAGGGCTCCACCCAACCTCTATGGTCCAGATAAACCCTCACAAGCCCTTCCAATAACCTATTGATATGTAGATGGACTAATTCTCTATACCTCTTGGAAAAACCTTATTGATATGCAGATGTAATAAAGCCAGGTGAGAGACTATAGAAATATTACAATTTTACCCACAGCCCACCCCCTCCAGAAATCTTGCCTCACAATCTACATGTTCCCCATCTTCCCCAAAGGCCCCTGTGCAAGAAAACTGGAGCATTGTTACCAGACTAATGACATACAATAGTTAAAGCAATAAAATCATGCCAGAGGATTCTCCTAAGTTAAAAGTCCTATGCAGATTAAGTCCATAACTTTTCCATTCCACAGGCAGGCAGTGGCTGAAGAGGTAGAGGTATCGGAGAAATCATCATGTGGCAGCTGCAGCCAGGGGACGAGTCTGGGCCACAGGGACTGTAGAAGAAAATAGTCTTAAGGACGATAAAATACATGTTTTAATGGCACCAGGATAGGCAAATCTGTTTCATCAGGTAGGATGCATGCAAGAGAGTGGTACTGTGATAGGACATTGGCAGAAATGGGATCTCGTCCTGGTGTAGTATACAAGACGTTCACCCCCCTCCCTGTGGGAGTTACAGATGGGTCAGTATATAGGGTTATGAGAGGTACAAGCACTGGCCATAAAGATAAAACAAAATTTCCCCATAAGATGTTCTCACCTCCTCAATGATTTGGGTACATTACTGTGATCTTTCGGGGCCACTCTGCTGTTACTCCAGGAATACACAGGAGGCCAGCTTCCAGGCCTTTTCCTAAAGGTGCCAGAATGGAAAGCCATTGCTGGTAAATGTGTCAAAATGTTCAGGGCCATGTCCACTCAACAGTGTCTCTAGGGTTTAATGCAGTTGGGGCTGGCAGCAGGATGTTGCCCTCCTGGCCATATCCTGGATTCAGTAACTCCTCTTTGATTTGCACATACAGTTGTATAGGAGAGGCAGCAAGGTGTGTTAACTTATCCACAGAGATCAAGGCTCCTCTTCAGGCCTACTCATTCAAATGCCATAACACTGGCCATAAGCGAACAGACCAGCCCCGTAAACTGTTAGTGTCCAACTTCAGGCAAGATTTCAACAAACCACTGTACCTCTCTATCATTCCTGCCCCAGGAGGATTCTATAGAACATGACACTTTCACTTTATTCATAACTGCTGCACCCATTCTTGTAGCACATGTCCAGTAAAGTGGTGCCTTGATTGCTCTCAGTCACCTGTGGCTGGCCATAGTTTGCAAAGAGACACTGTAGGCCACTCTTGGTGATTTGCTGATCTGCATGATGTGCAGGAAAAGAAACCAATAGGCCATTAGCTGTATCCACACAAGTCATGGCATATTAATATCCTTATGATATGGGCAGAGGCCCAATATAGTCTGCAATCTGACAAGGGGTATAGGCTTTTTACATTTTTCCCATATTTCTGAAGGACTCAGTGTAAGTCCCTCTTAGAGGACACAAGACATGAACCTCAGGTTCTGCTTCAAAGGTTAATGGCAAGCCCCAAACATGAGCTATAGTCCGCATTGTCTTTGCCCCACAAGCAACAAATGCTGATGCAACCATTGGGCTACATCAGAGGAAGACTTTCCTTATACCCAACACACCTGGGCCAAAGTGTTGGCCTCATCATTCTCCGGGGATGCCATAGACAAATGGCCAGTCACATGATATATGGTAACAGTCTTAGTCTGAGCAGAGGCCCATAGTTCTTTCCACAACTCTTGCCCCCAAAGGGGCTGGTGGCCTACCAACCAGCTAGCATGGTACCATGTTGGTAGCCACAGGGTCTAACCCTGATAGACAGCCCAGCTTTCAGTGCAGACAACTGTAGAGGAGGGATCCTAGCTGATCATGAACCATACTGTCCACAACTCAGCAAATTGTCTGCTCTTCCCCTCTCCACCCTCTATCCATGCTGTCTCAGTATTAGGATGGAAAGCCACAGCCCTCCATTTCTGGACTACCCACGACTGGAACCATCTGTGTACCAAACATCTTCATGTATAGGGGCTTTTCCCTGCTGATAAGGACTCTAGGCTACCAATGGCTCAAAAGCAAGTTATTCCTGCTTTCCCCTGGTATATGTCACTGGCCCCAGTAAGTGTTGGAGTTCTCCACTTAAGGGGCTGGTGAAGAGAGCACTATGCTGCTGTAAATATGTGTCCCTTTTGGCCAGTGTAGGCATCTATGCCATGCCATTCTGTGCCCTTTGAGTCCAGTCTCACACCCACCCTGTGACAGAATAGGTGTTTATTACCTTGGTCAGAGCTGTTCCAGTGATAGGCTCGCTCTGTAGCCAGCAAGGCATGGTATACAGTAGCAAGTTGTTTCTCTATCAAGATGTACTGGACCTCTGCTCCTTTCAATAGCTGTGACCAGAATCCAATGGGTTAGTGTGTCCATTCAGGCTGATGCCAGAGACCCCAGCCATTACCATCCTTGGTTACATGAACATCTTGTTCACAGGGCTTTGATGAGTCCATTACACTCAAGGATTGTACATCCTTTACTGCTCGCTTAGCAGCAATAAAAGTAGCTGGACATGTCTCATCCCAGTTCCACCTGATGCCCTTTCATAACAACCAGTATAAGGGCTTTAGAATTTAATCCAAGTTTGGGCTAAACACTTTCCAGTAGCCCAAAGCCCCAAAATTTCTTGTAGGACTGCCACAGTGGTAGGGGTAAGGAAAGCCTGGGCCTTGTCAATGACTGTTTCAGGAATAACTTTAGTTTTACCCAACAATAGAATCCCATATTTCACAGAGAAATCAGGTCCCAGAACCTTGGTGCTGTTCACAGCCTATCCTTCGTCCTGCAGATGTTGCAGCAGTGTCTGTGATAGAATAAATACTAGGGGACAGGTGGGGACCTGGGGACACCTCTACTGACTCCCGGGAACAGCCTGGGGCCCAGGTGCCCACACAGGTGGGAAGGAAGCCAGGCTCAGTCCGGAGTAGCTGACCCCTAGGGCTGGGAGCTGATCTCTGGACCCTCCTACCCTGAAATTCATCTGAGTCAGACTCCACCTGCCCATCGCTGTTGCCCACACACAAGCTCAGGGTGGCTGGGGAGGCCCCTTATACCAGCCTCCGTGAGGGTGAGGGGTGCTGTGCACTCCCAAGTGGAAGGGGCCTTGACAGCAGAACCCAGTGACCAGACAAACAAGCCATTCCAGGGCCGTGCTAGCTGAGCAACCCAAAACCAGGTCCCTAGTGGGCTTGTCTCCCCACTGGTGGGCCCTGCACAGAACCCCTGCCTCCTGCATGTCCCCACCCACACCTCCACCCAGAAAAAAAGAAAAAAAAATCCTTCTAAATCTGCAAGAGAATCAGATGTGAGGATAATATTATCAATGTAGGGATACAGCTGCACTGTTTGTGGTTTCATCCATGTAGCCAAGTGCTTGGTTGTAAGTTCATGAAAAATGGTGTGACTGTGGAGGTATCCCTGTGGAAGGACAGTGAATGTCCACTGTCAGCTTTCCCATGTGAAGACAAACTGTTCCTGACTTCCCTGTGCTATGACAATAGAGAATAAAGTATTAGGAAGGTCCACCACATAATGATACATCCCCAGTTCATGATAGTGTGTCCATAAGGGCTGCTCTTGATGGGACAGAAGCATGCAAAGGGAGTGTGACATTATTAAATTCCCTATAGTCCATGGTCACACGCCAGGAGCCATCTGACATTTTCACTGGCTACACTGCAGATTTAAAATGAGTATGAGTGGACCTTAAGATGCCCACCTTCTAGAACTCCTGTAGAGTTTCTCCAATTCCCTTCTGCCTCCCAGGCAATTTATACTGTTTAGTATTTGTCACTCACCTAGATACAGCAGAGGTACAGGTGGGTGCTTAGCATTTCCCCTCAATGATGCCTTTACCACACATACCCTAAGTCTGAACTCATCTGCAGTGGTCTGTAACCACAGGCCCTGCAGGATATCCACCCTGAAAATATATTAAGGGATGGGAAAAATGTACACAGTATATTCCTCTCAGGGTAAATGCCCTTTCCTCAATAGGATACTGGCTTACTTCAATCTATTTCCCTTACCCCCATAGCCATCTATCACAGCAGGGGTCCCAGGGAAACACTCAATGTTGAAATAAATTAAGCACATTCAGCTACTGTGTCCACCAGCTACAGGACATGTTTTATATTTACAGGGGACCAGAGAATTGCTATTTCTACATATGGCCTCTTGTCCCCACCATGTCAAGCTGGTGGCCTTGACCCTTCCTTCATTTGAATTGCGATGCCCAGTGATCATTGGGTGGGGGTGAGGGCCCAGGCAGATCCTGAGTACTGTCCCTGAGGAAATATTTTATTAAGGTATTATTGATATACACTCTTATGAAGGTTTCACATGAAAAAACAATGTGGTTACTACATTGACCCATATTATCAAGTCCCCACTTATACCCCAAATCAGTCACTGTCCATCAGTGTAGCAAGATGACACGGACTCACCATTTGCCCTCTCTGTGCTACACTGGTCTCCCCGTGATTCCCCACACCATGTGTACCAAACATAATACCCCACAATCCCCTTCTCCCACCCTCCCACACTCCTCCCCTTTGGTAACCACTAGTTCCCCCTTGGAGGCTCTGAGTCTGCTACTACTTTGTTCCTTCAGTTTTGCTCCATTGTTATACTCCATAAATGAGGGAAATCATTTGGCACTTGTCTTTCTCTGCCTGACTTATTTCTCTGAACATAATATCCTCCAGCTCCATCCATGTTGTTGCAAATGGCAGGATTTGTTTTCTTCTTATGGCTGAATAGTATTCCATTGCATATATTTACCACATCTTCTTTATCCATTTATCCACTGATGAACACTTAGGTTGCTTCCATATCTTGGCTATTGTAAAAAGTGCTGCAATAAACATAGGGGTACATATTTCTTTTTGAATATGAGAAGTTGAATTCTTTGGGTAAATTCCAAGGAGTGGGATTCCTGGCTCAAATGGTATTTGTATTTTTAGTTTTCTGAGGAACCTCCATATTGCTTTCCACAATGGTTGAACTAGCTTACATTCACACCAGCACTGTAGGAGGGTTCCCCTTTCTCCTCATCCTCGCTGGCATATGTTGTTCTTAGTCTTTTAGATGGTGGCCATCCGTGCTGGTGTGAGGTGATATCTCATTGTAGTTTTTATTTGCATTTCACTGATGATTAGTTATGTGGAGCATCTTTTCATGTGTCTGTTGGCCATCTGAATTTCTTCTTTGGAGAACTGTGTCTTCGTATCCACTGCCCATTATGTAATTGGGTTATTTGCTTTTTGGGTGTACAGGCATGGAAGTTCTTTATATATTTGGATGTTAACCCCTTGTCGGATATGTCATATACAAATATATTCTCCCATACTGTAGGATGCCTTTTTGTTTTGTTGATGGTGTCCTTTGCCATACAGAAACTTTTTAGTTTGATGTAGTCCCATGAGTTAATTTTTGCTTTTGTTCCCCTTGCTCGAGGAGATGCATTCAGGAAGAAGTCACTCATGCATATATTCAGGAGATTTTTGCCTATGTTGTTTTCTAACAGTTTTATGGTTTCATGACTTAAATTCAGATCCTTGATCCATTTCGAGTTTACTTTTGTGTATGGGGTTAAACAGTAATCCACTTTCATTCTCTTGCATGTAACTGTCGAGTTTTGCCAACACCAGCTATTGAAGAGGCTGTCATTTCCCCATTGTATGTCCATGGCTCCTTTATAATATATTAATTGACCATATATGTTTGTGTATATATCAGGGCTCATGAGTCTGTTCCATTGGCCTATGGGTCAGTTCTTGTGCCAGTACCAAATTGCTTTGAGTACTGTGGCTTTGTAGTAAAGCTTGAAGTTGGGGAGCATAATACCCCTACCTTTATTCTTCCTTCTCAGGATTGCCTTGGCTATTCAGGGTCTTTTGTGGTTCCGTATGAATTTTAGCATGATTTTCTCTACTTCGTTGAAAAATGCTGTTGGTATTTGGAAACGAATTGCATTGAATCTGTAGATTGCTTTAGGCAGGGTGGCATTTTGACAATATTAATTCTTAATATCCATGAAAATGGGATGTGTTTCCATTTACTGGTATCTTCTTTAATTTCTCTCATGAGTGTCTTGTAGTTTTCAGAGTATAGGTCTTTCACTTACTTGGTTAGGTTTTCTCCTAGGTATTTTATTCTTTTGATACAACTTTGAATGGAATTGTTTTCCTGATTTCTCTCTCTGCTAGGTCATTGTTAGTGCATAGGAATGCCATAGATTTCTGTACATTAATTTTGTATCTCGCAACTTTGCTGAATTCAGTTATTAGATCTAGTAGTTTTGGAGTACATTCTTTAGGGTTTTTTATGTACAATATCATGTCATCTGCAAACAGGACAGTTTAACTTCTTACTGAAAATCTGGATGATTTTATGTCTTTGTATTGTCTGATTGCCGTGGCTAGGACCTCCTGTACTATGTTGAGTACACGTGGGGAGAGTGGGCATCCTTGTCTTGTTCCCGATCTAAAAGGAAAAGCTTTCAGCTTCTCGCTGTTTAGTATAATGTTGGCTGTGGGCTTCTCATATACAGCCTTTATTATGTTGAGGTTCTTTCCCTCTATACCCATTTGTTGAGAGTTTTTATCATGAATGGATGTTGAATACTGTCAAATGCTTTTTCAGCATCTATGGAGATGATCATGTGGTTTTTGTCCTTCTTCTTGTTGATGTGGTGGATGATGTTGATGGGTTTTTGAATGTTGAACCATCCTTGATCCTTGCATCCCTGGAATAAATCCTACTTGATCATGATGGATGATGCTTTTGATGTATTTTTGAATTAGGTTTGCTAATATTTTGTTGAGTACTTTTGCGTCTATATTCATGAGGGATATTGGTCTGTAGTTTTCTTTTTTTTTGTGGTGTCTTTGCCCAGTTTTGCGATTAGAGTGATCCTGGCCTCATAGAATGAGTTTGGAAGTATTCCCTCTTCTTCTACTCCTTGGAAATCTTTAAGGAGGATGGATATTAGGTCTTCCCTAAATGTTTGATAAAATTCCACGGTGAAGACATCTGTCCAGGTTTGTTCTTAGGTAGGTTTTTGATTACCAGATCAATTTAGTTGCTGGTAATTGGTCTGATGAGATTTTCTGTTTCTTTTTGGGTTAGCCTTGGAAGGTTGTATTTTTCTAGAAAGTTGTCCATTTCTTCTAGGTTATCCAGTTTGTTAGCATATAATTTTTCATAATATTCTCTAATAGTTCTTTTTGTTTCTGTGCTGTCTGTAGTGATTTTTCCTTTTTCATTTCTGGTTCTGTTTATTTGAGTAGACTCTTTTTTCTTGATAAGTATGGTTAGGGGTTTATCTATTTTGTTCATTTTCTCTAAGAACCAGCTCTTCCTTTCATTGATCTTTTCTATTGTTTTATTCTCCTCAATTTTATTTATTTATGATCTAATCTTTATTATGCCCCTTCTTCTACTGACTTTGGGTCTCATTTGTTCTTCTTTTTCCAGTTTCATTGATTGTGAGTTTAGACGGCTCATATGGGAATGTTCTTCTTTCCTGAGGTAGCCTTGTATTGTCATATTCTTTCCTTTTAGCACAGCCTTCACTGCATCCCACAGATTTTGCAGAGTTGAATTATTGTTGTCATTTGTCTCCATATATTGCTTGAGATATGTCGTTATTTGGTCATTGATCCATTGATTTTTAGGAGCATGTTTTAAGCCTCCATGTCTTTGTGGGATTTTTCATTTTCTTTGTGTAATTCATTTCTAGTTCCATTCCTTTGTGTTCTGAGAAGCTGGTTGGTACAATTTCAATCTTTTTGAATTTACCGAGGCTCTATTTGTGGCTTGTATATAATCTATTCTTGAAAATGTTCCATGTGTACTTCAGAAGAATGTGTATTCTGCTGCTTTTGAGTGTAGAGTTCTGTAGATGTCTGTTAGGTCCATATGTTCTAATGTGTTGTTCAGCGTCTATGTCTCCTTACTTATTTTCTGTCTGGTTGATCTGTCCTTCAGAATGAGTGGTGTGTTGAAGTCTCTCAGAATGAATGCATTGCATTCTATTTCCACCTTTAATTCTGTTAGTATTTGTTTCACATATGTAGGTGCTCCTGTGTTGGATGCATAGATATTCATAATGGTTATATTTTCTTGTTGGATTGACCCATTTATCATTATGTAATATCCTTCTTTGTCTCTTGTGACGTTCTTTGTTTTGAAGTCTATTTTGTCTGATATAAGTACTGCAATTCCTGCTTTTTCTCTCTAATAGTTGCATGAAATGTCTTTCTCCATACCTCCACTTTTAGTCTGTGTATGTCTTTGGGATTAAAGTGAGTCTCTTGAAGGCAGCATATAGATGGGTCTTGTTTTTTACCCACTCAGTGACTCTATGTCTTTTGACTGATGTATTCAGTCCATTTACATTTAGGGTGATTATGGATAGGTATGTACTTATTGGCATTGCAGGCTTCAGATTCGTGTTTACCAAAGGTTCAAGGTTAACTTCCTCTCTATCTAAGAGTCTAACTTAACTCAATTAATATGTGATTACAGCCACAATCTAAAGGTTCTTTCTTTTTATTTTTCCTCCTCCTTTTTCTTCCTTCTCTATTCTTTATATATTAGGTATCATATTCTGTACTGTTTGTCTATCCCTTAATTGACTTTGGGGATAGTTAATTTAATTTTGCATTTTCTTAGTAATTAGCTGTTCTACTTTCTTTTCTGTGGTTTTATTACCTCTGGTGACAGATATTAAACCATAGGAACACTTCCATCTATAGCAGTCCCTCCAAAATACACTGTAGAGATTGTGGTAGGTGAATTCTCTCAGCTTTTGCTTATCTTGGAAATGTTTAATCCATCCTTAAAATTTAAATGATAATCTTGCCGGATAAAGTAATCTTGGTTCAAGGCACTTATGATTCATTGTATTAAATACATCACGCCACTCCCTTCTGTCCTGTAAAGTTTCTGCTGAGAAGTCTGATGATAGCCTGATGGGCTTTCCTTTGTATGTGATCTTATTTCTCTCTCTGGCTGCTTTTAATAGTCTGTCCTTACCCTTGATCTTTGCTATTTTAATTACTCTATATCTTGATGTTGTCTTCCTTGGGTCCCTTGTGTTGGAAGATCTGCACACCTCCATGGCTTGAGAGACAATATCTTTCCCCAGATTGGGGAAGTTTTAAGCGATCACCTCCTCAAAGACACTTTCTATCCCTTTTTCTCTCTCTTCTTCTTCTGGTACCCCTATAATGAGAATATTGTTCCGTTTGGATTGGTCACACAGTTCTCTCAATATTCTTTCATTCTTAGAGATCCTTTTTTCTCTCTGTTACTCAGCTTCTTTGTATTCCTCTTCCCTAGTTTCTATTTCATTTATCATCTCCTCCACTATATCCAATCTGCTTTTAATACTATCCTTTGTCCTCTTCAATGATTGGATCTCCATCTGTAATTCATTCCTGAGTTCTTGAATATCTTTCCACACCTCCATGAGCATGTTAATGATTTTTATTTTGAACTCCCTTTCAGGGAGAGTCATGAGGTCCATATCATTTAAATCTTTCTCAGGAATTGTATTAATAATTTTACTCTGGACTAGGTTTCTTTGGTGTTTCGTTTTTGTGTATGGTGCCGTCTAGTGCCGAGAAGCTCTACTCTCTGGAGCTGCTCAGCCCCTGAAGCAATGTTGGGGATTGCAGGGGAGTGGTATTGGTGCCTCAGGGGAGGAAAGAGTTGTTTCCTGTTTCCCAGCTGCTATGGCTCTCTCCACTGCCTGAACCAGTGGGCTGAGCACACAGGTATTAGCTTCTGTGCTTTTCATTTTTAGTTGCTGTAGACAAATCTTCCCTCTGGCTTTCCTAATGCCAGGGTAGGGTTTCCAGGTTTGCAAGCCCGGTGGGGCTGGCCAGGAGAAAGGCACAGTAGTCTGCCTGTCACAGAAGGGGTTCTTGGAGCTGTGTAGGCATCCAGGGAGCTGGAGCACCTGAAGATTGTGAAAGTTCCCAATCTGCTGGGCAGGGTGCACCTGGACAATTTTGACTATCTGTCCTTTCTCCTGAGCAGTAAGCTCTGTGCCATCCTTGCCCCTTTAGCAGCCCTCTTACTAAGGGCTTCTTTGTTAGGAAGTCTCTCAGACTGCCCGCCTTTCTTTTGTCCTAGAGCAGCTGGATATGGATCCAAGCTTTCCACAAGCAGCTGGGATCTTAGTCTCTCCAGGAATTCTGCCTGTCTTAGCTTTCCAACCCCCTAATTATTAGAGTACCATGCAACACCATGAAATGCAGGTTTGTGCTCCCAGAGCAGATCTCCAGAGTTAGGTATTCAGCAGTCCCAGATCTCCACTCCCTCTCTGCTCCATTCCTTTTCCTCTTGTCAGTGAGCTGGGGTGGGGAAAGGGCTTGGATCCCACAGGACCACAGCTTTAGTACATTACCCTTTTCCGTGAGGTCTGCTCTTGTCTCCAGGTGTATGCAGTTTGTTGCAGTCCTCTTTCCTGTTGCTCTTTCAAGAGTAGTTGTATTAATTATAGTTTCATATTATATGCAGTTTTAGGAGGAAGCCTCTGTCTCACCTCTCACACCACCATCTTTAATCCTCTGTCCCCCAGGAAATTTTGAAGGGACACGGGCCAGACATGAGGCTTTGTCTCTGGCTTCTGTGTCTTGGACCTCAGCAGCTGGAACTGCTGCTCTGGTTTTAATTGGCACCACAGTTCTAATAAGATCCTATTGCAATGCCCATCAAGTTTTTCTTTCTCTATCCTGGCTTTTTTCAAATCAACCCACATCTGGGTGTTCAAGACCTTCACAGGGACATTTTCAATTCTCCTTTCAGTCGTAGCCCATATTTCCTTCCAGGCTCTTATTGTTTCAACCTCCCCAAGATCTGCTATAGTACAAGTAGCTTCACTTATGAGTTGCCCTATGTGGGGGGCAAGAATAGTCACTAGGGACCCAAAGAGATGGTGGAACTATATGGAGCACCAGATTTCTCATTTCTATGGTGAACAACTCCTCACGGCCTTGGGGATCCATATTATAGATGATATTTTTCATACTGAATTCCCGCAACACCTGTTGGAGCTCAGCATACATTTACCAGCTAATGTGTATGTATGGTAAATCACCCTGATAAGGCCAAACTACCCTGATGGCTGCTGTCAGCCAATCCAGAAGCACCCAATTCATTGAGGTGTGATGGGCACTTTGCAACCACTGCTGGCAAGAAAAGTGAGTCATCTGGGAAGGCAGTCTACTTATTTCAGAACCCAGTATAACAATGTTTTCCACCCCCATATCTTAGAGATGCAAATGCCATGCAGACAGAGGTTCTGGTAGCTTCTGCTGAAACAGGATGCTCATGTTCACCAACTCATCCTGGTATAGGGGTGGAGCATCGAGTGTTCAACAACTTGGGGATGGAGTGGCTCCTTCTCTTAGGAGGATTGTTGCATTTTTATTTTCTTAATTACAACTAGGTTGGCTTTTAATACAGGGGAAGCTTGTGCCTCAGACATTAGCCCAAACAAAGATCGGCCCTCAGCCCCACCCCCTAATCCTCTCTCTACATCTCCTCTACCATCTCTGAGTCTGAAGGCACTGCTCTTTTCTCTCCCTCCCCCACAGCCTCCTGCAACCCTGAATCTCTGGCTGCCTTATCCCTCACTGCTAACATATCCTCTGGGAGCTTGACCCATCCTCACAATAACTGTTTCTCTTTCTTAAGGGCATCCAATCAGTCATCTCCCAGCTCCTCCAAGTGATGCTGAAGTTTGTCTCCCTCCTGCTGAAGTCTCTCTCTCCTGCTGAAGTCTCTCTCTCCTTAATGACCCTCTCTTTCTCCTTGATAACACATTCTACTATCTCAGTGAAAAGAGATCCTACAGTGCCAGCTGCTAAATGGCCATTCAGGGCTTCTAAGAAGTCTTCTATATGACAAAGGAGTAATTCTGCATTTTCCAGAGTCTCCAACATTCCCCAGTTTTGGGTAAGTTCCCACCCCTCTAGGAGTGCTTTTACCCAGACCAGTTTTCCACTAGGGCCTCACCAGTTGGAAGCCTCATGTATAGGGGGTTCACAAGTAAAGCTGTACCCTTTACTGCTACAGCCATTGGGGCCTCCCTGTCATCCCTAGAGCAGTCGGCCCAAGGTTCTCATCCATTTAGACAGATTTCGGGTTCAGAGATCCTGCTGACTACCACCAGATGTAACTCCGGGGGTAAAAATCCAAGGGCAAAATACATCTAAAACTGAAATCAGTCAAAGGGAGAAATAAAATTAAGAAACCCATTTATTTCTTACAAGCAGTCATCACATCTCTCTCTTGCCCATGCTTCAGCAGAAGAGAACACCACCCAATCTCTCTAGTCCAGATAAGCACTCAGCAAGCCCTTGTAATTTCCTATTGATATGAATGGACTACTTTTCTCCACCCCTTGGAAACAACTATGATATGCAGATGCACTAAAGCCAGGAGAGAGAACCTGGAAATATTAGAAATTTACCCACACCTTTAATATAAGAAACTTCATAATCTAACTTATTAATACTTATCAGAAGTGGGAACACTTTAAACAGACACATTGAAAGGTACAGTGTTTTTCTCAATTGTACTCACAGATAGAGCATTACAGTTTTAGTTCTATATCTTAAAATGAGTGTAACCCCAGGGAGAAAATCCTGGGGCAATATACCTTTGAAACCAAAATCAGTCAAAGATATTAATAAAGTGGGAGATACTCATTTATTTATTACAAGTAGCTCAACTTCTGCTCTCCCATGTATCTCATGACCTGGCTGCAGAAGAAGAGGCCCCACCCAACCTCTCCAGTCCAGATATGCCCTCACTTGCCCTTGTAATTACCTATTGATATGGAGATGGACCACTTCCCTCCACCACTTGCAAACACCTATTGATATGGAGAGGCACTAACGCCAGGCAAGAGATTCTGGAAATATTGCAGTTTTACCCACAATGAGTCAAACTTACATGTAAAATTCATGGATCCTGACATTATTTTTAACTGCTCTGTTTTTCACTGGATATTGAATATTTTCTTAATTGATTTGAACTTACAAATAGGCAAACAGAAAACAAACAACAGTCTAAGGTTATTTCATGAAATATAGAATAGATCCATATCATTCATCTAACAGAAATCACCAAATGTCTAGACCATTAAATAATTTTTCAATAATTACTGCCACCAATAAGAAATAAATGATTAGTAACAAATCAAACTTCTTGCTCTCTCAGTTTGCAGTAAAGACTGTTCTACTGCCCTGAGATGAGGAACACATTTATCAATCCCACAGTTCAATTGTTCAATGAACAGTCTTAATTATGATATGATATGATATAATATGAAAGGAATGACAGTTTTTCCAATGAGTTAGTAATATATAAAGGTGTTGGTCGTCAAACTAGAATCTCCATAATCAGAGATCTAACACAATATCAAAATTCAATAATAATTCAAAGGATGCATGTGATCCTGAGACACAGGTGAAGTATGGTAAAGTCTAGAAATCCAACATAGCTTCCCAGGACCCTCTTTGTCACATTAGTATGTGTCTTTTTCAATGTTTCACATATGATGTTTCTAAGAGACGCATGTGGGGCATTACTTAAATAAGAGCCATTTTATCATGAAACATAAATTTCTCTCTCTAATAATTATATAGGTGACACATTTTCCACTGATCCATTTCACATAAATCCAAAAATTTTATATTTTTTTACCATATGTAATATATACAGACCCTGTATATATGCTAACATCATTACACAGATAAAAAATTTTCAGTATTGTGAGTAAAATTGCAAATGAAATTTCCTGCAGGAGACTCCTTTTCACACAATGATTCAGACTTTAGGCTATTTCCATCCTGTGCCTCCACCATCTTCAACAGGTGGCTTGCAATAGGGCAGTGTGCTTTTCTGCATGAAACCTCAGATAGGAAATGGATTATACATGAGAGGTTTTCATGGGCCAGGTCTAGTAGTGAAATGCATCATTTCTGACACCATTATTCCCAATAGAAATCACTATGTGACAATGTGTAATTGCAGGGAAGCCTAGAAAGTTGTTTATCTGTGTGCTAAGAAGAGTCTGTCACATCCCAAACTTTGATAACAAAAATATCCTTTAAATCCTTCTTCTCACACATAGAACTGAGACAGGGACCATGGACTTAGACAGAATAGGGTGAGGGCCTCTGGAGAAAGCAACTCAGAATATTTGCAGTCAGAGCAATGTAACTACATGCAAGGAAACCCCCTACCAAAACTCTGTGTTAAACATTAAGCTCTAGGGTCATTCTTCAGTAAGATCAGTTAATGTTCCCCAGACAAAGAAGAGTAGCACATGTTTTTATTATGCTAATCATTTGTAACCATGTGTAAGATTCACTTTAGCATGCTAAAAAGACCAGGCCTATGTGCTGTCTTTCCTCTCTCAGATCTGATGGGGTGATTTTACAAACTGGGTAACTAATTTAGCATGCAGATCCAGCTGTAAACAACATATTAAAAGGCAAGAAAGATTCTACCTTAAAGAAAAAATTGCATTTTAACACCCAGGAAGTTTAAGAAATAAGAATTTTAACTTACTCTTTAGCAAACAGACAATACCTCAGCCCACCTTGGGGCTGGGCAGGCTGCCTTTTGATATGCTCCTAGACCAAGATGCCAGTATCCCGGAGAGAGATCAAGGTGGGAAATTTCTTGTGTTAAGTTAATTCTGAGTGTTCAGACACCACTTAGCATATCTGCACCACTAAGCCTTCTTTTTCATGTTCTCAAAAAATCCTCATCTGCCTATAAAATACCCTAGACAACCCACCACCCAGGACTCTCTTGTCCTTTCCTGGCATGAGCCAGGAGCCCTGTCTTTTCACTTTATCTCTAAACAAAAGCCTGTACCTTGCTTTCCTTCCTTAGGTGTTTGTGAAGCTCATTGGCTTCATGAACAAGAACCCTGGCATCATCTTTGGGTGCTTGTCTAGGATAACATCAGATTTGAGTTTGCCTTTTCTAACATCCAAGCCTGCCTTTTCTTTCACTGTCCTTATAGAAGGAAGCCATCTATGACACACAAAATTGGGTGCTTGTCAGCCATTTAAATGGGACTAGCCTGGCTGCTGATATCAAAGTCTCAAGCAACAGGTTCCCCTGCGTCTCCCTCAGTGGATCCCCTGTCTCCCTTGGGAGCCGGGAATGTCACCTGAGTGGAGGCCAGGATTCCCTTTCAGAGGCATCCCCTTGGATGCGAGGGACTGAGGAAAGCCATGGGCAACTGCGAGAGTCTAGGCTGAGGCTACACTTCAGCGGCTTCTCAAAGGCCTGTGTGTCTGGAATCAGACCCTGACAGCCTGACTGGGTATCCATGAAGAGTGTCTCTGACTTCCAGCCTGCTTCTTCAGGCCGCCCTGGCCTCTGAGTGAGGCAGGGAGTGCTCCTAACTATCTTATAACCTCATCAATTTCATGGAACCCAATGCTCACCACCGCAAGGTAGGAGATTCATGCTTCGCTCTTATTCCTGACTTAATACTACACTTTTATCTTATGAAAATGTATCTGGGCACCCGTTAGCCACTTAAAAGATGATTAGCATCAGCTACAAGTCTTAAGTCTTGGGTGAAAGGTTTCCCGGTGTCTGCAGCTCCTTGATCCCTCCACCTCTAGACGGACGGGAATTTCGTGGAGTGGCCGAGCCGATTTCCTAGTTTCCTATCCTAATCTGCAGACTCCGAGGACAGACCAGACTAGTAGACAGTGGTCCTTGGATCTCGGCTCCGGCCGATTGATCTGATGGTGCTGAGTGAACCTCGGCTAGGTTCTTGTCTATGCAAGAGTCGCAGATGATCCCCAACCTCTGGTCTCACAGATCAGGTTTGTTATAGTGGGTAACTGGCTAAATAATTCCCAGGCAGTGGCAGAAACTAGTGCTTCAGTGTAGACTCCCCCTCCATAAATGTATATGTAAATGGTCCCATTTAAATTCTAGCCATGGCTCAATTCTATTGCTCTGCCTACCTTAGAGCCAGTTATCCCAGGGTTAGGCATTTCCTTTTCTGCAGCCCCAGGGAAGCAAAACAGGCTTATGACCCTGACCATGACTCAGGCAATGAGAGGTCACACAGTCCCTGCCCTTATCAGACAGGCAGGGAGCTCTCAAGGAATGGTTAATCCCATGCAGAGAAAACTAGGATCCATATTAAAACTCCCAAAAAGCATAAAGTAGGAGCACACTGGTAAGTTCCCACTAAATTCAGAGCTCTGAGGCAACTCTTGCTGAGTGGGAAGGCAAGAGGGGAATCAAGGCAAGGTGCAGGCCACCCTGGTAAGGAGTGGTTAATTCCAGTAGGCCTGGCAGAGGGGGTGACTGACCACTGTCATGGCGGCTCCAAGGCAAGGGGACACCCTCATAGAGAGATAGGCCAGTTAGGTGCTGGACATCCATCTTTCTCTCTCTTCCAGATGGGAGCATCCTCTTCAAGTTTAAATCCAGACATACCTCTGACATGCATTCTGAAGAACTGGGAGCAATTCGAACCCTAAACCCCAAAAAAGTGCCTTATCTTCTTCACACAAGCCTGGCCTCAATAGAAAGTCTCTGATTAGAGAGGCTTGGTCCCTGGGAGAACTATACAATGAAATAAGGTTATGCAGCTAAATATATTTTGCCACAAGGGAGGAAAATAGTCAAAAGTCCTATTGACTACTAAAATATGAAGCTGTTTTTCTAAATTATTTTGGTGGAAATCTATTCTTATTGGGCTCATCATTATCCTCAAAAATTGGGAGGTTTTAAACTAGACTCCCTAAAATGGAATAAATCTATCTTCTGCAATACAGCCTGGCTTTAAATGACTAGTGTTAGAATTGCACTTGCATTTCATTTCCAGCCACCTGGAAAGCACTATCAAAGGGAATGATGCTAAACTTTGTTATTAAATGTTTTGTGTTACAGAAATATCCAAATTTTCTTATGTCAACTGTGTTATAGTAAGCTCTCACCAGATCTTTAGCCACTATCATTTGTAAGTCTTTTGCCATTTATAGTCACTGTTTTATTACTCCTAAACTAGTAAAGAACTAGATTTCAGCAGAACAGGTATTAGTTACATAGGATTAAGTAAACTGAGGAAGACGATTTTGTGGCTTTTTGTTTCAAATGTTGTTAATAAAGTATTTTAAGCTTTT
The DNA here is from genome assembly GCA_029783875.1 of Phataginus tricuspis. Classification (NCBI taxonomy): domain Eukaryota; kingdom Metazoa; phylum Chordata; class Mammalia; order Pholidota; family Manidae; genus Phataginus; species Phataginus tricuspis. The sequence goes on from JAQQAC010016209.1 coordinate 72,719,653, forward strand.
TCTCTTAAGCTGACAACAGTTTAGTAAATGACAATACCTTTATAAGCAGAATTGAAACATTTATCTTTCTCTCTACCTGATCCCTCTAGAATTTAAAAACTCAGTTACTATTTTTATATTTCATGACAGTATGTTTATTTGCATAAGTTCACTAAGAATCTACTTTCCTTGTAAGACCAATTAAAAACACTGGTTATATTGCCAAGGCTTTGACTGGAATGTTATACATGAGAAACACGTGCATAAACTCATATTAACAGACAGCTTTAAGGAACTAAGGTTGACTTTATAAAGCCAGCAAAGCCCCTTGGAGGAACTGTCCTGGTGCCTTGCTTACAGGATTCCCAGCAGCCTTACGAGGTGAGTAAGGAAGGTCACTTCCTGGCAGGTGCAGGAACCTCAGAATATCTTGGAAACCTCAAGAAGAGAGTAATTCACCCAAATCTATAGGTACTGCAGGCAAAACCTGATGGCAAGTCTGGCTTGGATTTCTGGCCTTGAGAGGCCTTTAAAAGTTCAATCTGAAGTTCCTTATAAAAGTTCCAGCAAAGCACTTTAAAAGAGCCTATGTAATCACTTGCTCTTCTTGCTGAACTTATGCAAATAATCAAGCCAAGTGTTAATTATTTTCTTAATCTGGTTACTTCTAATAAAAATGAGGGAGATTTTAGAGAAAAGTATTGTTTCAATAATGCAGCCTTATCTATACTGAGTCCTAATACTAATCATTGGGACATAAACTAGATCCAGAATTCTAGTTTCCCCAAGATATCTGGCTATGATTCTCTACATGTTTACTATTCCTAATCCTCATATTCAGCCATGCATTCATCAATCTCCTTGTTAAGTCTGTCCTTCTAGAATGGAAAATCCAACTCCAGATGTTACTACTTAACCTAGTAACATGATTTATTCTATCTTTCCTAGAAGCCACGAAACTGCAAATGGTGAAAGCAATAGAACCCAGGATGGAAACTCCCATCTTCCGAGGCCATACCGACTGAAAACTGATGGAGACTTAGCTGCACCCCTTACTGTACCCCCTCTCAGCATGAAGCAGCCAGAGCAGTCATTGCCCCCTTTCCTTAGCAGCAGCTAGGGTCTCTTTATCTGTAGAGGGGGGAATGAGACAGGGACCATGGACTTAGACATAATAGGGTGAGGGCCTCTGGAAAAAGCAAGGCCGAATATTTGCAGTCACAACAATGTAACTACATGCAAGGAAACCTCCTACCAAAACTCTGTGTTAAACATTAAGCTCTAGGGTCATTCTTCAGTGAGATCAGTTAATGTTCCCCAGACAAAGAAGAGTAGCACATGTTTTTATTATGCTAATCATTTGTAATCATGTGTAAGATTCACTTAAGCATGCTAAAAAGACCAGGCCTATGTGCAGTCTTTCCTATCTCAGATCTGATGGGTGATTTTACAAACTGGGCAACTAATTTAGCATGCAGACCCAGCCATAAACAACATATTAAAAGGCAAGAAAGATTATACCTTAAAGATAAGGTTGCTTTGTGTTGTTGTTGTCATTAGTCTCCACATATTTTTGATTTCTGTTTTTATTTGGTCGTTAACCCATTGATTAATTAGGACAATGTTGTTAAGTCTCCAGGTATTTGTGAGCCTTTTTGATTTTTTTTTTTTAAATTTATTTCAAGTTTTATACCTTTGTGATCTGAGAAATTGGTTGGTAGGATTTCAATCTTTTTTAATTTACTGAGGTTCTTTTTGTGGCTTAGTATATGGTCTATTCTGGAAAATGTTCCATGTGCACTTGAGAAGAATGTGTATCCTGCTGCTTTTGGGTACAGAGTTCTGTAGATATCTGTTAGGTCCATCTGTTCTAGTGTGTTGTTCAGTGCCTCTATGTCTTTGCTTATTCTCTGTCTGGTTGATCTGTCCTTTGGAGTGAGTGGTGTGTTGAAGTATCCTAAAATGAATGCATTGCTGTCTATTTCCTCGTTTAATTCTGTTAGTATTTGTTTCACATATGCTGGCGCTCCTGTGTTGTGTGAATATATATTTATAATGGTTATATCTTCTTCTTGAACTGACACCTTTATCATTATGTAATGTCCTTCTTTATCTCTTGCTACTTTCTTCGTTTTGAAGTCCATTTTTTTGGTACAAGTACTGCAACACCTGCTTTTTCCTCCTTGTTGTTTACATGAAATATATTTTTCCATCCCTTCATTTTTAGTCTGTGTATATCTTTGGGATTGAGGTGAGTCTCTTGTAAGCAGCATATAGATGGGTCTTCCTTTTTTATCCATTCTGTTACTCTGTGTCTTTTGATTGGTGCATTCAGTCCATTTACATTTAAGGTGATTATCGATAGATATGTACTTACTGCCATTGCTGGCTTTAGATTTGTGGTTACCAAAGGTTCAAGGGTTGCTTCTTTATTATCTAACAATCTAAGTTAACTTTCTTGTTAAATTATTGTGAACACCGTCTGATGTTTCTTTATCTCTCCCTTCTTATTCTTCCTCCTCCATTCTTTATATATTAGGTGTTTTATTCTTTGCCTTTAGTTAGTATTTGGATGGTCTGCTTTCTTTGCTATGATTTTATTTTCTCTGGTGACATATTTTTAGCCTTAGGTGTGCTTCCCTCTAGAGCAGTCCATTTAAGATATCCTGTAGTGCTGGTTTATGAGAGGCAAACTCTCTCAACTTTCCTTTGTCTGGAAATTGTTTAATCCCTCCGTCATATCTAAATGATAATCATGCTGGATACAATATTCTTGGTTCGAGGTCCTTCTGTTTCATTACGTTAAATAGATCATGCCATTCTCTTCTGGCCTGCAAGGTTTCTGTTGAGAAGTCTAATGACAGTCTGTTGGGTTTTCCTTTGTAGGTGATCTTTTTTCTCTCTCTATCTGCCTTTAATACTCTGTCTTTATCTTTCATCTTTGCCATTTTAATTATTATGTGTCTCGGTGTTGTCTTCCTTGGGTCCCTGTGTTGGGAGATCTGTGGGGTTCCTTCCCCAGTGTGGGAAAGTTTTCAGCAATTATTTATTCAAAGGCACTTTCTATCCCTTTCTCTCTCTTCTTCTGGTACTCCTATAATGTGAATATTGTTCCGTTTGGACTGTTCACACAGTTCTCTTAATATTCTTTCATTCCTAGAGATCCTTTTATCTCTCTCTGCCTCAGCTTATTTGTATTCCTGTTCTCTGATTTTTATTCTATTAATAGTCTCTTGCATCTCATCCAGTCTGCTGTTAAGCCCATCGCTCGCTTGTCTGATTTCTGCACAGTCTTTCCTCACTTCCCTCACTTCCTTCCTCAGCTCTTGCACATTTCTCTGTAGATCCATCAGCATGGTTAAGACTTTTATTCTGAATTAATTTTCAGGAAGACTGTGCATTTCCATCCCTTCAGGTTCCCTCTCTGGGTTTGTCTGGTTGATCTTAGTCTGGACCATATTCCTCTGTCTTTTCATGGCTGTGAAGTGGTTGCTGGTAGTTGCCACGTATGTCAGCTGGGCTCTTTAAAACTTTAAAAAGAGAAAAAACTGAGAAAAAAGAGAAAGAAAGAAAAAAAAAAGAAAAGAAGAAAAGAAAAAAGAAAGAGAAGAGAAAACAAAAAACAAAAAACAAAAAATAAAAAATTGCCCAATGGGAGTGGATTCTGTGGGGATGCTGTAGGTGGCTCTGTTGCTCCACTATGCCACAGCCATAGCCCCACCACTCTGCAGGGCCCTTTATAGCTCTGGCCAGGGTGGGAATGAATGGGAGGCTGTTGATCTCTGTGGGAAGTCTAAGTGCAGCCACCTTTTCCCAGTCGCCATCTAAGGGGTCTGAAATTCACCAGGACTCCCAGCCTGCTCATCTGAGTGTGCTGGGGTGATCTGGCTCCTCTGCTGGGCTCCTGTCTCTTTAAGACCACTGAAAAAAGCACATGCTTTTCTTCTTTTTTTTTCCTTCCCAGGATCCGGATGTAAGCACCCTGGCACGTTCCCCGCTCAGATCCTGCACCCTCTGTCTCTCCAATCTCTGCTACACTGCGTGATGTGTGTCAGTGCTCCCCATGCAAATCACCAGGACTGGTTATTTCGCGGACCTGTACTTCCACTGCCTCCTGGCTCTGAATCCTCTCCTCCCGCCGGTGCACTGGGGTGGGTGAGTGCTCGGGTCCCGCCGGGTTGTGGCTCCGTATCTTACTCACCTCTTGGGGTGCTGAGTCCTCTCAGATGTAGCTGCATGCTCTGTGTTTTCCTGTGTATTCTGGTCTCTCTTTTAAGAATAGTTGTATTTGCTGTATTTCCATAGATATATATAGTGTTGGGAGGAGATTTCTGTTGCCCTGCTACACTGCCATCTTCCCGAAAGTTCTCCTCAATCTTTGACTACTTTTATACGCTCTTTTTATTTAATATTTCATAGTTTCATTACAATATATTTATTGTACAATTAACATCCTTTACCTTCTCAATATATATTGCATTTTCTTATCTGTAAATTTATGTTTTAATCAGTTTTACTAAAGTCTTAGCCAATTTCTCGTCAAACACTGTATCTCATTAATTCTGTTTTCTTATGGTTCTTTAAATACAGCAACTGCACTCCTTTTCATTCTATCATTCATGTTTCTTAAATTTTCATGTTTTCCTATCTACTTGTCTCAATGTTACATCCTAGGTAATTTCTTCAACCCTATCATTCAGGTTCCTAATTTTATTCTTTGTTTAGTTTTATTGATATATAATTGACATTCATCAAAATTTTAAGGTATACAGCATAAAGGTTTGACTCACATAAACTGTGAAATGATTAGCATAATAAGTTTAGTTAGCATCCATCATCTCATATAGACACAATAAAAGAAAAGGCAAAAAAGGCAAAAGAAATTCCCTGTGGTGAAAACTCAGGATTTATTCTCAACAACTTTCTTACATATCATACAACAGTGTTAACTATACTCATTATTTTGTACATCACATCCCTAGACCTCATTTATCTTATAACTGGAAGTTTGTACCTTTTGAACACTTTCCTCTAATTCCTCCTCCTCCACCCACTCACCACCTCTGGTAACCACAGATTTGATCGCTTTTTCTTTGAGTTTCTTTTTTAGGATTCCATATGTAAGTGAGATCACACATTGATTGTCTTTGTCACAGAATGCCCTCAAGGTCTATCCATGTTATCCTGGGTCCCTAATTTGCTTTTTAAATGTAACTAAAATGTAAATTAACTCATCCTGTCAGAGGGTTTCTTAATTTAATTTTACATTTTTGTACATTTAAACTTGGTTCTTTTTCAAACATGCCTTTTAACTTTTCAGTGTCTCATTGCTAATTTTTACTAAATGTATTTAAAAATTCATGAATATTATTTTTATTTTGAATTTATCTTAATGTCTGTAATCTTTGATATTGCTAAATATGTTATTTGTTGTTTCTACTGACTCTCACTCATTGTGATTTGTGTCTTGTTTGTTTCTAAACTTTTGGTCAATATTACTTAATCATTTGAAAAGCTGTTGTTTTCTCCAGAAAGAATAGGGTTTAGCTGCTGCTGGGTCCAGGTCTGGACTATTCTGCCACCCTTCCAAGATTCTAGGAATAAACTGAAAATCTCAAACTCAGTATGTATACCTTGCTGAGGCCAGAGGCCTTGTCTCCTCAAAAGAAAGAGTAGTCCTAATAAACCTTGATCTTCATGTGAATTTACCGTTTTATACTGACATTTTAGCTTGTGATTCTTATTTCCTTCCCCTTTTTGTATACATTGGAGATCTTTATTATTAGGGGCCCATTAATATATCAAAGCTTATCTTTTAAGCACCATATATTAGTTTTGCTGTGGGGTCAGGAAAAAGATGGGGAGAGGCAAAGTTTGCCTACTCTGATGAGACAATCCATTCTAAATTTTCGGGCTGATGCAGATTACATAAAATTTACAAAAGGGTATTCAGGAATTAGTAACCTATTGAAATTATCTGCATACAATGTCTCCTGGTGCAGCTTACATATGCTACTCTTGCACTTTCATGATGCATATTAGAATGTCAAAGATCTTATTAAATATCCCATTAAAGATACTTGTTCATGTCTTTTTAACCAAGCATTTCCAAATACATATGAGTATGAAACAAACCTATTTTTCAGATAATATTTATTAAATTTAAAGTTCAGTGGAATTCACTTTAGGGTATGCTAGTTAAATTATATTAGCTCTGATTAATATAGTTGTAGTATAACTATTAAATGATACTTTTAAACAGAGAAAATATGTATTTTTCTCTCTTAACATCTTACCTGTTATAAATAAATGAATAAAAACATGATTTTGCTCAATGCTCATTCTTTCCAGGTATAATACATATACAGCCCTTTTCACCCCACAGACAAGCACGCACACACACTCTTAAAGAATCTTCCAATTCTTACATGGTAGATTTAAATAAGTAAATTTGCATAGGGTAAGTAAATTGGGAGAAAATAAATGGATATTCAGACACGTAACATTTTGATATTCAATATTATAAAACGTTTCTGATGGATTGAGAGGCTCCAAATCCAGATTCACAGGAAATATATTAAAAATACCAAGTGTAAACTAAACAATAGAAGGAATTCTGTCCTGGTTTTCCAGGCTCCACACCAGAAACTTGTTTATTAGGGGAATCTGGTTCCTGCACAGTATATGCTTGAGTCCAGTAGCTCTGTCAGACCCAACCACTCTATAAGGTTATCATAATTTGGGAAGCTTCATAGGTTATGTGAGTATAAGTTATAAAGTATGTAATCATCATAATCAAATTATTTGACCTATGCACACATCTCAGCCAGCCAGGATGTCTCTATATCTGTTTGTGATGGCACATTAGACAATGAATTACAAATTTTTAAAAGCAATCCCATTGTTCTAGTAACATAAGCAATAGCAAGTGGAAATCATGTCTACTTCCAAATTACTGAGACTCTGTTTTGTATTTCTCATAACTTTGGAGGCATGACTTGACCACCTTGGAATCTATAAGAACTAGATAACCTTGGGAAATTTGGAAGGAATAAAGCCTCAGAAAGTAATTGGACTCCCTGCTAGTACGTGTGGGTGGGTTCTTCAGTGATTAATTAGAGAAAGAAAAAAATGTGGCTGTATATTTACTCTGTGCTAATGAAGTCACGCTAGCTGTAAAAGTGTAAAAATTCAATGTGTTTTATACTTCAGAGGACTTTTAATTGGGGCTTTAGAAGTGAGTTTGCTGCTACTTTATAGATCTTACTGTATTTTATCAGACTAACTGTAAGAGTGAATTGAAAGCTTAACTTTGAGACTATGATCTACACACCTATGTTTCTAGAATTTGAGGAAGAAATAAAATTGCCTCAGGCATGACAGTTTAAGAAAATATATCTTATCAATGACCAGAGAGAGAAGTAATTCAGAGGGAAGAGTTAGTGTTAAGAATGATCAGAAGCTTATACATGTTAATCAGCCCATAAATCACTCTTTTCTGTCACTAAAGTGATGAAAATTTATTTCTATGTGTTTTATATCTATCTATGTATTAGTTCTTGAAATTCATTTTACATTGGTTTCGCCTGTAGGAAATGGAGTGTATGGGGCTGTGGGATGGAAAGACTATAGAAATCAATAGGATGT
>JAQQAC010016209.1:72727288-72863086 GCA_029783875.1 Phataginus tricuspis
TCTTTTTCTGAGAGGTCATAAATCTGACAAATAGGTATGGTGGACTTTCAAACTTTAATTTATAAATAAAAACATGAAAATATTGTGTTTTGCATGATTTACATCTATAAAAATTATAAAAGTAACTTAATTTTACTATTGTCTCAGCCATGTAAATCCTCTATTATGAGATTCTCATTTATTCCCAGAGCTGAATTATAATGTGGATATTTGTTAATTGTGATGCCAACTTGACTCATTACTTCAACTGTTTTCATACTGTATAAAGAGTTCTAAGTATGAAACTAAAGGAGGTCCTTGAATATGTACCATAGTTCCAATTCACAGTCATATAAATATTTTAATAAGACCATTATTTGGCTAATGGGAGCAGAAAAATATTGTAATCAGTGTCATTCTTTCCTATAGGAGGGACAGACTGCTATAAATTTTGAGGGATGCTGTAAGGCATTTCTCATCAAATAGATCTTGCAATTAGATTGACAGTGACATTCATGTGGTGTTCATTCAATTTATTTAAGCAGTAAATATCACTGTTAAAAAACAATGATATCAGGAAGAGATGGGACATTGGTGAGTGTCCTAAAACAACTTGTGTGCCAATTTATACATTATCCTTATTTATACAAGTTGAATGACAATCTGGGTTGTTTTCTACAGGAATAATAAATCAAATGTCTAGAAGATGAAAATATTACTGTAAGGAAAGCTGGAAACATAGGTTCAGAAAATTCCATAGTTGGGGGATCTGAGCTAACAGCAAAAGACTATGTACCTAGGAAGGAAACATTAAACATGGAAATAAATTTCCAAAAGTTGGCTCAATGTGTGCTGACTAATAATTTTTTAATTCATTAAGTATCAACCCTGAATACTATTTATGCAAAATATTCTTAGAGTACATTATTTTAGATACTTTGTTATCTTTAAACATTACCACTATTTAAACATAGTAAATGGTCTCTGGTTATTATTTATTTAAATTGCCTAGATTGTTTGTCTTCTTTCATAATAATTAGAAAAAATGAATGACCATTGAAAGTACATCATCCCTGCTCAAAATGTTAATGCATTTATGTTTACTTTATTGCTCTGAGAAATAGTGACATTTCATGTTATCATTTTGAGCTCTTCTGTATCTCTTTAGCACCAACAATTTATTCCATAATATAATTCAACAATGAGAAAAAGCCAAGTGACCACCAGCTTGAAATCCACATTCAATTCCAACTTTGAAAGTAAATAAAATATTTTTATAAATGAATATATGTAATTGGTTTTCGGCATGCTGTCACCTATTCAGTTATTCAGACCTTGATTATACAGGTCATGGGTTATTCAGACTTGTTCACTGCTTTTTAAAATCATCATTAAAGTTTCACCTCAGGCAGAGAGAAGAAAAAAGAGCCATGACAGCCAGTTTTACTACCAGTAATCAGTTCCTGTTGGTACTGTTGCTGGGCAACTGCATCTGGGAGGTCTTTCCCTGAGCACCAGGTGAAATTTCAGCCTGGATGGGGGAGGGTAATTGACTCTGAATGAGAAAGAATTCTCAAGCAGGTCACAAGAGTGTATGTGTGGGTAAAATTACAATATTGCCAGAATATCTTGCCTGGCTTTAGTGCATCTCCATATCAATAGGTGTTTCCTAGGGGTGGAGAGAAGTGGCCCATCTCAATATCAATAGGTAACTATAAGGTTCAGCAAAGGCTTATCTGGACCAGACAGGTTGGGTAGAGCTCTCCTCTCTTCTGAAGCCAGGTCTGGAGAGATGCAGGAAACCTGTTTGTAAGAAATAAATGGGTTTCTTCCACTTTATTTCTCCCTTTGACTAATTTCAGTTTCAAAGGTATTTTGCCCCAGGATTTTCCCCCTGGGGTTACATGTGGTGGTAGTCAGCAAGACATATGAACCTAAAATCTGTCTACATTGGTGTGACCCTTGGGAGGACTGCCTCTGGAAATGGAGGGGAGGTCCCAGTGGCTGCAGCCATACAAGGTGCAGCTTCAGCTGGGAGCCCCCAAACTGTGGGTCTTCCAATTGGGGAGTCCCTAGTGGGGAATTGGTCTACAGTGAAGCACCTCCTAGAGGGGTGGGGCCTTTCCAAGAATTGGAGAAGGGTGGAGACACCAAAAGCTGCAGAATTAACCTCTGTCAGATAGGAGACAGCTTAGAAGCCCTGAATGGCTGTGTAGCAGCTGGAATTGTAGGATCTCTTTTCCTCGAGATAGTGGAAAATGACTTCAAGGAGAGAGAGAGGACTATCTTGGAGAGAGAGAGATTTTGGCAGGAGAGAGACACACTTCTGCATCGCTTGAAGGAGCTGAGTGATGCCCTGTGGGATACCCTTAAGGAAGAGAAGCAGTTTTTGAGAAGATGGGTCTAACTCCTGGAAGATTCCTTAGCAGCAGCAAGGGGAGGCAGCAGGAGAGTCGCTTTGCAGAGGGTCATAGGGGAGGAAGAGGAAAGAGCAGTGCCTTCAGCTCTGAAGATGGTGGAGGGGTGGGGCCAAGAATCAATCTGTTGCCAGGGTGACCACCTGAAGCACCAGCTTCTCCCATATTAAAGGCCCACTCTGTTGTAATTAAGAAAGTAAAAACACAACAACAGCAAGCTCCTTAGGGGGAGGAGCTGCCCCATCCCCATGTTGTGTAGCACTCCATGCTCCACCCCTCCACCAAGGATAGCTGATGGACATGAGCATCCAGTATTGGCAGAAGCCATCGGAACATCTGCCAGTATGGCTTTTGCATCTCAGGGATATGGGGGTGGAAAATATTGTTATGTCGGGTTCTGAAATGAGTAGACTGGCTTCCCTGATGACTCACCCTTCTCGCTGGCAGCAGTTGCAAAGTGCCCATCACACCTCAAGGAATTGGATGCTGCTGGATTGGCTGAGAGCAGTCATCAGGACAGTTTGGCCTTATCAGGGTGATTTACCATACTTACCCACTAACTGGAAAATGTATGCAGAGCTCTAGCAGGTGTTACATGAGCTGGGCATGAAAAATATCATCTATAATATGGGCCCCCAGAGCCCCTATGAGGAATTGTTTACTGTAGGAATGAGAAATATGCATACAGCTCCCACATCTCTCTTTGAGTCCCTTGTGACTATTCTTGCCCCCTACATAGGGCAACCCACAAATGAGGCTACTCATACTTTACCATATCTGGGGGAGGTTGAAACAATAAGAGCATGGAAGGAAGTATGGACTATGACTGAAAGGAGAGGTGCAAAGGGCTCTGTGAATGTCTGAGGACCCAGATGTGGGTTGATTTGATAAAGGCTGGGGTAGTGAAAGAAAAACTTGATGGGCAGCCCCATAGGATCTTGTTAGAACTCTCACACCACTTAAAGCCAGAGCAGTAGTTCTAGCTACTGACATCCAGGACACAGAAGCCAGAGGCAAAGACCCATGTCAGCCCTGTGCTCCTGCAAGACTTCCTAGGGGACAGTACTCAGGCTCCACATGAGCCTTCACACATACAGGATGATTATTGGGTATTGTGGTTCAACTAAGGGGAAGGTCAAGGCACCTGCCTTGGGGGATGAGGTGGGGACCAGAAGCCACATGTGGAATTAGCAATTCATTGGTCCCCTGTGAATGTACAAGGTGTCCTGGTGCTGATGAACAAAGGAGCTGAATATTCTCTGATTTATGTCAACCCTGAGTGTTTCCCCATGATCCCTTCTGTGATAGATGGCTATGGGGGTAAGACAGTTAGAGTGAAGAAAGCCCAAATCCTATTGGGAATAGAGCATTTGCCACCAAAGGAGTATATAGTGTACATTTTTCTCATCCCAGAATATATTTTGGGGGCAGATATTGTTCAGGGCCTGTGGTTACAGACTGAGTTCAGACTGAGGGTACATGTGTTAAAGGCAGTAATGAGAGGAAACACTAAGCACCCACCTGTAACTCTGTGTGTACCTAGGTGAGTGACAAATACTAAGCAGTATAAATTGCATGGGGGGCACAAGGAAATTGGAGAAACTCTACAGAAGTTGGAGAAGGTGGGCATCATAAAGCCCACTTGCAGTTCTTTTAATTCCCCAGTGTTGCCAGTGAAAAAGCCAGATGTCTCCAGGTGTATGACCTTGGACAACAGTGAACTGAATAGAGTCACAATCTCTTTGCATGCTGCTGTCCTCTCTGTAGGAGCCTTTATGGACACACTAAATCATGAACTAGTGATGTATCATTATTCTGTGGAACTTGCAAATGTTTTCTTCTCTATTGATGTAGCACTGGAAAGTCAGGAACAATTTGCCTTCACATGGGAAGGCCAGCAGTAGATATTCACTGTCTTTCCACGAGGATACATGCACAGTCCCACCATTTGTCACAGACTTGTAGCCCAGGACTTGGCCACAATGTGGAAGAAACCGCAAAAGTTGTGGATCTATCACTACCCTGATGATAGAATGCTCATGTCTGATTTTCTTGTAGATTTTGACAGACCAGTTCCTAGACTGCTGCAACATCTATAGGAGAAATAATGAGCTGTGAACAGCACCAAGGTTCTAGGAAATGGTGTGAATGTAAAATTCTTGGGAGTTGTCTTGTTGGTTAAAATTAAAGTTATTCCTGAAAAGTCATAGACAAGGTCCATGCTTTCCCTACCCCTACCACTGTGGCAGTCTTACAAGAGTTTTTGGGTCTTTTGGACTACTGGAGAGTGTTTATCCTCAACTTGGTACAAATTCTGAAGTCCTTATACCAGTTGGTATGAAAAGGCATCAGATGGGACTGGGATGAGACATGTGAAGCTGCTTTCACTGCTGCTAAGCAAGCTGTCAAGGCCATACAGGCCTTGAGTGTAATGGACTCATCAAGGCCCTGTGAGCTTGATGATCATATAACCGAAGATGGTTATGGATGGGGTCTTTGTCAGTGGCTTGAATGGACATACCAACCCATTGGAATCTGGTCAGAACTATGGAAAGGAGCAGAAGTCCAGTATACCTTGAAAGAAAAGCAAATGGCTTTTGTGTACCATGTCTTTCTGGCTATGGAAACCATCACTGGAATAGCTCTGACCAAGGTAATAACCACTTATCCCATCCAGGGTGGATGTTAGACCGGACCCATAGGCCATGGAGTGGTGTGACACAGATGCCTGTACTGGCCAACTGGGGTGCATATTTATAGCAGCATAGCGTTCTCTCTAGTAGCCCCTTAAGTGGATAACTCCAATGCTTATTGAGGCCAGTGACCTGTACCAGTTGAAAGTAGAAAGACCTTGCTTTTAAGCCATTGGTAGCCGAGAGTCCTTATCAGGTGGGAAATTGCCTATACCTGAAAATGCTTGGTACACAGACAGCTACCATCATGGAAAACTCCCAAAATGGAGGGCTGTGGCTTTCCATCCTAAGACTGAGACAATATGGATGGAGAATGGAGAGGGGAAGAGCAGCTAATGGTCTGAGTTGTGAGCAGTATGGCTAATAATCACCCAAGAGCCTTCCCCTATAGTTGTCTGCACTGACACCTAGGCTGTCTATCGGGTCTTGACCCTGTGGCTACCTACATGATACCATGCTAACTGGATGGTTTGTCAGCAGTCCCTTTGGGGACAAGAGTTGTGGCAAGACCTATGGACCTCTGGTCAGACTAAGACTGTTATTGTATATCATGTGACTGGCCATTTGTCTTTGGCATCCCCAGGGAATTATGAAGCAGACACACTGGCCCAGGTGTGTTGCCTGGAAGGAAAGCCTGCATCTGATATAGCCCAAAGGTTACATCAGCATTTGTTACACGTGGGCAAAAGACAATGTGGGCTATAGCCCATCAGTAGAGCTTTCTCTTGACCTTTGAAGAAGTCATCAGAGCCTGAAAGGAGTGACTTGTGTGTTCTAAGAGCTACTTACACTGAGTTCTTCAGCAACATGAAACAGTAGTAGAGGAGCTGATACCCCTTGTAAGTTTGCAGATAAGACTATATTGGGCCTCTGCCCATTTCAGAAGGATATTGGTATGCCATGACTTTTGTGGACACGGCTGATGGCCTGTTATTTGCTTTTCCTGCATGTTATGCAGACCAGCAAACCACCAAGCAGGGCCTAGAGTGTCTTTTCTGCCTATGGCTGGCCACAGGTAATTGAGAGCAATCAAGGGACCCACCCACTTTACTACATTACAAAAATGGGTGCAGCAATTAGAAATAAAGTGATAGTTTCATGTATCATATAAACCTACCAGGTCAGGCATGATAGAGATGTACAATGTTTTGTTGAAATATGGCCTGAAGTCAGATACCAATAGTCTATGGGGTGGTTAGTTCACTTATGGACAGTGCCATGGCATTTGAATGAGAAGCTCTGAAAAGGATCCTTGAGTCCTATGGTTATGCTAATACACATTGCTGCCTCTCCTATTCAACTGCATATGAAAACCAAAGAGGAGTTACTGAAGCCAGGGTATGGCCAGCAGAGAAATATCTTGCTGCCAGCCCCAACTGCATTAAACCCTGGAGACACTGTTGAATGGACATGGCCATGGATATTTTGACACAAGAACAAGTAATGGCTGGCCCTTCTGGCATCTTGGGGAGAAGGCCTGGAAGTTGACCTTGTGTGTATTCCTGAAGTAACAGCAGAGTGGCCCCCAAAGTTCATGGTAGTGTACCTAAAACATCCAGGAGGTAAGAGTATCTTATGGGGAAGTTTTTTTATTTATGGCCAGTGAGTATATCTCCAATAGCCCTATATATTGACCTATGTGTAACTCCCTCAGGGAGGGGTGTGAATGTCTGGTATACTAGACCAGGACAAGATGTCATTCCTGGCACTGTACTATCATAGGACCACTCTCTTACATGCATCCTACCTGATGGACAAGATTTGCCTATGCTTGTGTCACTAAAACAGTTATCTTATTGCCTTCAAGTTTATTTTATTTTACAGTCCCTCTGGTCTGGACCCATTCCCTGGATGCAGCTGCCACGTGATGATTGCTCTGAACTCCCTACCTGTTCAGCTACTGACTGTCTGTGGAATGGGCCAATTGTGGACTTTGAACCTAGCTGAATCCTCCAGCTGAGGATTATCGTGATTTTATTTCATTAGTCTGGTTACAATCCTCCAGTTTTCTCACACAGGGACCATTGTGGAATATAGGAAATGTGTAGACCGTGAGGCAAGATTTCTAAAGGGGTGGGCTATGGGTAAAATTGCAATATTTCCATAATCTTTTACCTGGCTTTAGTGCATCTACATATCAATAATTGTTTCCAAAGGGTGGAGAGAAATAGTTCATCTCCATATCAATAGGTAATTACAAAGTTGAGGGAAGGCTTATCTGGACTGGAGAGGTTGGGTGGTGCTCTCTCTTCTGCAGCCAGGTCTGAAAAGACACAAGATGACAGCTTGTAAGAAATAAACAACAGGTTTCTCCCACTTTATATCTCCTTTTGACTGATACTGGTTTCAAAGGTATATTATCCTGGGATTTTCCCTCTGGATTTATAGTATGTAAAGAAAGAATTCATTAGAGTTAGAATAGAAATAAATGGCAGCAGTATTGAAGGCAGCTGAAAGAATGAAAATGCAGAGTTTTAGGAAGAAAAATCACTGAACATTGGTTTGGTTTAGGTCATATTCCCTTGACATCTCTTAAAACTAGGGTCACTTGGTGTGGGTAAATTGGCAATATTTCCAGAATCTCTCCCCTATGATCTGCATATCAATAGGTGTTTCCAAGGGCTGGAGAGTAGTAGTCCATCTACATATCAATAGGCAATTACAAGGGCATGGGAGGACTTATCTGGACCAAAGAGGTTGGGTGGCGCTCTCTTCAGCTTCAGCCTGATCAAGGAAGAAATGGGGGTGACTGCTTATGAGAAATAAATGGGTTTCTCAATTTTATTTCTCCCTTTGATTTCAGTTTTGAAGGTATTTTTGCCCCAGGATTTTCCCCTTGGAGTTACATTAGTCCCCTGTCTGTTTGGATCTGCAATGTGTGGAGACTAGCCTCTACCACCTTGGGATTTGGGAAGCCATGGAGCATGGGATGGAGTGGGGTTATTACGTTCTGAGAACTTCTCAAAGAAAGGAGATTTTCAGGCAGGTTACTGCAGCTGAAATTCCATCTGGGTAACACAGGCAATGGGAACTTGTAGGCCCAAGTCTGAGCTCTCAGTAGTCTTTCCCTACTTATTAGGAGCAAAGCAGAAACTAAGTGAAGACGGGAATAGAATGAAATAGCAAAGAAACAAAGATGCCTACCACTGGAAAAGCACAGAGAGATAAAATTCATTTAAGTTAAGTGTGAAAAGCTTTATTTAAAGTTATGCACTCAAAGAGAGAAAAAGTGTAGGCTTCCTCAGAGAGTAGGTATACTGAAAGGTTGGGAATTCCCTCTTTCAAGGATTTTTCAAAGGGCCAGGAGGTATAAACTTGTCAAGTGGTCTCAAGATGCTTATCGCTGGTGAGAGACACCATGTCTCCTCTTCTCTATTATCGGACCTCTGAGTAATTCTGCAAAATTAACTTGACACAAGAAATTTACGGATCCAGTTCCTCTCCAGGATAGCAGCTTCCCTCTAGGAACATATCAATTAACACCACCTGCCCTGCCTCCAAGGTGGGCTGATTTATTATCTGTTTGTAAAGAATATATTAGGAATCTTATTTCCTAATTTCCTGGCTTTTAAAGTAGAATCTTAGCCTTAAGATGGAATGCCTCTTGTTATATTGTTTATATCTCTGCTTTTTTGGAAAGTTAATCATGATTCTTGTCTCAGGTCCCTGACCTATATCAATCCTACAGAGGAGAAATTGTAGTGCTTTGCAGAGATACAGACTGTGGTTATTAGCAGATTTTATTAATCTATATTAAAGATCTCTTTCATTAGAAAAAAGAAATGACTCAAAGTTGAAATTATATACATTTATATATATTCTATACAACTTTTCTTACTATTTTATACATGTTATATATATATGTATATATAATGTATATGTTATATACATTATGATGCATTTATTATATACATATGTATGTGATATATATATATTAAAGTAAATCTTACCAATGTATATGATAAAAAGTGTAGTTATTTTCTCTTTATGATTTTTATTTTTACACTTAAGATATGAAGTCTTTTTATTGGAAGAATTTATAACATTGAATACAGCACTCCCATACACAGATGTGTCATGGAAACAAACGCTTAATGAAGCAATGTTTACCTTTATTATGTGTTATACTTAGATATTTCTATCCTTGTTTGTGCATATTTCCTATTTTTAAACATACATTAAACTTAACTAAATTTATGTAATGACTTATCAGTCTCAACTCTGGTTAAGAAACCGGTCATTTGACTTGACAGGGTATCTTGACATTGAATTCCTCTAGGTAACTATCAATTGTGCAGAACACATTTCCTACCCCTGACAATACCTAGATTATTGTCATTGTTTACTAAAAGCAGATGAACTGCTTTTTAGTTTATTCATAATATTCTGTTATTTAGTAATTAAAAAATACTAGAGTATCTTCTATATTATTCCCCAACCTACTGATTTGTAGAGAGGAAGATTGAATTCATTTTAAAAACTCAAAATCTCTTCTACTAAAATTTTGCTTGCAAAGTATTTCTCTGGATCTGAACTGTAATGATGCAATTCAAATTGAAGATAACATGAAAACCTTTTCTAGATTTCGTAGAGCAGCTGAAGTTGGTTTCCAAGCATACATAGAAACTGATATTGAACAGAAAGTAGAAAAGAAAAAGGGAAGGGGAGAGGAAGAGAGAAGCAATCCAATAAAACTTTAGTCCTTCAAATAATTGTAGTGCTTTATTCACTATATATCATTATTTTTAATGGGTGGTATATTTACCAGTTGGGAGAAAAAAAGGAATGGAGTTTGGATGAAATAAACAAATACCTGAGAGTGATAAGAACCTTATAAATTTATTTTTGAAATGGATTTAAATTTAAGGTGAATTCTGGATTGAAAGCTCATGAGTTTGTTAGGCAGAAAATTAGATATGAGCAGGTAGAAGGATAATAGGCCATAAAGTCCACTAAAAAGGACTCAAAGAGTTAACCAGATAATGCTAGAGAGCCAGAAAGGACTCACAGAGTTGAGTTACTTAGTTGAAATTCTAAAGGCAAGGAATCACATAGAATTTCCACATATTACCCACATAAAAAACTATCAGAGCACAGCCCATGTCTTCATTGTATCAATTAGATCATGCCATTATAAAGTCTACTTAGCCTGCAAAAAGGTCAAGCTTATTCTTTAATACAACCTATACTTTGTTTTTCCCTCTTCCTCCAGCCCCTAATCAAGTAATTTTGTAACCAGGGCAGGAGACAGACCTTGGAATTATAAACAAACTTATGTAGACAAAGAATGCTGAAGTCCCAAACCAACATAGTCACCTAAAAATATCCTATTCTTAAGAGAAGACCTCAGAGGAATTATGAATCACCTGTATACATCATGCCTTATCCTGACCCTTAACCAAAAAATTCCCATAAAACCCCAGACCCTACACTCTTAAGCATACCTCCTCTCTGAGGTCGCCAATACTTGCCTTTCTTCAAGTGTGTCACTCTCTCATCATATTCAGGTAAATATGAAGGGGCTATTGAAAGCTCTGATCTGGGGCTTTCAAGTTCCTATCGCCTGGGTGACCCAGACAGAACTGTGGCTATACAATCATACTCCTTAATACCCTGACTTAAAATCTCTTTTCTTTTTCTCTGGGAAGTTCTCAGAACATAATCTCACTCCATCCAGTGCTCTGAAGCTCCCCCAAATCCTGGGGTGGTAGGGCCTTTGTTCCCCCACCATGCAGATTCAAGTGGACATTGGACACCATGTGAAATTGGTTTTAGGTGTTGGCAAAGGATTAGCTGTATGCCGAGCAGCAGTTCAATGAGCTTCCTTGCCCGCCCTCTATTTTTCCTTTTTTGCTTTATTCAAGTAAACCTGCCTTTGTCTATCTTGACTCTGGCCCACTCATCCCTTGGAGTATATTTGAATAAAACTTTCATTCTGTTTTACTACTTTGTTTCTGCCCTTCAATTCATCTCTATGATGACCATGCACACAAGAAAATTTCATATTAGTTTTGATTTCATATATTTTTCTCTGTTGTCAAATGTTTTGCCTCAAATTTTATTTTTGAACATATATAATAAGACTATGGTTAAAGAGTTTGTTTCTCTCACATTTTTAAAATAGTAAAATAAAATGTACTCTTACTATAGGTATTATATGACCCCAAAGATGATTCTCCTTTATTTGGAGTCTTTTAATGCTCTACTTCTGAAAAATTATGTTTTCCCTAATAAAATATTTTTGTGTGTAAAGCAATTATTCAGAGGCTGTTCTTAAATTTGACATATCAGAGTATAAAGTCATAATTTGCTCCTCAGAACCAGACTACTGAAGTTGAATTCAACCATCTCTGTATGCATAAAGCAGAAAGTGACCATCATGGAAAGATTTTAACTTATTCCAAGTATCTGCTAACCAATACATTATTTCCCACGTCAAACTATATATATTGCATAAAAACCAAACCAATATAGCTATTTTTGGTTATTGTTATAAAGTAACACTTCTTGAATAACTATTACATATCAGGGACTTCTAGATATTCTAAAAATCATCTTTATTGAAATATACACTTTTTATTGTGTGTAATACTGCTTTAAACATGCAGCCTGATGACTTCTGGTATATGTGTAAACCTGCGTAACCATTACACCCATCAAGATGCAGAACACTTCTGTACCACAAAAAGTTCCTTCCTGCCTCTGTGCAGTCTCTACACTCCCACTACAAATAAGCACTGATGTGACTTTCATTGCTAAGGATTCGTTTTGCTTGTTCTAAAACTTCATATAAATGTAATGTGTATCAGTAAGTGTTTATTTATTTTTCCTAGTAATATTACATTGTTTGAATATGCCATAATTTCTCAAATATTCAATCGTTAACGGACATACAGAGTGTCCCAGTTGTGGCTATTTTTTATAGCTGCTTTTATAATTTTTGTCTTAGTGATTAGTGTTTTTGTGGACACATTTTCATTTGTTTTGGTTAAATATAAAGGAGTTGAATCTTTGGATAATAAAGTAGGTTAATAATAAATTTCCAAGAAAATGGATTTTTTTCCAAATTGGTAATAACATTACTACCCACTCCCAGCTGTATATGAAGGTACCATTTACTGCATATATTCATGTTGATATTTGGTATTGTCAGTCTTTTATTTTTCTATTCTGATGCTCTGTGAAGTAATATTAAATTCACATAGCAGTTTGAATTTACAGTTTCACTAATATTAATGATATTGAGTACCTGCTCATGTACCTAATGTCCTTAAGTATATCTCTAGTAAAGTGTCTATTCAAATCTTTTACATTTTCTTCAATGGAATTTTTCACAGCTTTTGAGATATAATTTGCCTACTATGCAACAAACCATTTAAAATGTATAGTTAGTTCGATGGTTTTGTGTATTTCATAGTTGTGCAGCCATCACCACAACGAATTTTAGAAAATTTTCATTATGACTTCCCCTAAAAATTCATACCTATTAGCAGTTATTCCCTATTCCTCCAAATACTCCATCCCTAAGAAATGACTAATATACTTTCTGTCTATATTTAAGATTTGTTTATTCTGGGTATTTCATATAAATGAAATCATAGAATATTTGCTCCTTTATGACAGGCTCCCTTTACTTAGCAAAACACTTTGGAGGTTCATCCACATTGTAACATGCACCAGTGCTCCATTTATTTTTATAGATGAATAATATCCTATTGTATATACCATATTTTGTTTAATCACTCATCAATTAATAGACAATTGAATTGTTGCCACTTTTTGACTGGTATGAATAATATATCTATGAACATTCATGTACAAGATTCTATTTTAACATATATTTCCTATTTTCTCAATTGTATACTTACAGTGAAATTTTTGGGTCATATGATATCTCTGTATTTAACTTTTGAGGAAATGCCAATTTTTTTCTAAATCAGTGACACCACCTTATATTCACACCAACACTGTATGAAGGTTCAAACATCTTCACTTCCTTGTCAACATTTGTTGTAGTCTCTCTTTTTTATGTTACCCTTCCTAGTAGATATGAAGTGCTATCTCATTATGGTTTTGATCTGCATTCTCCTGATGGCAAATATGTAAAGCATTTAAAAAATATTTTTATTTTAGATCTGTATATTTTCCTTGGAGAACTGTTTACTCAGAGCTTTTGTTCATATTTTAATTGGGTTATTGCCTTTAAACTATTTAGTTTAACCATTCTTTATATGTTATAGATAAGACCCTTATCAGACATATGATTTTCAAATATTTCTGCCATTACGTGGATTGTATCATCACTATCTTTACAGTATCATTCCTGGAAAATTTTTTTAACTTTAAAATTTTCGTGAAATTCAATTTTATTTTTTATTTTGATCTCCATTTATTTACCTTTTTAAAATTTATTATTGTAGAATCAAATTCAACAACTTTTATTCTTTTTAAAAGTTTAATATGCTGCCCCATTATTTCATCTCAGTGAAGGTCAATTTTCAGTGTATATTTTAAAATTCAACTTTACTGAGGCAATAATTTACATAAAACAAAATTACACATATTTTCAGCATATAGTAAAATTAGTTTTCACACTTGAAAGATCTCTTTGTACCACATCCAACCCAGTTAACCACTTAAATGGTTTCAATAAATAAAAATCATTTGTATCAGTCCTAAATCTTTATATAAATGGAATAATGCAAAAGGTATTTTATAACTGCCTTCTTTGAACATAACATTTTTGAGATTCATCCATGTTTTTTTATGTATCAGTGTTGATTCATTTTTACTGCCTGGTGGTTATGACTACAGCAGTTTCTTTTTCCAGTCACCTTTTGCTGGTCATTTAGTTTCCAGTTTTTTGTTATTGTGAGTAAAGTATCTGTAAACATTAGTGCATATGTATTTTGTAGGTGTTTACACATTTTTTAATCAGGTGGAGTATAAGACTTTTTATATATTCCATATATTAGATATTTGTCTTATTTTTTATATGTATTTACATTTGTGAGACAATTGTAGCCTTGGAAAACATTGACAAATACTCTTATGGAGAATAAATGCTCATATAGAAAGTATTTCTAGCAAAGAAAACCCCAATTCAATATGAAATTTCCTACTTAGTGGAAGTAACTCTGAAAGGTAATTATTAGGGTTGATAGGAAAAGGGAAACAGGGAGGAATAAAGATGCCAGAATGAGATAAAAAATGAATTAAGTATATTCCTACTACTCCACCATTTTTCCTGTGTTTTTTGATCCAAATGTTCATTATAAACTCATTTATCTGAATACAAGTTCTATTTATGTCATCATCTCTAATACTACTGCCTTTTGACACCTTTTTTATTATCCATTTTTTTGTTATGATATCATTAATATATAATCATATGAGCAACATTGTGGTTACTAGAATCCCTCCCTTATTAAGACCCTACCACATATCTCATTACAGTCACTGTCCATCAGCATAGTAAGAAGCTATAGAATCATTACTTGTCTTCTCTGTGCTATACTGCCTTCCCCGTGTCCCCCCCACATTATGTGTGTTAATCATATTGCCCATTAATCCCCTTATCCCTCCCTTCTCACCCACTGTCCCCAGTCCCTTTTCCTTTGGTAAGTGTTAGTTCATTCTTAGATTCTGTGAGTTTGTTTTTGTTTTGATCCTTCAGATTTTGCTTTGTTGTTATACCCCACAGATGAGTGAAATCATTTGATACTTGTCTTTCTCCACTTGGCTTATTTCGCCAAGTATAATACCCTCTAACTCCACCCATGTTATTGCAAATGGTAGGATTTCTTTTCTTCTTATGGCTGAATAATATTCCATTGTATATATGTACCACCTCTTCTTTATCCATTCATCTACTGATGGACACTGAGTTTGCTTCCATTTCTTGGCTATTGGAAATAGTGCTGCAATAAACATAGGGGTGCATAGGTCTTTTTGAATAGCATTGTGCATTCTTAGGGTAAATTCCTAGGAGTGGAATTCCTGGGTCAAATGGTATCTCTATTTTTAGTTTTTTGAGGAACATCTATACTGTTTCCACAATGGTTGAACTAATTTACAATCCCACCAGCAGTGTAGGAGGGTTCCCCTATTTCCACATACTCGCTAGCATTTGTTCATCTTTTGGATGTTGGCCATCCTACCTGGTGAGGTGACACCTCATTGTGGTGTTAATTTGCATTTCTCTGATGATTAGCGATGTGGACCATCTTTTCATGCACCTGTTGGCCATCTGAATTTCTTCTTTGGAGAAGTGTCTGTTCAGATCCCCTGCCAATTTTTTTAATTGGGTTATTTGCTTTTGAGTGTTGAGGCATGGGAGCTCTTTATATATTTTGGATGTCAATACCTTATCTGATATATCATTCATGAATATATTCTCCCATGGTGTAGGATGCCTTTTTGTTCTACTGATGGCGTCCTTTGCTATTTGGAAGCTGTTTAGCTTGATGTAGTCCCACTTGTTCATTTTTGCTTTTGTTTCCCTTGCCTGGGAGATATGTTCATGAAAATGTTGCTCATGTTTATATTCAAGAGAGTTTTGCCTATGTTTTCTTCTAAGAGTTTTATGGTTTCATGACTTACATTCAGGCCTTTGATCAATTTCGAGCTTACATTTGTATATGGAGTTAGACAATAATCCAGTTTAACTCTCTTACATGTAGCTGCCCAGTTTTGACAACACCAGTTGTTGAAAAGGCTGTCATTTACCAATGGTATATCCATGGCTCCTTTATCATATTAATTGACCATATATGCTTAGGTTAATATCTGGACTCTCTATTCTGTTCTGTTGGTCTATGGGTCTGTTCTTGTGTCAGTACCAAATTTTCTTGATTACTGTGGCTTTGTAGTAGAGCTTGAAGTTGGGAAGCATAATTTCCCCTGCTTTGTTCTTCCTTCTCAGAATTGCTTTGGCTATTTGGGGTCTTTTGTGGTTACATATGAATTTTAGAACTATTTGTCCCAATTCGTTGAAGAATGCTGTCAGTATTTTATAAGGATTGCATTGAATCTGTAGATTGCTTTAGGCAGGATGGCCATTTTGACAATATTATTCCTACCCAAGAACATGGGATGAATTTCCATTTATTGATATCTTCTTTAATTTCTCTCAAGAGTGTCTTGTAGTTTTCAGGTAGAGGTCTTTCAGTTCTTTGGTTATGTTTATTCCTAGGTATTTTATTCTTTTTGATGCAATTGTGAATGGAATTGTTTTCCTGATTTCTCTTTCTGCTACTTCATCATTAGTGATAGGAATGCAACAGATTTCTGTTTTAATTTTGTGTCCTGCAACCTTGCTGAATTCAGACATTAGATGTAATAGTTTTGGAGTGGATTCCTTAGGAATTTTTATGTACAATATCATGTCATCTGCAAACAGTGACAGTTTGACTACTTCATTATCAATTTGGATGCCTTTTATTTCTTTATTTTGTCTGATTGCCATGGCTAGGACCTCTAGTACTATGTTGAATATAAGCAGGGAGAGTGGGCATCCTTGTCTTGTTCCCCATGTTAGAGGAAAAGCTTTTAGCTTTTTACTGTTGAGTATTATGTTGGCTGTGAGTTTGTCATATATGGCCTTTGTTATGTTCACGTAGTTGCCAACTATACCCATATCATGAATTTTTACCATGAATGGGTGTTGAGTTTTGTCAAATGCTTTTCCGCATCTATGGAGATGGTTGTGGGATTTTTGTTCTTTTTATTTATATAGTGGATGATGTTGATGGATTTTTGAACATTGTACCATCCTTGCATCCCTGGGATGAGTTCCACTCGATCAAGATATAAGATCTTCTTGATGTATTTTTGAATTCATATTGCTATTATTTTGAGTATTTTTGCATCTATGTTCATCAGGGATATTGGTTTGTAGTTTTCTTTTTTTGTGGTGTCTTTGCCTGGTTTTAGTATTCGAGTGATGCTGGCCTCATAGAATGCGTTTGGAAGTATTCCCTCCTCTTCTGTTTTTTGGAAAACTTTAAGGAGAGCGGGTATTATGCCTTCTCTAAATGTCTGATAAAATTCAGTGGTGAAGCCATCTGGTATGGGAATTTTGTTCTTGGATAGTTTTTTGATTACTGATTGAATTTTATTGCTGGTAATTGGTCTGTTCAGATTCTCTGTTTCTTCCTGGGTCAGTCTTGGAAGGTTGTATTTTTCTAGGAAGTTCTCCATTTTTCTAGGTTATCCAGGTTTTTAGTATATAATTTTCATAGTGTTCTCTAATAATTATATTTCTGTGGTGTCTGTAGTGATTTTTCCGTTCTCATTTCTAATTCTGTTTACGTGTGTAGACTCTTTTTTTCTTGATACATCTGGCTAGGTGTATATCTGTTTTGTTGTTTTTCTCAAAAAAAACAGTTCTTGGTTTCATTAATTTTTTCTATTGTTTTATTCTTCTCAATTTTATTTATTTCTTCTCTAATCTTTATTATGTTCCTCCTTCTACTGACTTTGGGCCTCATTTGTTCTTCTTTTTCCAGTTTCAATAATTGTGCATTTAGACTATTCATTTATGACTGTTTTTCATTCTTTAAGTAGGCCTAGATTGCTATATACATTCCTCTTAGAACTGCCTTATCTGCGTCCTACAGACGTTGGGGTGTTGCACTGTTGTTTTCATTTGTCTCCATATATTGCCTGATCTCTGTTTTAATTTTGTCATTGATCCATTGATTATTTAGGAGCATGTTGTTAAGACTCTATGTGTTTGTAAGCCTCTTTGTTTTCTTTTTACAATTTATTTCTAGTTTTATACCTTTGTGATCTGAGAAGTTGGTTGGTAAAATTTCAATCTTTTTGAATTTGCTGAGGCTTTTTCGTGGCCTAGTATGTGTTCTATTGTGGAAAATATTCCATGTGCACTTGAGAGGAGTGTGTATCCTGCTGCTTTGGGTATAATGTTCTATAGATGTCTCTTAAGACCATCTGATATAATGTGTTGTTCAGTGCCTCTCTGTCCTTACTTATTTCCTGTCTGGTTGATCTGTCCTTTGGAGTGAGTGGTGTGTTGAAGTCTCCTAAAATGAATGTATTACTTTCTATTTCCTCCTTTAATTCTGTTAGTATTTGTTTCACATATGTCGGTGTTCCTGGGTTGGGTGCATATATATTTATAATGGTTATATCCTCTTGTTGGATTGACTCCTTTATCATTATGTAATGTGCTTTTTTATCTCTTGCTACTTTCTTTGTTTTGAAGTCTATTTTGTCTGATACAAGTACTGCAACCCCTGCTTTTTTCCTCCTATTATTTGCATGAAACATCTTTTTCCATCCCTTCACTTTTAGTTTGTGTATGCCTTTGGGTTTGAAGTGAGTCTTCTTGTGGCAGCATATAGATGGGTCTTGCTTTTTTACACATTCTGCAGCTCTATGTTTTTTGATTGGTGAATTCAGTCCATTTACATTTAGGATAATTACTGATAGATATGTACTTATTGCCTTTGCAGGCTTTGGACTCATTGTTACCAAAGGCTCAAGGGCAACTTCCTTACCATCTGGCATATTACCTTAACTCACTTATTGCATTATTATAAACACAGTCTGATGATTCTTTTTTCTCTCCTTTATTTTTCTTCCTCTTCCACTCCTTATATGTTAGTTGTCATATTCTGTACTCTTTGTGTATTCCTTGACTGACTTTGTGGGTAGTTGATTTAATTTTGCATTTAGTTAGTATTTAGTTGGTCTACTTCCTTTGCTGTGGTTTTCTTTTCTCTGGTGACAGGTATTTAGCCTTAGGCATACTTCCATCTAGAGCAGTCCCTTTAAAATACACTGTAAAGATGGTTTTTGGAGGTGAATTCCCTCAACGTTTTCTTATTTGGGAATTGTTTAATGCTTTCTTCCAATTTAAATTATAATGTTGCTGGGTAGAGTATTCTTGGTTTGAGGTTCTTCTGCTTCATTGCATTCAATACATCATACCATTACCTTCTGGCCTGTATGGTTTCTGTTGAGAAGTCTGATGATAACCTGATGGGTTTTCTTTTGTGTGTGATTTTTTTTTTGTCTGGCTGCTTTTTATACTCTGCCCTTTTTCTTGATTGCCATTTTAATTATTATATGTCCTAGTGTTGTCCTCCTTGTGTCCCTTGTGTAGGCATATCTGTGGACTTCTGTGGCCTGAGAGACTATTTCCTTCCCCAGACTGGGGAAGTTTTCAGCAATTGTTTCTTCAAAGACACTTTCTCCTTTCAAGGATCAGCCTCTGGGTTAATCCCATAAACTGCTGTGGAAGGGCAGCCCTCGGGATGGCCTGGGAACTGGCAGTGGTTGCAGGCAGGTGGTGTGGCTTCTGTCTCAAGAATAAAGCCCCTTGGTGGATCCCAGTCTTAGCACCCATCTCTGCTCTCTGTGCCTGTCAGCCACATGCAGGGAGAACCTCTGTGTTAAGCTTTGAAGTTGGTGTAGGCAAGGTGGCCCTCCAGGCAGTCTGCAGTAATGGCAGGGACAGCCGGTTTGTGTACCAGGGTTGGTGCAGAGGAAGGAACAGCAGGCTGCTTAGATCATTGAGGGGCCTTGGGGCTGTGTTGCCAAACAGGGGGATAAGGTGCCTGAAGCTCCTGAAAGTTTCCATACTGCTGGGCTGGGTGTGCCTATATGATTTTGTTCACCTGTTCCTTCTCTTAAACCCTTGCCTCTGTAAGACTTTTAAAAAACCTGCTTTTCTTTTGTCCCAGGGCAGCAGGTTGTGGGAACTTGTTCACAGTCTTAGTCTCAGACTTTGATTTTAAGCTCCTCTAATCTCCAGAGCACCATGCAATGTGTGTCTGTGCTCCTGGGGTAGATTTCTACTGCTGGATATTTAGCAGTCCTGTGCTTCCACTCCCTCCCTGCTCTGATTCTTTTCCTCCCTCCAGTGAGCTGGGGTGGGGGGAGTGCTCCAATCCCACCAGGTCGTGGCTTTTTACTTTACCCTTTTCCATGAGATGTTGACTTCTCCCAGATGTAGACTGGCTTGTGTACTGTTACTTCTGGTCACTCTTCTGGAATAGTTGTATTTGCTGTATTTTCAGAATATATGTGGTTTTTGGAGGAGATTTCTGCCTCACTACTCACACCACCGTCTTTTCCTTCTCCCATTTTGACTCCTTGTGTAACAAGGCGACAAAATGGTAAGTGCTTCTCCTAGTACAAAGAAAATAACATGTATTTACAACATAACTTTGCCAGTGAGTGAGGATGGTACCATATTGCGGAGTCAAGATGTGTACTTTAAACTCAGAGATACTGCAATTTTAATTTGAGCTCTGCTACTCTCATATGTATGACTTTGTGCAGGATACTTGATATCTCTAAGCATCTAACCTATAAAACAGGGTTGTTACAGAATTTCAAAAGGCATGTTTATGATTTGCTTAGCTATTTTGATATATGATCATTGCTAGCATCTCCTTGTTTGTGGGGATTATTTTATAATAAATAGTATAACTGTATATGCACATAATTGAACCACAAGCTGAGAGGGTTCAGAATGTCCCAGATATTGCCTCTGACCCTATACTTCTTGCAAGGCTATTAGTATATCATCATCAATTTAGAAACCTGAATAACTAGATGGCATACTGAATTTGTTCCTTTTTTCTGATATTTTCTCATTAAGGATTGTCAACTTTCCTGTCCTCTCACTTTATCTCTAAATAAAAGCCTCTCATTTGCTCTCCTAAAAAAAAGTATTGTCAATTTTCTTATACTTTGAAGCTCCTTGAGAAACTGGATTTATCTCCATAGCAATAACATCAAGTTATTCATCAATAGCATCATGCAATGCAGTCATTTCACTCATGATTTGTTCTCTTAGAATATGAGACTCGATACATCACTGTAACCTCTTTTATTTATATAGTATCATTTTGAGAATATTAAGGTTTGTATATTTTATTGTTTATTTTCCATATTTTACCCCTGGAATATAAGCCCCATGTATCCAGGATCATGTCTATTGTTATTTTCTTTGTCTGCCCAGCACTAACACAGTGTCTATTGTTTAGAATCAGCTTAAAACATCTTTCTGATAAGAATAAATGACTTAATGCCATGACCCAGAGTTCATGATGGAAAAATATATTGGGTAGTGTTTATAATGCCTCATGAACTTTATGAAGAAGAATAAATTCAAATGGAGAAAAACACATCAGTTTCCCTTGCAAAAGCTATATGCTTCTTCTTTAAAAACTTTTATGCAAACTTGCTCCTCAAGGCAATCTGAAAAGGCACACAAAGATCACATTTAAAATACTTCCACTTTGCTCTCAACATATATTCAATAACAAGGAAACATTCTTATTATTTCTCAATCAGTTCTTTCCGGTGAAATTAATACTGAATTGTTTCTTTCCTCAGAAGAAAACTATAAATGTATGGGCTCATATCCACCCTTCAGTAAGCCTTTTGGAGGGAAAAATGGCCTAAATTCCTGAACTGTTGGAAGAGAGGCAGGGAGTACTGGTGTTGATAAAAATGTTAGGTAGGTACAAGAACTATGAAGCAATGCCAGACTCTAGTTCGAAAGTACTCTAGAGAAAAATCCTCTGAATATGCTGTTGAAAAATCACCTATTATTTTATCAGTGGAGCCACATCATCTCTTTCCTGTGACCTTAGGCCACTTATTTATTTTTTCCTAAGCCATAATTATTTGTATTACAGACTCCCATAAAGAATGAGAAAACATTTGGCTGTTTTTAGGAAATATGCTGAGCATAATAAAGAACTACCTGTCATTTTAAACATTGATTTTACCTATTGCCAATGCTTACCAAACCTTTTGTGCCTGAACTGAGCTTCCTGTTTTTATTCCTCATCTATGCCAAACCTAACAGGTTGGTAGCATCTGGTTTACCCTTTTAATCTCAACCCTCAAATATTATCTTATGACTGTTGCTATATGAGTCAATCAATGACACCAATGAAGTTGTGTCAGTTATCTCAATAGATACTGTCCTCTATAGCTGGTATTTACACATTATAAAGTCAACTAGTTATGGCTCTGTTAAGGGGGTGGTGAGAAATAAATGGTGGTAAAAATTAATTAAACTTCCTTGGTTTCAAGCATGAGTAAGCTTCCTTTGCCATAAGATAGGGCATTAGCATCATTAAATATGTTGGCAGTACTTATCAGTGATATTTTTAACACAGAGTTTTTGGCTTTTCATCTGGTTCAAGCATGAAGATAGTAGTATCAAATACTTTCCCCAAAACTCCCCAAATTTCCTATATTCCCTAAGAATACTTCAACCATTTTTAACCTTTTTTCCATTGATGTTCTTAAGATTTCTCTAATTTTATATTTTCTTGATTCTTCACTTATCTCCACTACTTCTTTCCTAACTCTCTTCATCCCTTTCTATCAATAATTACACAACTTCTCCAAGTTGAGAAATGAAAACAATAACAAAAATATTGTCTCCATCCTCAATGCATTAAATGTACATTTTATTTATCTTCTTTTTATCAGCACATATATCAAAATATATATTTATTTCACTTTAAGATAAAATATTCACCCATGAGATTCTTAATTTAGCCTTTATCACACTTATTGATATTCCTGCCTCAGAAGTCAGCTTAAAAATCCTAAATACGAGTTAAAAAGCCTATTCTCAGTATTCAACACATTAAATCTGGAATATATTATCCTGATGACCACCGACTTCTTGAAAATTTATTCTCTTTTGCTTCAATGACTGTTTGTTACTCAGTTTCTTATTTCACCTCTTAGTTTCATTGTTCACCTGCTCCTCTTCATCCAATCTTCCCTTATATGAAGGCTGTTCTTAACATACCGCCACAAAACCTTTTCTTGACTCCTACTACCAACCTGGGTGGCTTAAGCCACTCTTGAAATCGCAGCTGTCACATTTTGGTTATGAAACCACATCTCCAATCCTGAACTGTGTTATGAGATCCTGCTGTACATTCTCAATTGCTTCTGGCAACTGCCACATTGATATTTAGATTTCAACATTTCCAAATCCAAATGTATATCCTTCTCACAAATTGATGATTTTTATTGTGTGTGTTTGTAGAACCAAAATCTTCAAAGAGCAAAGAGAGTTACAATAAAGTATTAAATATCTAATTGATACCACACATATGGCATTTAATTTTTCTTAATAAAATGTTTATGAGGTATATAATAT
Organism: Phataginus tricuspis; assembly: GCA_029783875.1. Classification (NCBI taxonomy): domain Eukaryota; kingdom Metazoa; phylum Chordata; class Mammalia; order Pholidota; family Manidae; genus Phataginus; species Phataginus tricuspis. The sequence goes on from JAQQAC010016209.1 coordinate 72,750,550, forward strand.
TCTCCTTTTGCAAATAAGGGATATGACCAACATATTTTATAACTTTCTTATATTCATATGACATTAGGTGTCAGATTCACAATTTGAAGTTATTCCCCTGTACTACTTTCCATTTTACCATGCTAACTCCTAGTTGTGAGACAGGGACTATGGGTGTAGTCAGAATAGGGTGAGGGCCTCCGGAAAAAGCAAGGGAGAATATTTGCAGTCAGAGCAATGTAATTCATGCATGGAAACCCCCTACCAAAACTCTGTGTTAAACATTAAGCTCTAGAGTCATTCTTCAGTAAGATAAGTTGGTGTTCCCCAGATAAAGAAGAGTACCCCATGTTGTTATTATGCTAACCACTTGTAAGATTCACTTTAGCATGCTAAAAGGCCCAGGACCAACTGGGCAACTAATTTAGCATGCAGACCCAGCTGTAAACAACATAGTGAAAGGCAGGGAAGATTCCACCTTAAAGATAAGATTGCATTTTAACACCCAGGAAGTTTGGGAAGCAGAATTCTAAACTTACTCTTTAGCAAACAAACAATACCTCAGCCCACCTTCGGAGCTGGGCAGGCTGCCTTTTGATATGCTCCTAGACAAGGACTCAGGTGTTCCGGAGAGAAATTTGGGGGGCGGAGTTCCTTGTGTTAAGTTAATTCGGGTGTTCAGACACACATGGCAGTTCCACACCCCTAAACCTTTTTTTCATGTTCTCGAAAAATCCTAATCTGCCTATAAAACCCCTAGACAACGCAGCACACCGGACTCTCTTGTCCCCTCCTGGTGTGAGCCGGGAGCTCTGTCCTTTCACTTTATTTCTAAATAAAAGCCTGTACCTTGCTCTCCTACCTTGACTGTTTATGAAGCTCATTCTTCGGCTTCGTGAACAGGAACCCCAGCATCAGTTGTACACAAAACTTTGGAGTTTATTTTAGTCTTTTCTCTTTTTTAAGCCTCTTTCCCTTAAATACGTATTTTACAGGCCTTTGGAAGTTTAGCTTTAAAATTTCTCCTATATCTATTCTTCTTCTCATTTTCAATACTATGGCTAATTCCCTAATATAAGCCCTCATCATTTCTTAACTTGACTGCCACAGTGACCTGCTAAACTGCTCTCCTGTTTTTTAAAGTCTCATTTCATATGACCACTAATATTATCTTTAGAAAACTGTCCATTGTATATATCAGTATATTGCTACAATTTGCCTGAAGAGGAAAATCAGAAGATGGTATATTCAAGGTTACCCATGCTCTGTTATCAACATAACTATCCAAGTGCTATATATTTATTTTTGCTTTTACTAAACCTATACCAGACTATTTGTACTACTCAAAATGGGAGGGGCTTCCCTTTTTACACACCCTTGTCTTTGTTCATACATTTTCCTATGCTTCTAAGGTCCTTTTCCTTGTAAAAAAATTGATGCAAATCTAGAAACAGACTCATTTATATATATGGCCAGTGAATTTTAAGCAAAAGTTTAAAGCAACTCAATGGAGAATCAAGCATTTTCATTGAATGGTGCTCAAAAAATGGGATATCCCTATCCAAAATAAGTCAAACTTTATAGAAAGCATGTGTATCTATACACACTGGTTCAAAATGGTTCATTGACATAAATGCAAAATCAAAAACTAGGCAACTTAGAGAAGAAAACATAAGAGAAAAATCTTTGTGACTTTGCATTAAGAAATACTGTAACTCTGGGGGTGGAAATATTTTCCTAGCCCAGGGAAAAATATCTTTGAAACCAAAATCAGTCAAAGGGAGAAATAAAGTGGGAGAAATAAATTTATTGCTTAAAGTAATCATCCACTTCTGCTTGTCTGTGTCTCTTGTGACTTGGTTCCAAAAAGTGACCCCATCCAACCTCTCTGGTCCAGATATGCCCTTGCTCCCTCTTGTAATTACCTATTGATATGGAGATGGACTACTTGTCTCCACCCCTTAGAAACCTATTGATATGGAAATGCACTAAGGCCAGGTGAGAGATTCTAGAAAATTGCAATTTTACCCACAAAATATTCTTAGTTACTTAACCAAAAGCATACTCCAAAAGAATAAAAATAGATAAATTGTACACTATCAAAACTTATAGCTTCTGCTCTTCAAAGTAAACTATTATAATGAAAAAAGACAAGCTACTTATAGGGCTAAAATATTTGAAGAAAGTAAATCTGATAAATGACTTATAAACAAAATAAAGAGCACTCAAATCTCAATAATATATAAACAATTTTACAAACATGGGCAAAACACATGAATAGATACTTTCCCAAATATTTGGGTGTCAAATAAGGAAAAGATCAATTTCATTAGTTTTCATGGAAAATCATGTGAAAAAGAAAAGAAAAGAAAATATTTCTATATACCTATTTGAATGGCTGTACTATTTTTTAATGAACATACCAAGTGTTGCTGAAGATATGGAGCAACTGGAGCTCTCACACATTGATGGTAGGAGAGCAAAATGATACAGCCACTTGAGAAAACAGTTTGGTAGTTTCTTATAAACTTTAAGATGCAGTTACCATGTTATGTGGTATTCCCACAGAGAGTATTTTTCCAACGAAACTGAAAATTTACTACACACAAAAACCTACACAAGAATGTTTACAGTTGCTTTATTCAAAATTGCAAGAAACCAGAAGCAATGAAAATTCCCCTAAATGGGTTAATGGATAAACAGAGTGTAGGACATATATTCAGCGGTATATTACTCAGCAATTAAAAGGGAATGAACTATGAATACACTCAACAACAATGATGAATCGCAAATGTATTCTCTTAAGTGAAATAAGATATTCAAAAAGCTACATTCTATATGATTGTGTTAATACATTCTTAAATAGACAAAACATTATGGTTAAAAAATTAGTAGTTGCCAGGAACTGGGGAGAAGAATCAACAGAAAAAGTATAATGGAATATTTTAGGGTGATGGAACTGATTAATATCTTGATTTTTGTGGTGCTCATTTAACTGGATATAATTGTCAAAATTCATAGAACTCTGCATTGAAGAGAGGGGATTTTATTGTTTGTAGATTCCATCCCCCCTAAAAAAAACAACAAAATCTGGCCCAATCACCAGATAAATAAAGCTAAGTGAAAAACAAATTCTCTATACAGCATTTTCCAATACCCTTAAATAAGTATTTTTCCTCTCTAATTCCCTAGCAATTTTTTCTGTATCTTTAGTGTTCTCAAGGAGCTTTTTGTACTAGAAATGTCATGCATTTATCTCTTCATTTATTCATCCATCTGTTCATGAATTAAGTAAATATCGAATGCCTACTCTGTATCAAACTTTATGGTAATTTTGAAATAAAATGGTACACAAGAACAGTATGTCCATGCTTATGCTCCAGTGAAAGATACAAAAAATGAATATGGAAACAAGGAATAACTTAATAAAAGGGATATATGCAAATGATAGGATTTGTAAGTAAATAAGATGTTTCAATAGAAAATTAAGAAGGGGGAATGATGGCTATTTTAAGTAAAAGTGATCACTGAAAACTTGCATTACTTGGAGATATATGAGCTTAGATCTTAACAATGAGAATGAGTTAGCCTTATTGAAAACTGGAGGAAGAATTTTGTAGACAGAAACAAAAATGCAGAACATTGAAACAGAAAAGTTACAGATTCTTTGTCCAATAAAGTATCCAATAGCCACTTATGGCTAATTGAAATTACATTTAAATTAAATAAAGTTAACATTAAAACTTCAGTTCCTTGGTCTAACCACACTTCAAAGGCTCAAGACCTAGTACTCACCACCCTGGACAGTGCAATGATAGATGGTTTTATCATATCAGAAATTTCTATTTTACAATGCTTAACTAGAAATATATTTTAGTATATCAAAAGTAAAAATGATAGGCATTTCTGATGAGTTGAGTACAGGGTTTCAAGAAAAGGGAAGGAAGAAAAAGATGACTCTTTCTGCTCCTATCTTCCATTAGATTGTAAGTTTTGATTAAGGAAACTCTTCTCATGTTTGGGTCCCTTATGATGACCTGCACATAGTATATGTCCAGTAATTATCATCCAGTATGTACTTATCCCCCCATGTTAGAATAATGATATTTGAATTTTAACCCAACTTACAGACAATTTTGTCTCTGTTAACTCCACAGTTCTAAAGAAAGACATATAATTTCATATTTCAGATAATATGCATCTTGCTGTCAGAATGGTTTGTTGTTCGAGTAAACATTCCTGCCCTTTGAAAAATAACATGGCTGCTTTTTTATTTTCCTGTATCCTTATTTTCTGTGTGGCTCGAACTTCAGAGGCAGAGAGGCTAAAATGTGTTCTAGATAATATAAAATAGATATACTTAAACTTCATATGCTGCTATATATGATTATAAATAGTCCCCAACATAGAATGCTTTGACTTATGATTTTTTGACTTTACAATGGTGCAAAAGCTATATGCATTCAATAGAAACTGCCTTTCAGGAGGGGGCCCAAGAAGGCGGCATAAGCAGGGTGGTGGAAATTTCCTCCCAAAACCATATATATTTGTGAAAATACAACAAATACAACTATTCCTAAAAGAGAGACCAAAAGATATAGTACAACAGCCAGGCTACAGCTACATCTGTGAGAACTCAGTGCCTCATGAAGTGGGTAAGATACAAAGCCATGATCTGGCTGGACCTGAGCACTCCCCAACCCCAGATCACCAGCGGGAGGAAAAGAATCAGAGTGGGGAGGGAGTGGAAGCACAGGACTGCTAAGTAACCAGCCCTGGTGAACTGCACCAGGAGCACAGACACACATCACATGGCATACTGGAGATTAGAGAAATGGAAGGGTAGGATCCAAGATGGAGACTGTGAGCGAGTTCCCACAGCTGGTTCCCCTGGTACAAAAGAAAAGCTGGAGCTTTTTTAAAAGTGTTAAAGAGACAAGGGCCCAACAGCTGAACAAAATCATCCCAGCACACTCAGCCCAGCAGACTGGGAATCTTGAGGAATTTTGGGCCCCCTAACCAGCTGCCAAGTAAAGCAGCCCCACCAAAGACCCTCATGGTGATAAGAAGCCTGCCATTTGTTCTCCCTGGCTGAAGCTGCAAACAGAGTGGCCGATCCACCACAGCTGCAGAACAGCAGGAGAGCAGCCCCACCCACAGCAACCACACAGAATCTCCTCCTGGTGGGCACACAGCTAACCGGGAAGGGCCTCAGAAGCCAAAGCAAGGTCTGAAAGGCATGAAAAGGTGCCAGATTTGCTGCAAAATGCAACCGGCATGGCTGAAAACCTCCACAGTGCTCTAGGCTAGCCTGAGGGTCGCCCTGCCAATGGAAGCTCAGGGGATTATCCCAGAGACTGCCTCCCAGTGTGCGGGTAACCAGCACAGGCTGAAGAAGCCAGAGCAAGGTCCAAAAGGTGCGAACGGGAAGCAGACTTGCTGCAGAATGCACCTGGCATGGCTGCAACACCCTGTAGAGCTCTAAGCTAGCCTGGGGGCTCCCTACCCATGGCAGCGCAGGAGATTATCTCAGACACTGCCTCCCACTGTGCAGGTAACCAGCACAGGCTGAGGAGAAGGGCAAAGAGAACAAGAAGCAGGAAGGGACTTTGTTCTCCCAGCTGACACACATGTCACCTGCCTGTGACCACTTCTATCACATGAAAAGACAGAATAATCTGGTTCAGTCAAAAATCACCCAGACAACCAAAGAGAGAGGGCCTGGTGGGATAGATTGACGGACTTAACAGCAGACTGGCTGAGGTGCAAGAGACTGTTGATGGAATAGAAATCAGAGAAGAGGAGTACTGTGGGGAACTGCCTTTGAATCTCAGCCTCGCCACGAGGGTGGCCGCTGAGAACTACCTTTGAATTAAATCTCAGCCATGCCAAAGATGGCCACTGAAAGCCCCCTGAGGTTCAGCTGCGCATGCGCACAACTCTGTACGTGATTGGAAAATTGAAAGTCGCCTTATTAGCATAGGTGTAACCAATCAGGAGAGACTTCACTCTATATATCCCGTACCCTGAGCCCCAATAAATGAGTTCTTCCTTCGAGTGAACTTCCTGTCGCGTCTGATTGTCTCTGACGAACGGCCCTCGGCAAGTGGCCAGCGGCCAGCGGGGAGGCTGCGGGAACGGGCGGACAGTCGGCGCTTACCTCCCTTACTTCACCTGTTGGGGCAAGCCTCTCTCCCTCCCTTCCTCCCCTCTGCTGGCTCGGAGGGTCACAGAAAGAGCTTGTAACACAAAGGGCCGTAGTCCTGACCGAGAGCAGGACTGGTGGGAGAGAGGCTAGAGAAACTCCAACAGAGTACAGAGAAGCTGAGGCAGAGAGAGATAAAAGGATCTCTAGGAATGAAAGAATATTAAGAGAAATGTGTGACCAATTCAAACTAAACAATATTCGCATTATAGGAGTACCAGAAGAAGAAGGAGAAAAAGGGATAGAAAGTGTCTTTGAAGACATACTTGAGGAAAACTTTCCCAAGCTGGGAAAGGAAATAGTTTCTCAGACCATGGAAGTCAACAGATCTCCCAACACAAGGGACCCAAGGAAGACAACACCAAGACACATAATAATTAAAATGGCAAAGATCAAAGACAAGAACAGAGTATTAAAGGCAGCTAGAGAGAGAAAAAAGTTCACCTACAAAGGAAAACCCATCAGGCTATAATCAGACTTCTAAACAGAAACCTTACAGGCCAGAAGAGAATGGCATGATGTATTTAATGTAATGAAACAGACGGGCCTTAAACCAAGAATACTGTATCCAGCACAATTATCACTTAAATTTTAGGGGGGGATTAAGCAATTCGTAGACAAGTGAAAGTTGAGGGAATTTGCCTCCCACAAACCACCTCTACAGGATATTTTAAAGGCACTGCTATAGATGGAAGCACTCCTAAGACTAAAAAGATATCACCAGAGAAAATAAAATCATAGCAAAGAAAGCAGACCATCCAAATACCAAATAAAGGCAAAGAATAAAATCAACTATCCACAAAAACAAAGGAAACACAAAAGAGTACAGAATAAAACACCTAAGAATGGACAAGGAAGAATAAGAAGGGGGAGAAATAAAGAATCATTAGACTGTGTTTATAATAGCTTAACAAGATGGTTAAGTTAGACTGTTAGATAGTAAAGAAGTGAACCTTGAACCTTTGGTAACCATGATTCTAAAGCCAGCAATGGCAGTAAGTACATATCTATCGATAATCACCTTAAATGTAAATGGACTGAATGCACCAATCAAAAGACACAGAGTAATAGAATAGATAAAAAAGTAAGACCCATCTACGCTGCTAACAAGAGACTCATCTCAAACCCAAATATATGCACAGACTAAAAGTAAAGGGATAGAAAAAATATTTCATGAAAACAACAGGGAGAAAAAAAGCAGGTGTTACAGTACTTGTATCAGACAAAATAGACTTCAAAACAAAGTAGCAAAAAATAAAGAAGGACATTACATAATGATAAAGGGGTCAGTCCAACAAGAGGATATAACCATTATAAATATATGTGCACCCAACACAGGAGCACCAACATATGTGAAACAAATTCTAACAGAATTAAAGGAGGAGATAGAAAGCAATGCATTCATTTTAGGAGACTTCAACACACCACTCACTCCAAAGGACAGATCAACCACACAGAAAATAAGTAAGGACACAGAGGCACTGAACAACACACTAAAACAGATGGACCTAACAGACATCTACCGAATTCTACACCCAAAAGCAGCAGGATACACATTCTTCTCAAGTGCACATGGAACATTTTCCAGAACAGACCACATACTAGGCCACAAAAAGAACCTCAGTAAATTCAAAAATATTGAAATTCTACCAACCAACTTCTCAGATCACAAAAGTATAAAACTAGAATAAATCGAAGAGAGAAAACAAAAAGGCTCACAAACACATGGGGGCTCAACAACATGCTCCTAAATAATCAGTTGATCAACAACCAAATAAAAACAGAGATCAAACATTGTATGGAGACAAACGACAACAACAGCACCAAGCCCCAACTTCTCTGGGACATAGCAAAGGCAGTTCTAAGAGGAAAGTATATTGCAATCCAGGCTTATTTAAAGAAGGAAGAACAATCCTAAATGAATAGTTTAAAGTCACAGTTATTGAAATTGGAAAAAGAAGAACAAATGAGGCCCAAAGTCACCAGAAGGAGGGACATAATAAAGATCAAAGAAGAAATAAATAAAACTGAGAAGAATAAAACAATAGAAAAAAAAATCAATGAAACCAAGAGCTGGTTCATTGAAAAAATAAACAAAATAGATAAACCCCTAGCCAGACTTATTAAGAAAAAAGAGAATCTACACGCATAAACAGAATCAGAAATGAGAAAGGAAAAATAACGATGGACCCCACAGAAATAAAAGAATTATTAGAGAATACTACAAAAATCTGCATGTTAACAATCTGGAAAACCTAGAAGAAATGGACAACTTCTTAGAAAAATACAACCTACCAAGACTGACCAAGGAAGAAACAGAAAATCTAAACAGACCAATTACCAGCAAGGAAATTGAATAGGTAATCCAAAATCTACCCAAGAACAAAACTCCTGGGCCAAATGGATTCACTGCTGAATTTTATCAGACATATAGAGAAGAAATATTACCCATTCTCTTTAAAGCTTTCAAAAAATAGAAGAAGAGGGAATACTTCCAAAAGCATGCTATTAAGCCAACATCACTCTAATACCAAAACCAGGCAAAGACCCCACCAAAAAAGAAAATTACAGACCAGTATCCCTGATGAGAATAGATGCAAATATACTCAACAAAATATTAGCAAACTGAATTCAATAATACAGCAAGAGGGTTATACACCATGATCAATTGGGATTCATCTCAGGGATGCAAGGATGGTACCATGTTTGAAAATCCATCAACATCATCCACCACATTAACAAAAACCATATGATCATCTCCATAGATGCTGAAAAAGTATTTGACAAAATTCAGCATTCATTCATGATAAAAACTCTTAACCAAATGAGGTCAAGTACCTCAATACAATAAATGCCATATATGACAAACCCACAGCCAATATCATACTTAACAGTGAGAAGCTGAAAGTTTTTCACCTAAGATCAGGAACAAGACAGGGATGCCCAATCTCACAACTGTTATTCAACATACTACCAGAGGACCTAGCCATGGCAATAAGGCAAACAAAGAAATATGACACAGCCAGATTCGTAAAGAAGTCAAACTGTCACTATTTGCAGATGACATGATATTGTATATAGAAAAACCTAAAGTCTCCACTCCAAAACTACTAGAACTAATATCTGAATTCAGAAAGTTGCAGGATACAAAATTAATACACAGAAATCTGTTGCTTTCCTATACACTAATGATGAGCTAACAGAAAGAGAAATCAGGAAAACAATTCCATTCACAGTTGCATCAAAGAGAATAAAATACCTAGGAATAAACCTAACGAAGGAAGTGAAAGACCTATACCCTGAAAATTACAAGACACCCAAGAGAGAAATTAAAGAGGACACTAACAGATGGAAATTCATTCGATTCTCTTGGCTAGGAAGGATAAATATTGTCCAAATGGCTATACTACTTAAGGAATCTACAGATTCAATGCAATCCCTATCAAAATACCAACAGCATTATTCAATGAACTGGAATAAATAGTTCTAAAATTCATATGGAAACACAAAAGACTCAAAATAGCTAAAGCAATCCTGAAAAGGAAGAATAAAGCAGGGGGAATTATGCTCCCTGACTTCAACCTCCACTACAAAGCCACAGTAATCAAAAATTTTGGTACTGGCACAAAAACAGACTCACAGACCAGTGGGGCAAAATAGGGAGTCCAGATATTAATCCAAACTTATATGGTGAATTAATATATGATAAAGGAGCCATGGATAGACAATGGGGGAAATGACAGCCTCTTCAACAGCTGGTGTTGGCAAAAATGGACAGCTATATACAAGAGAATGAAATTGGATCATTGTCTAACCCCATACAGAAAAGTAAATTCGAAATAGATCAAAGACCTGAATGTAAGTCATGAAACCATAAAACTCTTAGAAAAAAACATAGGCAAAAATCTCTTGGACATATACATGAGCAACTTCTTCATGAACATATCTCCCCGGGCAAGGGAAACAAAAGCAAAAATGAACAAGTGGGACTATATCAAGCTGAAAAGCTTCTGTACAGCAAAGGACACCATCAGTAGAACAAAAAGAGATTCTAGAGTATGGGAGAATATATTCATACATGATATATCAGATAAGGTGTTGACATCCAAAATATATAAAGAGCTCATGCATCTCAACAAACAGAAAGCAAATAATCCAATTAAGAAATGGGCAGAGGACATGAATAGACACTTCTCCAAAGAAGAAATTCAGATGGCCAACAGGCACATGAAACGATGCTCCACATCGCTAATCATCAGAAAAAGGCAAATTAAAACCACAATGAGATATCACCTCACACCAGTGAGGATGGCCAGCATCCAAAATACAAACAACAACAAATGTTGGCGAGGATGTGGAGAAAGGGGAACCCTCCTACACTGCTGGTGGGAATGCAAATTAGTTCAACCATTGTGGAAAGCAGTATGGAGGTTCCTCAAAAACTCAAAATAGAAATACCATTTGACCCAGGAATCCCATTCCTAAGAATTTACCCTAAGAATGCAGGAGCCCAGTTTCAAAAAGACAGATGCACCCCTATGTTTATCACAGCACTATTTACAAAACCAAGAAATGGAAGCAACCTAAGTGTCCATCAGTAGATGAATTGATAAAGAAGATGTGGTACATATACATAATGGAATATTATTCATCCATAAGAAGAAAACAAATCCAGACATTTGCAACAACATGGATGGAGCTAGAGGGTATTATGCTCAGTGAAATAAGCCAGGTAGAAAAAGACAAGTATCAAATGATTTCACTCATATGTGGAGTATAAGAACAAAGAAAAAAACTGAAGGAAGAAAACAGCAGCAGACTCACAGAACCCAAGAAAGGAATAACAGTTACCAAAGGGAAAGGGACTGGGGAGGATGGGTGGGAAGGAAGGGACAAGGGGGGAAAAGGGACATTACAGTTAGCAGACATAATATAGGGGAGGGGCATGTGGAGGGCTGTACAACTCAGAGAAGACAAGTTGTGATTCTATAGCATCTCACTACTCTGATTGACAGTGACTGTAATGGGGTATGTAGGGTTGTCTTGATGATGTGGAGAGTCTAGTAACCATAAAGTTGCATATGTAATTGTAGATTAATGATACCAAAATAAAATAAAATAAATAAGAAACTGTATTTCAAATTTTGAATTTTGATCTTTCCCCAGGTCTGCAATATGCAATATGATACTCTCACATGATGCTGGGCAACAGTAATTGAGTCACAGCTTCCAGTCAGTCACACAATCACAGAGTAAACAACTAATACACTTAAATCATTCTGTCCCCATGCAACCATTCTGTTTTTCACTTTCAGTATAGTATTAACTAAATTACTTGAGATATTCAACCCTTTATTATGTAATAGGCTGTGTGTTAGATGATTTTTGCCCTACTGTATGCTAACATAAGTGTTCTGAGCACGTTTAAACCCTGTTAGGCTAACTTATGATGCTCAGAAGGTTAGGTGTTTTAAAGGCACTTTCGATACTATATTTTCAACTTATGATGATTTGTTGGGACATAGCACCATTTTACGTCAAGGAAGACCTGTATATCACATATTTCAAAGTCCTTGTAAAAAATATCACATTCATAAAGTATCCTTAGCACATTAACACCTGTTTCTCTATTACTTACACAATAAATCATGCATTTATGAAGATATTAATGTGGTCTTACCTAGTTTTTTCTCATTCTGATTTGGCCATTAGGGAGTTTTGCACTATACCTAGTTTACTTTTTTATACATAATGGGTTAGTATTCCTGAAATATAGGTATGTCATTGTTCTGAGTAGGAAGAGAGAATGGCTGGAGAGTGTTGTCACAGTCAGAAGAGGGATCTTATATTTTATGGAAGTTATTTAACCTTTGAATTTTTATGAAGTTCCCAGATATTTCTTTGCATACTTGATATATAAGTGGTGTGAATGTTAATCTACAAGTAAATTTAAGAGGATTTGGACAGCCAAAGTTTTTCAAAATATTTGCCTATTCCTCCTGCTACTTCCCTTAAGAAATGCCTTCAATAGATACTGAAGGCCTTTTTGCTTTACTCAAGTTTCGACTTTATATGTAAATATCATTATGAAAGATCTCAAGTTTTGCCTATCATTACCTAATACCTAGCAAGTTTCCTGTGAAATTTAATGGATAGTTGAGAACAGGAAACTACAGAAAATGACCATAGAATGATCACTTGAGGTGATGGTGTATACCCAACACAGGAAATAATACAAGGTATAGAGAGTAGGAACTAAATATTTAGGGGATTTTTAAAAATAAAAATGTAGTTTTTGGTCAGAAACACCTACAGAATCCTATATCTCCATGCAGTCTCTTAAAAGCATGTATGATGTTTTACTCATAAAGAAATTACATTTATTGTATATCTATATCTATGATATATACATTTATCTATAATATATATGATATATTATATATGTTTAATATAATGTCTAATATATATATATACTAAAAACTGTAGAAAACCATACCATATAGGTTCCTTTCTTGCTCCATGATATATTATCAAAATATAAAATATTTTATATTACTTCTCCTAATATTTACATTAATTATAGTTATTAAATATAAATGCCACTGTTAAAGTCAATGGTAGTTATGATTTTTCTAGATCTGTACTAATATGGATTTCTTTGATACCTCAATAGAGCTCATGCTATTTTAAAATGACTAAATATCTAAAGCATATATGATTTTTGTTACTTATGATTTTATTATCATTTTATTAAATTAAATTAAAAGGGCTCACACACTTCTTACATTCACCACAGCCCCTACATCCTGCAACCAACAGTATGTTGTCCATATCTGTGAGCTTGGTATGTATGTATGTATGTATTTATTTAAAGATTCCACATATAAGACAGATCATAGTTTTTGTCTTTCCCTGCCTAACTTATTTTACTTAGCATATGTCGTCGAGATCTTCCCAAAGTGTTACAAATGGCAAGATTTCATTTTTTAAATGGCTGAATAATATTTCATTGTGTATATATACTACATTTCTTTATTCTCTCATCCATTTATAAAAACTTAGAATGTTTCCAAATCTTGGCTATGTATATCATGCTACAATGAACATGGGAAAGCATATATCTTTTTCACTTAATGTTTTTATTTTTTTCAGATAAATACCAAGAAGTAGAATTGCTGAATCACATGTTTTTGTTGTTGTTGTCTTGAGGAACTGCCATACTGCTTTCCATAGTAGCTGCACCAATTTACATTTCCACCAGTGGTGTGCAACTGTTCCCTTTTCTCTGCAACCTTGCCAACACTGGTTCTTTCTAATCCTTTTGATCATAGGCATTCTAATAGGTTTCAGGCAATATCTCCTTGGGGTTTCAATTAATATTTCCCCAATTATTAGTGATGTAAAACATCTTTTCATATAACTGTTGGCTTTCTGTATGCTTTCTTGAAAAATGTCTATTTACATCTTTTGGTGTAGTCCCATTTGTTTATTTTTGCTTTTGTTGCTTTTGGGGTCAGATTAAAAAAAATCATTGTCAAGAGCTATGTCAAAGGGCTTACTGTTTATGTTTTCTTCTAAGAGTTTGATGGTTTCCAGTCTCATGTTCAAATCTTTAATCTATTTGGAGCTAATTTTTGTGTATGGTATAGAATACTAGCCCAGTTTTCTTTTCTTTTTTGCATGTGCTTGTCCAATTTTCTCAACACCATTAACTGAAAAGACTGTCCTTTACACATTGCATAGTCTTGGCATCTTAGTTGTAAATTAATTGATTATATATATATATATATATATATATATATGTGTGTGTGTGTGTGTTGGTTCATTCCTGGGATCTCTATTCTGTTCCGTTAATCTGTGTGCCTGTTTTAGGCCAACAGTATACTGTTTTAATTACAATAGCTTTGTAATATAGTTTGAAATCAAGGGGAGTATTTTCTCCACCTTTGGTCTTTTTTTTATTAAGGTATTATTGATATACATTCTTATGAAGATTTCACATGGGAAAACAATCTGGTTACTACATTAACCCATGTTATAGTGTCCCCCCATACCCAACTGCAGTCACTGCCCAACAGTATAGTAAGATGCCACAGAGTAACTATTTGCCTTCTCTGTGATAAACTGTCTTCCCCATGATCCCCCCGACACCATGTTTGCCAGTCATAATACCCTTCAATCCCCTTCTCACTCCATCCCCATCCAACCTCCCCCAACCCTCCCCTTAGGTAACAGCTTATCCCTTCTTGGAGTCTGTGAGTCTGATGCTGTTTTGTTCCTTCAATTTTGCTGCGTTGTTATACTCCACAAATGAGGGAAATCATTTGGCACTTGTCTTTCTCTGCCTGGATTATTTCAGTGAGCAAAATACCCTCCAGCTCCATCCATGTTGTTGCAAATGGTAAGACTTATTTCTTTCTTAAGGTTGAATAGTATTCCATTGTGTATATGCACCACATATCCTTTATCCATTCATCTACTGATGGACACATAGGTGGCTTCCATATCTTGGCTGTTGTAAATAGAGCTACAATAAACATAGGTGTGCATATGTCTTTTTGAATCTGAGAAATTATATTATTTGGATAAATTCCAAGTAGTGGAATTCATGGTCAAATGGTATTTCTATTTTTAGTTTTTTGAGGAACCTCCATATTGCTTTCCAAAATGGTTGAAATAGCTTACATAACTACCAGCAGTGTAGGAGGGTTCAACTTTCTCCATATCCTAGCCAGCATTTGTCATTCTTAGTCTTTCCAATACTGGCCATTCTAACTGGTGTGAGGTGATATCTCATTGTAGTTTTTATTTGCATTTCCATCATAATTAGTGATGTGGAGCATCTTTCCATGTGCCTGTTGGACATGTGAATTTCTTCTTTGGGGAATTTTCTGTGAATATCCTCCACGCATATTTTAATCAGGTTATTGGCTTTTTGGTTTTAGAGGCATGTGAGTTTTTTATATATTTTGGATGAAAACTCCTTATCAGATATATCATTTATGAATATATTCTCCCATACTGTATGATGCATTTTGCTCTGTTAATGGTGTCCCTTGCTGTACAGAAGCTTTTTAATTTGATGTAGTCCCATGTGTTCATTTTTGCCATTATTTCCCTTGATTGAGGAGATGCATTCAGAAAAATGTTGCTGAGGTTTAGATTCAGGATATTTTTACCTATATTGTCTTCTAAGAGTTTTATGGTTTCATGACTTACATTCACGTCTTTGATCCATTTTGAGTTTATTTTTGTGTATGGGGATAGACAATAATCCAGTTTCATTCTCTTGCAAGTAGCTTTCCAGTTTTGCGAGCACTAGTTGTTGAAGAGGCTGTCATTTCCCCATTGTATATCCATGGCTCCTTTATCGTATATTAATTGACCACATATGCTTGGGTTTATATCTAGGTTCTCTAGTCTGTTCCATTGGTCTATGGGTCAGTTCTTGTGTCAATACCAAATTGTCTTGATTACTGTGGCTTTGTAGTAGAGCTTGAAGTCAGGGATCCTAATCCTACCAGCTTATTCTTCCTTATCAGGATTGCTTTGGCTTTTCAGGGTCTTTTGTGGTTCCATGTGAATTTTAGAACTATTTTCTCTAGTTCATTGAAGAATGCTGTTGGCATTTTGAAATGGATTGTATTGAATCTGTAGATTGCTTTAGGCAGGATGACCATTCTGACAATATTAATTGTTCCTACCCACGAGCACGAGATGTGTTTGTATTTATTGGTATCTTCTTTAATTTCTCTCATGAGTGTCTTGTAGATTTCACAGTATAGGTCTTTCACTTCCCTCATGAAGTTTATTCATAGGTATTTTATTCTTTTTGATGCAATTTTGAATGGAATTGTTTTACTGATTTCTCTTTCTGCTAGGTCATCATTAGTGTATAGGAATGCAACAGATTTCTGTGTATTAATTTTGTATCCTGCAACTTTGCTGAATTCACATATTAGATGTAATAGATTTGGAGTGGATTCTTTAGGATTTTTATGTACAATATCATGTTATCTGCAAACAGTGACAGTTTAAATTCTTCTTTATCAATCTGAATGCCTTTTATCTCTTTGTGTTTTTTATTGCCATGGCAAGGACCTCCAGAACTATTTTGAATAAAAGTGGAGAGAGAGGGCACACTTGTTTTGTTCCCAGTCTTAAAGGAAAAGCTTTCAGCTTCTCACTGTTAAGTATGATGTTGGCTGTGCATTTGTCATATATAACCTTAATTATGTTGAGGTACTTGCCCTCTATACCCATTTTGTTGGGAGTTTTTACCATGAATGGATGTTGAATTTTGTCGAATGCTTTTTCAGCATCTATGGAGATGATCATGTGGTTTTGTCCTTATTTTTGTTGATGTGGTGGATGATGTTGATGGATTTTCTAAATCTGTACCCTCCTTGCATCCCTGGAATAAATCCTAATGATCATGATGGATGATCTTTCTGATGTATTTTTGAATTCGGTTTGCTAATATTGTGTGCAGTAATTTTGCATCAACATTCATCAAGGATTTTGGTTTATAATTTTATTTTTTGTGGTGTCTTTGGCTGATTTTGGTAGTAAGGTGATCCTGGCCTCATAGAATGAGTTTGGAAGTATTCCCTCCTCTTCTACTTTTTGGAAAACTTTAGGGAGAATAGGTATTAAGTCTTCACTAAATGTCTGAGAAAATTCAGCAGTGAAGCCATCTGTTCCACGAATTTTCTTCTTTGTTTTTGGTTACTAATTCAATTTAATTGCTGGTTATTTGTCTGTTCATATTTTATGTTTCTTTCTGGGTCAGCCTTGGAAGGTTTAATTTTTCTTGGAAGTTGTGCATTTTTTCTAAGATATCCAGTTTGTTAGCATGTAATTTTTCATAGTATTCTCTAATAATTTTTGTATTTATGTCATGTCTATAGTGATTTTTTTCTTTCTCATTTGTGTTTCTGTTTATGTGTGTAGACTCTCTTTTTTTCTTGATAAGTCTGGCTAGGGGTTTATCTACTTGGTTTATTTTCTCAAAGAACCAGCTTCTGCTTTCATTGATTCTTTCTATTTTTTTATTCTTCTCTATATTATTTATTTCTGCTCTAATCTTTGCCCCTCCTTCTACTGACTTTGGGCCTCATTTGTTCTTCTTTTTCCAGTTTCATTAATTATGAGTTTAGAGTGTTCACATGGGACTGTTCTTCTTTCCTGAGTTTGGCGTGTATTGCAATACACTTCCTTCTAAGCACAACCTTTGCTGCATCCCAAATATTTTGTGGTGTTGAATTATTGTTGTCACTTGTCACTATATGTTGCTTGATCTCTGTTTTTATTTGGCCATTGATCCATTGCTTATTTCAGAGCATGTTGTGAAGCCCCCATGTGTTTGTGGGATTTTTCATTTTGTTTACATAACTTATTCCTAGTTTTGTATACCTTTGTGGCTGAGAAGCTGATTGGTACAATTTCAATCTTTTTTAATTTACTGAGGCTCCTTTTGTGGCTTGTGTATGATCTATTCTTGAAAATGTTCCATGTGCACTTGAGAAGAATGTGTATCCTGCTGCTTCTGCATGGAGAATTCTGCATATGTCTTTTAGGTCCACCTGTACTTATGTGTTGTTCAGTGTCTCTGTCTCCTTATTTTTTTCTGACTGCTTTATCTGTCCTTTGGAGTGGGTGGTGTGTTGAAGTTTCCTAGAATGAATATATTGCATTTTATTTCCCCTTTTAATTTTGTTAGTATTTTTTTCCCATATGTAGGTACTCCTGTGTTGGGTGCATAGATATTTATAATGGTTATATCCTCTTGTTGGACTGACGCCTTTATCATTATGTAATGTCCTTCCTTGCCCTTGTGACTTCCTTTATTAAAAGTATATTTTGTTTGATACAAATACTGCAATACATGCTTTTTTTCCTCCTATTAGTTGCATGAAATACCTTTTTCCCATCCCTTCACTTTTAGTCTGTGTATGTCTTTGGGTTTGAAGTGAGTCTTCTTGTAGGCAGCATATAGATGGGTCTTATATTTTTATCCATTCAGTGAGTCTGCCTTTTGATTCGTGCGTTCAGACCATTTACCTTTAGGGTGATTATCGATAGGTATGTACTTATTGCCATTGCAGGCTTTAGATTTGTGGTTACCAAAGGTTCAAGGGTAAATTACTAACTATCTAAGAGTCTAACTAAACTCACTTAGTATGTTTTTACAAACACAATCTAAAAGTTCTTTTTTTCCCTTCATTTTCTTCCTCCTCCATTCTTTATATATTAGGTATCATATTCTGTATTCTGTCTATCCCTTTTTGTTACCTCTGGTGACACCTATTTAACATTAGGAACACTTCCATCTATAGCATTCCCTCCAAGCTACACTGTGGAGATGGTTTGTGGGAGGTAAATTCTCTCAACTTTTGCTTATCTGGAAATTGTTTAATCCCTCCTTCAAATTTAAATGATAATGTTGCCAGATCAAGTATTCTTGGTTCAAGGCCCTTCTGCTTCATTGCATTAAATATACTGTGCCTCTCCCTTGTCCTGTAAGGTTTCTGCTGAGAAGTCTGATGATAGCCTGATGTGTTTTCCTTTGTATATAATCTTTTTCTCTCTCTGGCTGCTTTTAATAGTCTGTCCTTATCCTTGATCTTTGCCATTTTAATTACTATATGTCTTGGTGTTGCCCTCCTTGTGACCCTGGTGTTGGGAGATCTGTGCACCTCCATGGCCTGAGAGAGTATCTCCTTCCCCAGATTGGGGACGTTTTCAGCAATTACTTCCTCAAAGACACTTTCTATCCCTTTTTCTCTTTCTTCTTCTGGTACCCCTATAATACGAATATTGTTCCATTTGGATTGGTCACACAGTTCTCTCAGTATTCTTTCATTCCTAGAGATCCTTTTTGCTCTCTGTGCCACAACTTCTTTGTATTCCTTTTCTCTAATTTCTATTTCATTTATCATCTCCTCCACTATATCTAGTCTGCTTTTTATACCCTCCATTGTGTTCCTCAACGATTGGATCTCCATCCTAAATTCATTACTGAGTTCCTGAATACTTTTCTGTACTACCAGAACCATGTTTATGATTTTTATTTTGAAATATCTTTCAGGAAGATTGATTAGTTCAGTCTCAATCGAGCTTTTTTCTGGTGTTTTTGAGATTTTGCTTTGAAACAGTTTCCTTTGACGTTTCATATTTGTATGCAGCACCCTCTAGTGCCCAGAAGCTCTACTCTCTGTAACTGCTCATCCCCTGGAGCAATGGTGCTGTTCACAGGGGAGTGATTCTGGTGCCTGAGGGAAGGAAAGAGCTTCTTCCTGTTTCCAGGCTGCTATGCCTGTCTCCACTGCCAGAACCAGTGCACTGAACACACAGGTGTAAGCCTCTATGCTTTGCATTTGTTGCTTCTATAGGTGGGGCTTCCCTCTGGCTAGCCTGACGCCATGGCAGCGTTTGCCAGTTTGCTAGCCTGGTGTGGGCTTGCTGAGAGGGAGGGGCAGCCGTCTGTGTATCACGGTGGGGTCCTTGGGACTGCATAGCCTGCCAGGGGGATCGAGCACTTGAGGATCATTAAAGTTACCAACCTGCTGGGCAGAGGGCACCTCGACAATTTTGTCTACCTTTCCTTTCTCCTGATCAGTATGCTCTGTACACTCCTTGCCCTTTTAGTAGCCCTCTCACTTTTAGGAAGTTTCTCAGACTGCCTGCCCAAATCAGCCAAATATGGATCCCTGTTTTCCACAACCAGATGGAACCTCAGTCTCTCCAGGTATTTTGTCTGTCTTAGGTTTCCAACTTATTTTTCAAAGAAAATCACCAGAGCACCATGAAATGTAGGTTCATGCTCCAGAGCAGATCTCCAGGGCTAGGTGTTCAGTAGTCCCAAGCCTCCACTTCCTCCCCACTCTGTTTCTCTTCCTCCTCCTGGTGAGCTGGGGTGGGGGAAGGGCTTGGGTCTCGCCAGGTCATGCCTTTGGTAGTTACCCTTTTTGGCAATTTGATGTTTTTTATGGTTCCATACAAATATCAGAATTGTTTATTTTATTTCTGTAAAAAAAGCCATTGCAATTTTGGTCAGAATTGCATTGAGTTTGTAGATTGCTTTGGGTTCCAGACTTTTAAACAATATTCATTGTTCCAATCCATGTGCACAGAATATCTGTTTATTTATTTGTGTCTTTTTCAGTCGTTACATTGTTTTGTAGGTTCCAATATACAGGCTCTAATTTCCTTAGTCAAATTTGTTCCAAGGTATTTTTTCCAGTTTTATAGAGAAATAATTGACATACATCACTTTATCTGTTTAACATACAGCATGATGGCTTCATTTATGTATATTTTGAAATGATTACCAAAATATGTTCAGTTAACACCCATTTTCTCTTATAGATATAATCAAAAGAAAAAAGGAAATAAAGAGGGAAAACAAATTGCTTCTGATGATAACTCTTAGGATTTACTCTCTTAAAACTTTCCTATCAATCATACAGCAGTATTAGCTATAGTGATCATGTTGTACACTATAACCCTAATACTTATTTATCTTATTACTGGAAATTTGCATCTTATGGCCATCTTCCTCCATTTCCTTTCCATTCATCTCCCCACATCTGGTAACCATAAATCTTACCTTGTTTTGTAGCCTAACATATGATCTACTTGGAAAATGTTCCATGTGCACTTGAGAAGAATGTGTATTCAGTTTCTTTTGTATAGGGTGTTATTTAAATATCTGTTAACTTCACCTGGTCTAATGTTTTACCTAAGGCCAGTGTTTCCTTATTGATGTCTGGCTGGCTGGTCTATCTATTGGTGTAAATGGAGTATTAAATTTCCTTATTATTGTATTGCTGTATATTTCTACTTTTAGGTGTGTTAATATCTAATTTATATATTTAGGTGCTCCAATGTTGGGGGCACAAATATTTACAAGGGTTATATCTTCTTGTTGGATTGTTACCTTTATCATTGTGTAACAACAATCTTTGTCTTTGGTTATTCTTTTTTTTAATGTCTATTTTATCTGATATAAGTATATAGCTACTCCAGCATTCTTTCGGTTTCCATTTTTATGGAATATTATTTTCTATCCCTTTACTTTCAGTCTGTGTATGTTCTTACATTTAAAGTGAGTCTTATATAAGCAGCATATTTATGGGTGTTCTTTTCTTACCATTCTGCCACACTATGTTTTTGATTAGAGAATTTAGCCTATTTGCATTTAAAGTAATTACTGATAGGCATGAGCTTATTGTCATTTGTTAATTGTTTTCTGTTTTTATATTTCCTCTCTGCTCCTTTCTTCTCTTGTTCAACCTTGTGGTTTGATGACTTTCTTCAGTGTCCTTATATTACTTTCTTTTTTCTTTTGTCATTTACTATAGGTTTTTACTCTGTGGTTAATATAAGGCTTACGTATAACAACTTACATCTATAAAGGTATATTTTAGATTGATGACAACTTAAATTTGACCCTTTGTGAAGCTCTTCATTATTATTTCCCCCCTAAATATTTTCTTTATGATGCCACATTTTTCATCTTCTTATCATGTGTTCCTTAATTAATTGTTGTAATTATAGTTATTTTAACTACTTTTTGGATTTTATTTTCATATCAGCTTTATAAGTGATTAATCCTCATACACTCATAGCACACAATCTGTGGCATATAGTACAGTTATAATCTGGAGCTTTATACCCTCGAAAATCCATATGTTGAAATCCTAATGCTCAATGTGATGGTATTAGTAAATGGGACCTTTGGGAGGGGATTAGTTCATGAAGATGGGTCCTTCATGAATGAGGTTAATGACTATAGAAGAGGCCTATTAGAGCTCGCTTGACCAATCTCCCATGTGAGGACAAAACAAGAGGTTTTCCACCTAGAACAGGTCCCTTAATCAACCATGCTGGTACCCTGATTCCATAGTCCCACACATCAGAAATGCAAACAATAAATTTCAGCTGCTCATAGGCTACTTAGTCTAGGGTATTTTCTTATCACAGCTCAAATGGGTTATGACAACTGCTATGAAAGATATTTTTGGTATATTTCCTTTTACATTTAAAGTATATCTCTATATATGACAATATCTATACCTAGCTTGGCAGTGAAAGATGACAAAGTAGGATGACAAGGCAAAAACATCCTCTGATGTACACTGAGGAAGCAACTCAGTAAATAAAACTATCCCTGAAAAAGACCTGAAGACAGAACAGACAACCTACATCAGGTGAAGAAGGGAGGACAATACTGAGAAGGGTAATGGGACAGGTCCATGATTGATCTGGACCAAAGCCCTTACCCTATCACAGCCCACAGGCAGAAGGGAGAATAATAATCTAGGGAGAGGATAAACACTCAGGAAGCTTGCATACCTGGACCTCGAAATCTGCTCTAGGAATATGAGTCCTAATTGCATTGGCCTTTGTTGGTGAATGGGGCTGGACGCCAGGGAAAGTTTGAGCATTCTAGGGGGTCGGTTTTCCTGTTGATTGTTGAGGACAGGCACACTCCATCTGTCCTGCTGAGACCCAACACAGAGGTGGCAGTTTGAAAGATATACCAGCAGAAGAAAGTGTGCCAGAGGGGCAGGTGTTGGAGGAAACTCCCTCCAGAGGAGAAATGGGTGGATGATGCTATCCCCATACTCCCTCACCCAACTGGTTGGACACTTATGGGAGCCAGCTCCAAAATGTTGCATCTTCCTTGCACTTGGCCCAACTTCAGGTGGCACTTCCCTCTGTATCCAACCAGCATACTCAGCCCAGCAGCAGTCTGACATTGATGTCTACCATGTGAAGGGTGGACCATACTTTTCAAGCTTTCCCAGCCCTCTCTCAACTCAAAAGGTGAGGGAGTATTGGGAGCCAGTGCTGAAATTCTCCATCTCCCTTGCTGATGGCAAAGCCCTATAGTGACACTTCCCTGCTTACCCAACATGCCTGGAACAATAAGTCCATGAGAAATCTGACTTGGTATCTAGCAGATAGAGGACAGACTATACTTTCTTGGCTCTCCAAGCCCTCTCTAAGTTTAGCTTGACAGACATTTGTGGCAGCCAGTTTAAAACATTCTACCTGCCCCATTGGCTCAATTGCAGTGCTTCACAGTGTGTGCCTTCCACAGCCAGCTCACTTGGCCTAACAGCATTCTGCCATTGCTTACCAGAAGGTGGAGAACAGCTCTATCCGCAGTGGATTCCAGCAGGAACACCTCATGTCAAACAAAGGTCACACAGATGCTAGCTTTGGAGATCAGCCATTGCTGGCAGACAGGCAGAAGGGAGGGCACAGCCACAGTCCACCAACAGCAAAAAAGGCTCAGGCACAAAAGAGAACTGGGCACTGTTGAACAAAGAATCTTGAACTTCTTGGCACCACAGGACATTCAATTCATAAATCCATTACTTCAAGAACAAGAGAAAAAGCTGGTTTATCTAAAACACAAAAAAAAAGATCAGACAAAATGAGGATGCAGTGATATATGTGCCAAAAAAAAGAACAAGATAAAACACCAAAAAAAGGTGAAATGAAATAAAGATTAGCAATCTTGATAAAGAATTTAAAGTAACAATAATAAAAATCCTCATTGATCTAGAGAAAACATGATGATCTCAGAAAGAACTCCAACAAAGGGATGAAAATATGAAAAAGCCACTCAGAGCTAAAGAATACAGTAACTGAAATGAAAATACAATAGAGGGAATGAAGAGCAGACTGCTGAAATTAGAGGAAAGAGTCAGTGTGATTGAACATAGAGAACAGCAGAGTAAACAAGCTGAGGAACAGAGAGAAAATATAATTTCTAAAAATTAGAAGATGCTAAGAGAGCTGTGTGACAACACCAAATGAAAGAATAGTAATATAATAGATTTCCCAAAATGAGAAGAGAGAGACAAAAGAGTAGAAAGTCTCTTTGAAGAAATAATAGATGAAAACGTCCTCAATGTGGGGAAGAAAACAGACATCAAGATACTGGAAGTGCCGAGAGGCCCTAATAAGATGAACCCTAAGTTGAAAACATCAAGACATACACTAATTAAAATGGTGAGGATTAAAGAGAAAGAGAGAATCTTAAAAACAGCAAAGGAGAGGCAGACAGTTACCTCTAATGGAAATTACACAAAGTTATAAGCAGATTTCTCAGCAGAATAATTATAGACCAGAAGGGACTGGCATGAAATAGTCAAAGTACAGACAGGGAAGAAATTACAACCAAGAGTTCTCACCCCAGCAAGGTTATAATTCAGAATTGAAGGAGAGATTAAAAATATCCAAACAAAACAAAGGTTAAAAGAATTCACCATCGCTAAATTGGACATGCAGGATATGTTAAAGGGACTTCTTTAGAAATGTTCTTAACCGTAAATATTTTTCATCAGTTAAAACAAACCTACAGTAAAGTACTATACCAATTTCTTCCTTACAAAGCAAATATGAAGTTAAAAAAAGTAGTAAGATCAGCTATACACAAAATTAGTCAGGGGATACACAAAAGATATAGATCATAAAATCATAGACATAAAGTGTGGAGGAGGAAGAAAAATAAAAAGTAGTGATTTTAGAATATGTACAAAATCAAGGTACCATCAACTTAATATAGACTGTTATATATTTAGGACACTATCTATGAACCATATGGTAACCACAAACCTAAAGCCTATAATAGATACAGAAAAAATATTTTTAAATGAAACCCAAGCCTAACACTAAAGAGGAACAAATAACAAGAGTATAAGAGAGGAAAAAAGGAACAGAGTGGAACTACAAAAACAACCAGAAAACAATTAATAAATTGGCAACAAGTACATATGTATCAATAATTACTATTCATGTAAATGGACTAAATGCACCAACCAAAAGACATAGGGTGGCAGAATGGATAAAGAAACAAGACTCATCTATATGCTGCCTATAAGAGACTCATTTTAGACCTAAAGACATCCATAGACTGAAAGTGAAGGGATGGGAAAAGATATTTCATGCAAGCAATAGGGAGAAAAAAGCACAAGTAGCAGTAATTAGACAAAATACACTTCAAAACAAGGACAGTAACAAGAGACAAAGAAGGACAATACATAAAGATGAAGGGATCAGTCCAATGAGATGATACAACAATGTAAATATTTATGCATCCAAAATAGGAGCACCAAAATATATAAAATAAATACCAACAGACCTAAAGGGACAAAGAGACAGCAACACAACTATATTAGGTGATTTTAACGCCCCACTTACATCACTGGATAGCTCATCAGACAGAAAATTAAAAAGGAAACAGAGGCATTGAATGACAAATTAGACCACATGGGCTTAACAGAGGATATATACAGAATATTCCACCCAAAGGCAGCAGGATACACATTTTTCTCAAGGTTCACAGAGAACATTCTCCAGCACAGATCACATATTAGTACACAAAAAGAGCCTCAATCAATTCAAAAATATTGAAACTGTATCAAGCATCTTTTCAGACCAAAATGGTATGAAAGCAGAAATCAATTACATGAAGAAAACAAAAAGCACATGGAGACTAAACAACATGCTTCTAATAAAATCACACCATTTCAAAATATGTGGGATGCAGCAAGATTTGTTCTAAGAGGGAAGTACATGGCAACACAAGCCTAACTCTAGAAACAAAAATAATCCTAAATAAACAATCTAACCTCACAACTAAAGAGACTACAAAAGGAGAACAAACAAAGCCCAAAGTTGGTAGAAGGAGGGACATAATCAAGATGAGTGGAATTAAATAAAATAGAGACTTAGAAAACAGAACAAATCAATAAAACCAAGAGCTGGTCCTTCAAGAAGATGCACAAAATCGACAAACCCCTAGCTTGACTTGCCAAAAGAAAGGGGAGAGGACACAAATAAAATATGAAAAATTATATGCCAAAAATATGGAAAACTTAGAAGAAATGAATAAATTCCTAGAAAAGTAGAACTTTCCAAGATTGACCCAGAAAGAAACAGAAAATCTGAACAGACCAGTTAGCAGTAATGAAATTGAATGGGTAATAAAAAAGCTTCCAACAAACAAAATTCCAGTACCAGAGAGCTTCACAGGTGAATTCTATCAAACATTTAAAATAGAGCTAACACCCATCCTTCTTAAAGTATTCCAAAAAGTAGAAAAGGAGGGAAAAATTCCAAACTCATTCTATGAGGCCAGCATCACCCTAATAACAAAACCAAAGACACTACAAAAAAAAAAAGAAAATTATAGACCATTATCTCTGATGAAAATAGATGCAAAAATGATCATCCAAATATTAGCAAACCTAATTCAAAAATACATCAAAAGTATCATCCATCATGACCAAGTGAGATTTATTCCAAGGATGCAAGGATAGTATAATATTCATAAATCAATCAATATGATAGACCACATTAACAAAAAGGATAAAAACCACATGATCATTTTAATAGATGCTGAAAAAGCATTTGATAAAACTCAATATCCATTCATGATTAAAATTCTCAATAAAATGGATAAAAAGGGTATGTATATCAACTAATAAAGGCCATATATGACAAATCCACAGCTAATATCACACACAATGGTGAAAACCTGAAAGCTTTTCCTCTAAGATCGGAAACAAGACAAGGATGCCTTCTCTCACCACTTTTATTCAACATAGTACTGGAAGTCCTAGCCTTGGCAATCAGACAAAATAAAGATATAAATGGCATCCAAATTGATAAGGAAAAAGTAAAACTGTCACTATTTGCAGGTGATGTAATACTATATATAGAAAACCCTAAAGATGTCACCAAAAAACTTTAGAACTAATAACTAGATTCAGCAAAGTTTCAGGATACAAAATTAATACACAGCAATCTGTTACATTCTTATATACTATCAGCAAACTAGCAGAAAGAGAAATGAAGAAAATAATTCCATTTACAATTGCAACCAAAACAATAAATTACCTAAGAACAAAACTAACCAGAAGGTGAAAGACCTATACTGAGAAAACTATAAGACACTGATGAAAGAAATTGAAGAAGACACAAACAAATGAAAATTTATTTTATGCTCATGGATAGGAAGAATTAATATTGTCAAAATGGCCATCCTACCAAAAACAGTTTAAAGATTCAATGCAATCCCTATCAGAACACAAACAGCAGCTTTCAATTAACTAGAGCAAATAATCCTAAATATATATGTAAGCTAAAAGGACCTCAAATAGCTAAGTCAATCTTGAGAGAAAAGAACAAAGCTTGGGGTATCACACTCTCTGACTCCAAGCTATATTACAAAGCTATGCTATGGAACATGGCACAAGAAGAGATGCATAAATCAATGGAAATGAATAGAGAGCCTAGAAAAAAATCCACACATTATATGGTCAATTAAAATATGGCAAAAGAAACAAATATGTAATATAGGTAAAAGACAACCACTTCAATAAGTAGTGTTGGGAAAACTTGACAGCTATATGCAAAAGAATAAAACTGGATTTCTCCTTAATGGCATAAAAAAGTAAACTCAAAATGGATTAAACACCAAGATATGAGACATGAGAGCATAAACTCTTAGAATAAAACAGGCAAAAATCTCTTGAATATAAGCATGAGTAATTCTTTTCTGGATATGTCTCCCCAGTCAAGGGACACAAAGCAAAAATAAACAAGTGCCACTACTTCAAACTAAAAAGGTTTTGTACAACAGAGGACACCATCAACAAAACAAAAAGGAAACCTACAATATGGGAAAATATATTCATAAATGATATAACCATTAAGGGGTTAACATACAAATATGTAAATAACTCATATGCCTCAACACCAAAACAACAAATAGCCTGATTGAAAAATGGGCTGAGGACTTGAACAGACATTTTTCCAAAGAAGAAATACAGATGGCCAACAGATACATGAAAAGATGCTCCACACTGCTAATCATGAGGGAAATGCAAATCAAAACTACAATGAGATACCACCTCGTACTAGTCAGAATGGCCACTATCCAAAAGACAAGGAGTAACAGGTGTTGGTGAGTATATGGAGAAATAGGAATCTTCTATACTGTTCAGGGGACTGTAAATTGGTACAGCCACTATAGAAAGCAGTATGGAGTTTCTTCAAAAACCTAGAAATAGAAATGCCACAGGACCTAATAATTCCACTTCTGGGAATTTACCAGAATAAAGCAAAATCTCTGATTTGAAAGATATATGCACCCCTATATTTATTGCTGCATTATTGACAATAGCCAAGATATGGAAGCAACCAATGGATGAATGGATAAAAGTGTGGTACATATATAATGGAATATTATTCAGCCATTAAAGAGAAACAAATCCTGCCATTTGCAAAATATGTATGGATTTAGATGGTTCTATGCTAAATGAAATAAGTCAGGCAGAGATTTCATATGATTTCACTTATTTGTGGAATCTAAAAACAAAAATCAAAATGAACAAAAGAGCAATAGACTCATAGACACTGAGAAGTGACTGGTGGTTACCATGGGGGTGGGTTTGGGGTGGGTAAGTTAAATATCTAAAGGGGATAAATAGGCACAAAATCTCCATGAAAATATAAATTAGTCACAGGAATGAAATTGCAGCATAGAGTATATAATCAATAGCTCTGTAACATCTGTGTTTACGGATAGTAAGTACACTCATTGAGGTGACCATTTTAATAATGTGTATAACTGTCAAATCACTTTGTTGTATACTTGAAACCAATATAATACTGTGTACCAACTATACTTCAATAAAAATATATCAAAAGAAATATCTATACCTATACAGGCATCATTAAAATCTTAACTCTCACTATGTGAATTTAAGAAATGGAAGATTTAGAGTATTTCTATAATGACATTTATATTTCAAAATGAATACCAGATTACAAATGCAGATTTGTAGGGAATATGCCATTTATTATGTTCTTTAAATCATCTTAATTAGATTCTTGTGAGTCAATAGAGATTTAAAGTTGTCCTTCCTAAAGATCCTTTTACAAAAGTAGTATACATATCTCTGGAAAATCCACTTATAGAGAGAACTTTACATTTTGCAGTCATATAAATCTTTTATTTTATACTTTCTATCTTTGCTGTTATGCACAGAAAATCACCCCTCACAAAGATGATATCCTTTTATATTTAATATATATCATTTATTAAATATATATCATATAGTAAATAATTATACTTGGGTCTAATTCTAGGCCCTCTATTCTGTTCCTTTAATCTTTCTGTATATTTGACCAGCTTATTTAATTGTACTTTCATGGTATATTTTCATCTCTTGATAAAATCATCCTCAAATGGTTTTCTAAGTCAACACTCTCTTTGCTATTAGGCCATTTATTCTTCAAAGAAAACGTAAGGATCACTTTTGCAAGTTTCTAAATATAAGTAAATATTACTCAATTAGAATTGCTTTACAGTAATTTATTTAGATGTGAAATAGCATTATAATATTCACACTTTCCATTCAGGTGCTTGAAAAGGCTCCTCATCTATTCAAGTTGTTTTATGACACTTAATAATGTATTATTCATTTATTCACACAGTACCTACAGATTTATAATTAATTTTATTATAAAAATATTTGCATTGAAAAATGTCAATAGTATTTAAAAATTATAATTTCAAAAAGTTTCATATTTTATATAGAATTTTTATTGCTTTTATATATTTATGTGTAATTCTTTCTAATTAAACTCATACTTCAAATATATTTTCTCATCTTTAATGTAATGAAGATAAAGATTATTTAGGCTTTTCCTTTTATTTGTCCATTTGGTTGCATGTTGCTTTTAGGTTTCTGCTATGGGTGTAGTGATATGTCACATAATCAGGAGCATGAATATTCTGTTACTCAACTTCAGCCAGGAAGACAAGGACAACACCCTATGGGTAGGAACAACAAAATAGAAGGAATAAGAGTCCCTGAATTCAGACAGAGAACAGGATGCAAAACCAAAATAACATCACTCTCCCAAACTTTTACATGAGATTGATAAAAACCTCTTTAAACAATTATTTGGACACCTCTTTATTATAGTTCTAAAATGTAATACCACTTGATTTTCCCCTCTGGAGCAAATTATGTTCTATGGACAAGTGTATGTTGCATGAATACTAAAATGAGTTATCAATAAAGTGAGCTGCTTCCAGCAGTTATGCTAATTCCTACTGGGTTCAAGAATGCTTATGCTTCTGTTTTCACCCTGATATTGTATGTTTTTCTTTTATCCTTTTATAAAATTAACTAGATATTTAGCTGTGTATTTGTTTTTTCTCAAATATATTGTTATTTATAATCTATATCTGTGTTCATAAAATTATCTATATTCGTATTTATCTAGTCACATTAATAATTTAATTAGCTTTACATTGTATTGTCGATAATCTAAATTCTTGAATTTAACATTTTGTTTCATTTTCAATTACTGAAAATATTTAAACCTGTGAATTTGGCCATGGGCAAAATTTTTATTTTGTTCCACATATGTTGATATTCAGTGTTATAATGATTATTATTTCCTAAATAACACTTTTTAAACCATGAGTGATTCTGGGGATTGTTTTGAAATTTATGAATCATTTTACTTAATTTTTTTACTACTTGTAAAATCTACTGTTTCATGGTTATAAAATATACTTCATAAAACTTCTGTGTTATTTTACTTTTTTATATATTTTATGGCTTTATAAAAGGTACATATTAATAGTCTGTAAGTACATGAATTTATATTGTATTCATGGTCACAGTGTCTAATACTTGATTTTATTCTATAGTAATGTCCTAGGTTTTTTCTTTACGATTTAATTTTTTGTAGGGCTACATTAAAAATTAATAATCTGAAATTTAATTTTGTATATAACCTAACTAAACAATCAAATATTTTCAAATAGATTATATCTGCATGTGTTATCACTATTTTTGAAATAAACCAATATTAATCCACTAAATTCAAATTCTAACATTTTAATACATTGAAGAATCCCATATTTTTATTTATCCATGAGCTTTCCTGTAATTACATGTTTTTATCGGTTTATTTCAAAAAAAGAAAATATAAAATCAGTGTTGGTATATTTTATTGACCAAATTCAACACTTTGTAAAATCAATGTACACCATTCATTCCTATATGTATGTATAAATGTGCAGATGTGTTTTTATGTGTGTGTGTAGATATTTATTCCCTTATTTTATACTTTACATGCTCAAAATATATAAATTAACTCATTTTGCCTTGAGGAAAATATTTAAAACACAGCTGAGCATTCATCTTGTCACGTAGAAGAATTAGAAATTGAGTCATTGTAAGTAGGGATATGCAATGGAAGGATGTGCTTAAAGATGATGGAAGAACCAACAAGCTGTGCAGGCTGTAAAATTCCATAAGGGGTTCAGAAAGTGTTGCTAAACATTTTATAATTGTATGGCTCTTATTTATGAACTCCTTTGTACTTAGTGTGTATCTCACAATTCAGAATTTGGTTATATTTTACCCATGCTGGTATACACTTTTATGAATTATACAGATTTTTCCTTTCATGGAATGTTTGTTACCTTTGCTGGGACGTTCATTTCTAACAACCAGTGCTAATAAAACCATATGGAAATTTTACCATCAAGTTAACTAAATATGAACTTAATTAATCTTAAATAATATATTTCAATAAATTGATCATCTGAATATGGAAGTTTAATTTCTTATTTCTGAATGACCTTCACCTCATCTATTTTTTTAATGGAATGAATCACTCTTTTGGATTCTCCTTTACATTACTACAATTGTTGGTATTACATTTAATTCTTATACAAAAACCCACATTATTATTTTTTCATTAATCTTACAACCTGGGTTATCATAAAATTTGATATTCACATTACATAGGACTTTATGCAAAGTGGGGAGGCATACTTTAGTTCCTTTCAGCCAAGATTGCTTGATTTTTCTTCTGCATCTCTGATAGTTGTAAGTTATCCCCCTGAGTTTTCTGAGGCTTTCTTCTTTTCCAGGGGAGTCATCTTTGGTTTGGTTTTTACTGAAATGGTTTTGTTTCCCTCTTTTAGTCTTTTGGTCATTGTCTTGCAAACTTCATTGTGACCATATCTGGCTAACATGTCAGTTTTCTAATGAAAGCAGGCTGAAATACAGTCATATTTTTGAATTATATATGCATACACATATATATATACACACACATGACATATATATATATATAGCATATGACTTGTCCTGTAAATCAATAAATACTTGTTTGCTTGATACCTGTGACCTCTCTTTTTCTACCCTTAAGACAAGACTTTCCATCTTGCAAATTTAACCTAGCTCTTACTTCAAGCTTTTTTTAAAAGAAAAATGTAGAATTTAAAAATGTGGTGGACTGTATGTACATGCACACACACACACTTCACATCATATGTTTCTAATAGAGTACATTTCAATAGTATATTCAGAGAGATTTCCTACTTGGACTGTAAGATTTAAGGAGCACGAAAACCTCAAATGACTTTAATGAAGTAGAGTTATAAATTGAAAAAAGTATTTACTTTACAAGACCTATGATGTTCAGGCCAATAGATGAAGAAAGGATATGAGAATTAAAACTGTATTATTATTATTAACCTAATTTTATTTATTTTCTTCTTTGGCATACATGTTTAGGGATTTTATTAATATGAAATAAGATAAGGAGAGAAAATTTTAATATCAATTAATGTACTAATTAAATGTCACTTAGTGATTTTAGCAATTATTTGATATTTAATTAACCAGGTGATTACCTTGGGACTTACTTATTAAAATGGCATTACTCTGAACTTGTAGGCATATGTTGCCTATTAAGATAATCATTTTATAATGACAAACATGCATTTTTGTAGCATATTGGGTAAGAGAGCAATGTACTCAAGAGATTTATTTACTCATAATAGCTTGATAAGTGCTTGTTTCAAAGTGTGTTTGTCAAGTACATAGCAACTACTTTTAAAATATATCCAGTAAAAATTAATGGCAGCATGTTATATCTACATTTTACATATAATACACTTACAGGAAATATGCCTTTGAAAAACAATTCATAATTTGGAAACTTTACATTTTTCTTAGTTCAAAAATACACCCCTAAGCATTTGTATACTGTGGAGAAACTTCTCACAAATTATTCATTTCTTTGGAGTCTCAGAACATGTCCCTAGTAGTACACTTAAGTTTGTTACTAAATAAAATGTCAAAATACTATGTCACTTAATTTCCAGATGATAAATTTAGGAGACTATGATAAGATTTCTTTCATTTCATAGCTACTACCTTTCCTTTAGAAAGCTGATTAACACTTCATCACAATAGCAATTCCTTGGTTCAGAGAAAAATACTTCCTCAACTTGGCTGGGACTCACAATTTCTTAGTAGGATATCTTGTAAAATTATCAAAAGTACTAAGGTAAAGAAATTAATATGTACTTAAAATTCAATCTTGACACTGATACTTTAAGTAGCCAGTGTCATCACATGTTTTTCATATAATGTACAATTAGGCATGTGTTCATGCTTTGCTGCAAAGGCTCTTAAACAATCAATCATAAAGAAGTAACACTTATAAATCAATTTGGATTGCAAAAATTAACATAAAAGTAAAGCATAAATAAAAACATTTTCAAAGGACATAGGCTTCATTACACTACATATTACTCTCATTTGAGTGAAGGTATAGCTATAAAATATTTAACATAGCTACTTTTGATCTTCTTTCAGATTATGTGGCTTAATGGTATACAATTAAAAGTGAAAAAATAAATGTGAACTTCTCTGTTTTGGGTAAGATGGTGTTAACAGCATAGATTTTTTCAATTTCCTCAAAAACCCTCACAAGCAAGCTGAGCAAATAGGATACCAAACAAATAAAAATCAAAGCAAAATAGACAGTAAACACATAAAAAAAGCTTTCTACATAATCTCTCACAATAGTGTAAAATACCAGCAACCCTGGCATATGAGTTTACAGGGGACTAATGACCAAACAAAAGTACAGAGATCAGCAGTGGTACAGACAGCAGTGGAAAGAAGAAAATAGATAATTCTGGAGGTCTTAAGGACCTTGATATACCAGTATTTCCTACATGTTCTCAACTCCAAAAGTAAAGAACCATGGCTATTGTGTAATACTCAACTCAGCAAGAGGATCTGAGAAAAAATGTTGAAACTATCTTACAGAGTTTTAAGTAGTAAATATTTAAATACCTGGCCATAGTGCCACAAAAGGAAAAAGGTGAGTAAGTGTATTTTAAGAATTCTAAAACAATTATTTAACTGTTGGGCAATTGGTAAATTATTAATATATCTTCTGGTCTTTAATACTTCAAGAATAATTATTGTAGTCACTAAGGTAAACACTAAAAAAAATCACAGGACCAAATAATTGGAAAGCTGATACAAAGGAACAGTGGAAATTAAAATAATTGGAAAGAATGAAACAAAAGAAGGGGAATAAATGGAGTATGATACATGTGGAACCAATAGTGAATAGTAAGATGATAGTTGTAAACTTAAATATATCAGTAATTATGATATTTGGAAATTATCTAAAACCTCCATTGAAAAGACAAAGGGCACACCTTAAAAAAATTCAAGTATGTGCTACATAAAAAAAAACACCTTAAATATGAGGACAGAGAAAATCTGAAGTAAAATCATGGAATATCATATGCTTTACAATCATTAATGAAAATAAACATGGAATTGCTGTATTAATTTCATTAGAAATATGCTTTATAGCAAACATCATTGCTAGAGAAAGAGGAAGAATGGAAAGAGGTCACAAGAACCTGTTTGTATATATCAAGTAATATCGTTTCAAAATGTATAAACTATTTCTATAAATGTATTAACATTGTGGGAGGTTTCATTTTCTGGACAGCTTTATTAAGCTATATTTTACATATCATGAAATTAATCAATTTCACATGTGTATTTGAATACTTTAATAGCTTTACTGAGTCATGAAACCATCACTGTAAATCTGTTTTAGAATGTTTTCATTCATCCAACAAGATTTCTCATACTCATTTACAATTAATTCCTATTCCTACCCAAAACACAGGCAACCCTTATCTATTCTAAGTTTCTGTAAATTTGCCTTTTTCTTAATATGTCCTACACATGGAATCCTACAGTATGTAGTCTCTTGAATTTTACATCATTCACTTAACATAATGCTTTTGAAGTTCTTCAGTGATGTAGCATGTATCAATACTTTGTTCCTTTTCATTGCTGAATAGTAATCAATTTTATGAATGTACAACATTTGCCTGTCTACTCAATGATTAGTGGACATTTGGGTTGTTTTCAGTTTGGGGAAATTATAAGTAATGCTGTTGTGGACATCCAGGTGCAAGACCTTTTTGTGGACATGTTTTCATTTCTCTTGAGTAGATACCTAGGAAAAGAATTGCTGAGTAGTATGGTAGTTTTATATTTAACTTCTTAAGAAAGTCAAGATATTTTGCAAAGTAGCAGTACCATTTAGAGTCCTATCAGCAATGTATGAAGGTTCCCTTTCTCTAGATCCTTGTCAACATATATTATTGTCTGTCTTATTTATTATAGCCATTCTAATTGGGTGTGAAATGCATCTTTTTGGTTACAATTTGCATTTCCCTAGTGATTAATGATATGGACACATTCAAACATATTTATTGAACATTTGTACATGAACCTTGGTGAAGTGTCTGTTCAAATCTTTTGGCTATTTTTGAATCGGTTTGTTTCTCCAGTGAATTATCTTGGAAACAGTCAAAAATCAAATGACTGAAAATAGAAGCACTTGTTTTGGGATACTCATTTCTTTTCCACTGATCCATATGTTTATCCTAATGCCAGTACCACAGTATCATGACTGCTGTAGCTTTATAGTAAGTTTTGATATCAGAAAGTATGAATTTTCCCAGTCAATTTCATTTTCAAAATTATTTTGGTTATTCTGGCCTATTGCACTTCCATATAAATTTTAGTATTATCATGTCAGTTTCAAAATCCAATTGGGATTTTGATAGGGATTGTGTAGATTCTTCAGATCTACTCAGAAACTGACAATATTCATTGCCAAGTTAATATTTTCTTTCTAATTCATAAACAAAAAAAGGCCTTTCCATTTATTTAGGTCTCCTTTAATTAATTTTAACAATATTTTGTACTTTTAAACACACATTTTGCATTTTCTTTTTTTTGCTAAGTTCACTCCTAGGTATTTTCTTTTTGATGTTGTAAATAAAAATGTTTTCCTAATTGCAATTTTGGATTGTTCATTACTAGTCTATAACAACACAATTCAATTTTGTATATTAATCTTGCAACCAGCAACTTTGCTGAATGCAATGATTAGTTCTAATAGCTATTTTATTTCATTTCTTAGAATATTTTATAAACAAGGTCATCTCATCTGCAAATACACTTTTATTTCTTCATTTCTAGTGTGGATGCCTTTTTTTTCATTTCTTGCTTAATTATTCTGGCTATAACTTCCTGAATAATGTTGAATAGATGGTAAAACAAACCCTTTTCTTGTTCCTAATTTTTATGAAAAATTCTTCATT
This sequence comes from Phataginus tricuspis, assembly GCA_029783875.1. NCBI lineage: Eukaryota > Metazoa > Chordata > Mammalia > Pholidota > Manidae > Phataginus > Phataginus tricuspis. The sequence continues at coordinate 72,787,299 of JAQQAC010016209.1, forward strand.
CTTTCCATTTAAGTATGATGTTAGCTTTTTTTTTGCTTAGATGACCTTTAACAGATCGAGGACATACATTTCTATTCAGTCTAAGAATTTTTAGTCATAAAGAGGTGTTAAAACGTTTCAAATGCTTTTTTATTTATTGGTGTGACCATGCATTTTTGCCCTTTATTATTAATATTACACCTAAAATTATTTAAATCTCATTTGGTCATAGGGTACAAACTTTCTTTTATACATTGTTGCATTTTGTTTACCAATACTTTGTTGAAAATGTTTACACCTATATTCATAAGGCATATTGGTCTATAATTTTGTTTTCCTATAGTCTTGTTTTTATAATTTTGGTATATAGCCTTATAGAATGGAACAACAAGGATTTTATCATACTTTCTTGTAAGTGTTTATTCTTTAAATGTTTGGTAGACTTAACCAATGAAGACACTTGGTTCTGTAAGATGAGTGTTAATGACCCCACCTTCATTCCTGAATTTGTTAAGTCATCTCTCTTTGTGCTCTTAAGTGTAGCTAAAGTATTGCCAACTGTGTTGATCTTATCAAAGAATTAACTTTTGGCTTCATTGATTTCTAAATGCTCTTAAAAATTATTTTGTTTAATGTAATGAATGCTTGTATGCCAAACAATTCCATGATAATTGGAATAATTATATAATCTAATTCTTAGTATTGTGTTTGTATTATTACATAAGGTTGTTTTTTTAATTAAGAATCTTTTTAGAACAGTTTTAGGTTCACAGCAAAATTGAGAGAGAGGTACAGAGATTTCCCATATACCTGCTGTCCCCACAAGTTGATAGCTTCTGCTATTACTAACAACCTCGTAAAGAGTGGTACATTTGTTATAATTGATGAACATAATCACCCAAAGTCCACAGTTTATATTAGAGGTCACTCTTTGTATTGTACATTCTATAGATTTGGACAAAGGCATAATGATGTATATCCAAAATTTGTACTGACCTCCCCTGTGCTCTGCCTATTCGTTCTTTCCCCTACAAGCCCCTGAAAAATGATGTTTGTACTGTTTACATAGTTTTATCTTTCCAGTATGTCATATTGGTGTAATCATATAGTATATAATCCTTTCACATTGTCTACTTTCAATTACAATATGCATTTAAGGTTCCTCCATGTCTTTTCATGCTATGATAGCTCATTTCTTTTTAGAACTGAATAATATTCCATTGTCTGAATATACAGGTTTATCAATTTACCTACTAAAAGATATCTTGGTTGCTTGCATTGGAAATTGTGAATAAAGCTGCTAGAAACATCTGCACGTATGTTTCTGGGTGGACGTAAGTTTTCAGCTCCTTGGGTGCATACCAAGGAGCATGATTGCTGGGTCATATGGGAAGAGCATGTTTAACTTTGCAAAAGGCCTCCAAACTGCCTTCTAAAGCCGTTGTGCCATTTTGCATTCATGCCAGTAATGAATGACAGTTCATGTTGATTCACATCCTTGCCAGAATTTGATGTCAGTGCTTTGAATTTTGGCTATCCTAATAGAAGTGTAGTGGCATCTCATTTTTACTTTTACATCTCATTTAATGGGGGAAGGCAGAAGAAAAGTGGAGGGTACAGAGACAAATATTTCTCTAAGTGAATTTCCTTCATATTTTGACTTTGGAATAGTGTGAACCTATTATGTATAAAAATAAATAAAAGTGAGAAAATGATTCTCTATGAACTGAAAGCAAAAAGCAAACAAATCTAACTAAACATTAAATTGGGAAAATAATCACAAAGAGAAAATAAGTATTCCAAGTGACTTTGAAATGCATGATTTCATCTGTACAATACCAGTTGGATATATGCTATAGCCAAAAAAAAATATTTTTCAATACTCATAATGTTACTACTACTATTTGTGTTCTATTTTGGAAGTATCGCAAGTACATTATAGAATAAGATCCAGTGAGTTTACATTAGTGACAGACTGTAATATTTTTAGCACAATAAAATTGAGATTTATAAAACAAAGTTTAGAAAAATCAATGTACTGTTAAATTTGAAGTGGAAATGTTAGTATGAATAATACATTTATTTTTTTATATAGTAAGAATATGCATATTTACCAGATATTCTTGGGAAAATCCTAGGGATAAAGATGAAACTAATAGCAACAAACCTTTATTACATCCAAATCACAGTTTCCGATTATTATTTCCTATTAAAAGAAATCAGAAGCCTTAAAAACTGGCAAATACTTGAAATAAGCAAGCAAATATGTAAGATGATACTGTGATGTTTTGATATATCAGAAAGCAAGAGAAAAAAAACTACTGGAATTAGAAAGACTCAGGAGGTATTTTGAATAAGCTCCATTGCACAAGGATGGGACAATTTCATCATAAAAAGTAACTACAATTGACTGAAGCACATCAAATATAATCATATTCATGAGTTCTAAATGATACCAAAAATCTTACATTTTAATTACTTTTGGAAGTTTCCCCATTATTACTAAAACTCCTAAATGAAGGGAAATAATTCCACATTTATCCAGTATTTTTGGTATAAAGTACAGTTCAGGATAACCCAAACACTCTTGAGAAAAATTTCTTCCTTATAGAAAATTTGCAGGTAGTGATGCAGATGGAATTCTAGTATTAAAAACATTACAAGTTTTCAACCAGTGATGAAATAATGGATCTAAGCAACAATGATCAATGGATGCTAAAACCATTAAACGAAATATTTATAGGTAACTTTAAATAATTAAGGAAACTGGCTGACAATTCCTGAAGCTATTTAACAATCTTAACGTCATAAATAGTGCAACCAGAAATTGTGTGTCTCTGATGTGATATACTCAATACCATCTATGAATAAAAATGAAGTTAATCATGCCTCTAGATTTAACTACTAGTTTAGAATAAATATGAGGGCTAGACGATCAAGTTAAACTACACTGTAAGGAAGCAGTAAGCCACATACAGAATGTGAGTAATTCTATAGCAAAAATGAAAAAGAAATTCACAGAGGGAGGTCAGCAAAAAGAATAGGAAATACCAGCCTTTATTCTTCCACACACACATACAAAAATTAACTCTCCATGAATGAAAGCAGCCCTGGAAGGGCTCACATGTCCAAATAAGAACCTGCAGCAACAGAGAGAGAGAAAAAAAAAGAATAACCACAAATGATGGATCACTGGGAAGATCAACATAGCTGACATCTGGAGATCGCCAGGAACAGAGAAGGGCAGGGCCATTAGTATTGGCCCCAAACCAGGTGCCACTGTGGTCCGCAGTACCCACTCTGTGGAAGACACCTGCAGATTTTACCACTGAAGTAACTAACAGACATTGCTACAGTGGAACCCAAGAGTGGGAGACATTGCAGTGCCCTCGCCACAAGATGGAGTTCCTGTTATGTTGCCCTGGGACTGTGGCTGCCAACTACCAGCCCCACATACATCCTGAACCCTGGAGCCCTGGCAGCCAAGCACATACCCACACCCCATGCCCTGGCACTACGGCTACTACATGAGAAGCCATTCTTAGGACACTGGAGCCGCTGCTGCAGTGGGCACATTTGTGCCCCATCCCAGAGCTGTGGTCACTTCACATATGCCAGCCCTCTGGACCTGGGCTATGTGGTAGCTCCATAAATGTCCAGATCTAGGACACCAGAGCCAGTGCCACAGGTAGAGTGCCTGTGTCCTGCACCATGGAGACACTTGAGCTCTGCCTACACCTGTTCTCCAGACCCTGGCTCCATTGTGACCCCATGGACACCCACACATCAGACATCAGTGCCACCACCACATGAGAGTACCCATCAACCGGACCAGGTACCATGAGAGAGCCCCTTGGCCGCAACTTCTTCAGTAGGAGAAAGATTAATCAGGAGGAACCAGCAGCCTTTGCCACCAAAGATGCCAGTAGCCCTCACTGACTCTGCAAACACCTACAGACTTAGCTGCAGAAGACTCTTACAGTCTTCAGCAGTGCTGAGTTCAGCTGACAGAGCTGAAAGGAACCTGTGCTGCTGCACCATTCCTGGAGCTACAACTACCACACCCAACTCAGCTGATGTGCTTACACCCTCCTGTGAGTGAAGGTCTTTCCCTACCAAAACCAGTCTGTGAAATCTTGAAGAGGTGACTGCTCCATAAAATATGCAGGCATCAGTGCAAGGCAAGAAACACACACACAAAAAAACAAGGAAACATGACACTACCAAAGGAACATAATTTCCAGTAAACAATCCGAAGGAAATGTAGAGCTACAGGTTGTGGGACAAAGAATTCAAAATAATTGTTTTAAGGAAGCTCTGTGAGTTACAAGGAGACAACTCAAAAAATTCAGGAAAGAACAATACACGAACAAAATGGGATGTTCAACAAAGAGATAGAAATTGTGAAAAATAACCAAACAGAAATTCTGGAGCTGAAGAATACAGTAAATGAAATGGGAAATGTGATAAAGAGCATCAACAGCAAACTTAATCCAGTCTGGGCTGGGGAGTGAGGCAAAGGGGAGGTGTTGGTCTTACAACTTTCAGTTATGAGATGAATAGTTCTGGAAACTTAATGTACAACAGGACGAGAATAGTTAATAATAACGTAATGCATATATGAATTTTGCTTAGGTAGCAGATCTCAAGTTTTCTCACCCAAAGGTAGTTTATGAGGTGAAGGATATGTTAATTAGCTTGTTGTAACCATTTACACATGTATACCTTTGTAACAAATGGATACAATGTATTACCTTTTACAACCTAAATACATACAATTATGTCTATCATACTTTACTAAGGCTGGAGAAAAAAATGAATTTTTTCATTCCACCCTCTAATTCTATGTCAAATAAATAAAATAGATGGCATAAATTATTCAAAAATAAGTTACATAAAAAGAGAAGACAAGTAGTGATCCTCATCTCACTACAGTGATGGACAGTGACTATAATAGGGTTGGTGGGGGGGACCTGATGAAGGGGGTAGTTTAATCATCACAATATTGTTCATGTAACTGTAGGTTAATGATACTAAAATAAAATCAATTGTAAAAAAAAAGATGTATATGCAGTATAAAAAGTAGTAAATTGTGACATCAAAAATATATAAAATCATATTATTATTAGTGACATAAAATAAGAAATACAGTGACATAAAACAAAGGCAAACGAACTCATAGATTCAAAAAACCTAAAAGATCAACAAAATGCAATGTAGATTGTTTGGATCCTGACTTGAACAAACTATTTATAAAAATACCTATTTGAGACAATCAGAGAAATGTTATGAAGTGAGCCTTACATAATATTGAATTTTTAAAATTTGGTGTGTTAATAATGGCATGTTGGCCATGATTTTAAAAGTCCTAATCTATTAGAAATATATAAAAATATTCACTCGTGAAATCTATTTTCTAGGATTTGGTTTAAAATATCATAGATAAAAAAGGACAGATAAAAATAGATTGGAAAATGTTGATAAAGTTTGAAATCATGTAATGGGTACCCAGAAATTCTTTATGTTATTCTATTTCCTTTAGTATATATTTTAATTTCCATTAAGTGCATACACGACATTCTTTGGAATGCTTAAGTGAACTTAAAGAGAATAAAGAAAATACACAATGGCTGAAGAAGACAAAATTGAAAACCAGATATATAGCTTTATGTGCTGATGTTTTTACTACACTAACTGGTCAGAAGTTGGGGACCAGGATGATGCAACACAACTCTTAATCACTGTGGACATGGGTTTCCCTGTCCATAATCATATAAGAAAATGAGGTCTTACACTTAATGTGGAACTTGAAAAGCTATTTCCAAAGTTTGTTTGGAAAAGAAAGACACTGCAATAGCTAAGAAGATTTTGAATAAGTAAAGATGGAAGAGTTTGTAAGTCATTTGTCTCATATAAGGACATTTAAAACTGTAATGATTTTAACAGTCTGCAATCAGTACAGGAATAAACAATCAATGGAACCAAATAGAAGGTCCACAGAAATACACACATATAATAAAATATGGTATAAAGAATATTATAAAACTTTGAGGATATACTGGACTATTAAATAAAGTTCCTGAAAGGCTCCTTGGAGAAATGGCTGATTCTAGGATTGCAGCAGGAAATATACAAGATAAGCCTGGAGAATATTGCAATGTCACAATGTAAGTGCTCAAAAACAAAAACACACACATAATGATGTCAATATATCAAAAGGCCACAGGAACCAACTGAAAGCACTCCCAATGGGCAAACCTTGAAAAATTTGAACAGTAACATAAAGCAGTATTAGATTATAACCCAAAGTATAAAATAAATGTGCCCATAATGTTATAAATAAATGATTGAATAAGTGCATAAACATTTGGAAAAGAAGTAAGTCTCCCATGCTGAAAGATTCAAAATAATTTATGTAAATATGTTACACTAAAGGAGGTGGGGCATAACTACACACTCCTATAGTGGGGACTGCACACAGTGACTGCCTTTCAGAGTGTACTATGTAAAGGAGAAAATGAGTTAACTTTACATTGGAAACACCTGGCAAATATTACTTTTGCCAGGTTATCCATGTGAACAACAGTGATAAGTCATGGTAATATGTACCTTTCATATAATATAACGAAAATGACACTTCATATCTTTGGTCTTCCTTTCAAGAACACAGAACCCCACTGTAAAAATGAAGAAAAATCAGACAAATCCCAACTAAGGAGAATTCTACAAAATATGTGCCCAGAAAGCTTCAAACCTTCAAAATCATCAAAAAGAGGGGAAGTCTGAGAAATTGACACAGCCAAAAGGAGCTTGAGACAGGATGACTAAATCTAATATGGCATTCTGAATGGGATCTTAGAATAGATAAAGAATGTTAGGTAAAAAGTAAGGAAATATGAATAAAGTTTAGACTTTACTTAATAATGTACTGATATTGCTTCATTACCTGTAGCAAATAAATGTACCATGCCAGTGTAAGATGCTAATAATAGGGGAATGGAATATCGGCCATACGAGGACTTTCTATTCTATCTTCATGATTTTCCTGTAAATCTAACACTGTTCTAGAAGAAAAGGTTTGCTTAAAAAAATTTAAGTGATATTGGAACTACTGTTCTCTAAATGGGAGGAAAATCCTTAACTTACAATATACAAACAAGCAGAAAATGAAACAAGAATAACAAAATTAGTGATTTTCACATGGATTATAGACCTAAATATGAAAAAGCCAAACTTAAAAAGAAAATTTAGAATATTGAGCAAGCTATGTTGAATTTTGTTCAAAGTAGCATTGCCTAAGACACAAAATGTAGAAAATATAATGGAAAGGACTGGCAAATATACTGATAAAAGTCAGTATTTTAAGTTTTAAAATGACGCCATTTCCACAGCTAAAAGATAAACCAAAGGCACCTAGAGAATATAGTTTTGATGCTTGTAAACATAAAGATATTACTTTCTAGGACATATAAACAACTTCTTCAAATCAGTATGAAAAAAATTGAAAAACACACAAAGATGCCAAGCAGTCAATTCACAGAAGACACTTAAATGGCTGACAAATATTAATGAGTGCTCCACCTCATTTGTAATAAAAAAAACTCAAATCAAAATCACAGTAAGTTACCATGACATGCGTATTATTACCATAGCACAAAGAAAATTGATAACACAAAGTGTTGACAAGGATATAAAACCATGGGTATGTATATATGTGGGTATTGTGTATATTTGATTTTTGATTCAGTAGATTAAGAGACCTGCCTTCACCAATATGGGGAGGCATATCCAACCCACTGAAGAGCCCTAATGGAACAAAAAGGTGAAGGAAGAGTGAATTCTCTTTCTTCTTGAGCTGGAGTATCCGTTTCCTCCTGCCCTCAAACATCAGAGCCCTTGGTTCTCAGGCATTTGAACTCAGACTGAATTATGCCACTGGCTTTCCTGTTTCTCCAGTTTGAAGATGGCTAATTATGGGACTTCTCAGCCTCCATAACTGTGTGAGTGAATTCCTATAATCTCCTCTTTACCTATCTCTCTCTCTATCATGTATTATCTATCTATCATCTATCTATCCTATTGGTTCTGTTTCCCTGGAGAACCCTGATTAATGTAGTAGATATGATAAATATAAGTTAAAATAAATAAAACTGAGCTCTGTCTACCTAATTATAATAAAAAGCATGTTTATAGAAAAAATGTAGACTGATAAGTAATACTAATAAATACATATATGTTGTATGTGCCAGGCACTCACTACTCTAATAGTTTTGTATATATCTGCTTAATTAATCTTCAGCAAGCCTAAGAAGTAGCTGCGATTATTATCCCATTTTAAATAAAAAACTGTGGCACAAATAGATTAGATTTTCCATAGTTTCATTCAAGCAGTCTGAATCCATAATTTGTGTTTTTTATACTACTTCTTCATAATTTGATGCCATTTACATGGTTTAAGCATACGTTAAACCATATCATGTATTGTTTACTCATATGAACTAAAAGCAAAACACATGCATATATATGTTAAAGCCCAATTTCAGCATAGTAGGAGGGAGAGGAGGAAAGCAATATATCCATGAAGAGGAATACGGCAATCTAGTAACAGTCTGCATCTTTAGTACTTTATTTAAAAATATGAAACTGAATTCTTAAATCAAACAAATGGATATTAAGTACACAGGTGCTTCTAATATTATTTCTGTGTGTATTTGCACATTTTCATAGAAATAAAATGTTTTAGAGTTTTTGAAGAAAACCACATGAAATAACTAAGAAGTTCAAAATGAATAAGAGACTTTTTGAGTAATGTTGGTGTTCTAGCAATATCCAAAGATTTTAAATATAGCTATAGATATATCTATACATCTACTTCTACCTTTATTTCTAGATCATGAGTCAATTTTTAAGAAAAAGCCATATATATATCATTTTACATGCACACACATGTAAATAAATGATATATACACACATATATGTATATTCATAACTGTTTTATTCTTCTGAAGAACCATGACTAACACAGATCTTGGTACTGAGAGTGGTCCTACATAGATGATAATTTTTAAATTTGTTCTGGTACTTCTAGAATTGGTACTCTGATTAGATTTAAAAGTGATAGTGACTATTTCCAGCGACAAAGTGAGCACTGATAGTCCATGGCATCCCGTGGCTATGCAGATAAGCAAATCATCACTACTCAAAATTCTTCATTAAATACTTATTGGAGGAATTGCTCTGGATGACCGTGTATTTGATAACTTAAAACATTTTTGTCAAACTAATGAATATAATGAGATTGTCTGGTTGTTCCTAATACTGTGAGAGTGAGGAAAGAAAAGGTTTAGCTCAAGATTTAAATTCCTAGCTCAAATACCACATGAGTGACCAAAAGTTTCTAGGTTTACCCTGAAGAAAACCTTTACCTCCTGCAGCCACAGTGCTGAGATGGCTGAAAACCAAACTTAGAGTCTCATCCTGTGAATGGCTGAATTACAATGTAAACTGAATCTCTAATTCACAATTTAACTACTGTTAAAGAGAAGGTATTCATTGAGAAGTAATGGGATCTTAAAAATTGGAAGCAGGCATTTGGGCAGATCCTGATGAAGATATTGAACTGCTTAATTCTGCCGAGTCTTCTTAGTCAATAAAAGGAAGCCTTCCACCCTCCTCTGGGGAAATTTACCCTGCTTTTCCTGAGGAAACTATAATGGCATCTCCCGAGGTATTTTCCTTGTAAGACACTGCTGATTCCCTCAAGGCCCACCCCACCACTGCTCTTTGATTCTATACCTATAATAGACATGAGTCCCAGCAGGCCCCAAAAGATGAAGTACAAAGTGTGACCCATAAGGAAGTGGGCTACAACCCAAATAACTACATTATTTTCCCAATTTATGCTAAAAGAAATCCAATGCATATGTATGGGTAAGTATATTAAAGGTGTGGAATAATTGTGGAAGTAGATTTAATGTTGTAATGTGACAGTTATAAAGGGATCTAAAAGTTCTTTTTTATTGGACCTATAGTTGGCCTACATTAAATGAAGCTGAAATGCCAGAATTGCTTTGGTATACTGTAGTGGAAGGTTTAAGGAAATTGGAATGTTAGAGTTTGTTTATCACATAAGAAGTTCTCACCTACCTTGAAAGGGTCCAGAAAACACATCTTTCCCCATGACTGTGAGAAATAATTTTTTTGATGGAAGTCTAAGTATTCTTGAATAACAGTGATTGCTCTTCTCTACTGAACAGAAATTTCAGGAATAACTGCTGCCACTGAATAAAGAAAACAAAATGCAGTGTAGTTCATTGAAGTCCATGGAGTCAGCGGAAAAGTGGTAACAACTGCCCAATGAAAGGGAGCTCTGGTTACAATAATGGATAGCAAAGCTGAAGAAAAAATCTGAATAGTTTGATTCAGAGGAACTATGGCATTGACTAATTGATCATAATGTCCCTAAAAGTAATATAGATGGACAGTCTACTAAATTCTTAATGTGTATAAAAAGAAGAATTCTAGGTCAAGTGAACAAAAATGTAACTTGTAAAAACAGTGAGTCATAATCCCTCAAATAATTACCAAACTTGTACCAGTTTACAAACATAGAACCCTTAAATGAAGGGGAAGATGGTTCCACTTGAGGAAGGACTCCATTACACTGCAAAAAATTTATACTGTTAATAATTCTCCCAGACTTCTCCCAAAGGAACTAGGGTCTTTTAACAGATTAAGTGTGCTTTGGGGAAGTGGCAATAATCAAATATCACAGGAAATATTGGATACTGGCTCTGAAATGACACTAATTCAAGGAGACCCAAATTACTATTCTTCATCAACCAGATAGCATCTTACAGAGGTCACGTTAGCAATGGAGTTTTAGCTCAGGTTATTGTCACAGTAGGTCCAGTGTTTCACCAAACTCATGCTGACATTATTTCTTCAGTTCTGGAGTGAAAACATAGGATAGACATATTCATCAACTGGCAGAATTCTCATTGGTTCCCTGATCTGTAGAGTAACGGCTGTTATGGTAGGAAAGGCAAAATGGAAACAAATAGAACTATCCATACTTAGGGAAGTTGTGAACCAAAGCAATACTACATTCCTGGAGGGCAGAGATAAGTGCAATTATCAGGGAATTACTATTAGGCTCACCAATTTGGCCCATATAGAAAACAGATGGATCTTGGAGAATGAAAGTAAATTATTGTAAGCGTAACCAGGAGGTGAGTCCAATTGCAGCTGCTGGGCCATATGTGGTTTAATTACCTGAGCAAATTCACACACCCTTTGGTACATTATATGCAGCTATGGATCTGAAAAATGTTTTTTTCTCCACACTTATTTTAAAGACAACCAGAGTCCAGAGTAGTTTCCTTTTAGCTAACAAAACCAGCAATATACCTTCACTGTCCTACATTAATGGTATATCAGTTCCCAGGCCAATATCACAATTTAGCCTGCAGGAAATTTGATCACCTTTTCCTTTCACAGGTGATCACAATTGGTAACAACGAAGACTGGGAAAAAGGTATGTGGATTGATGTCTTTAATTTATGAAAAACATTAAGTTATTTGTGTTCCATACTAATGCTTAGCACAGGGTAACCTTAGTAGAAAAGGATTTTAATAATTAAGTACAGAGGATGACCCATTTTGTGCATACAATTCAGCCTAGTTCTTCAGCCACTCCTGAAATTGCCAATGATCTAATGAAAAAGTTGGGGTGATGACTGGGATGGAGATTAGGCATGGACTCAGCAACCTTGACTACTACTCACCAAGGCAACCTGGCTGTGGCCGCTACTGAGTTCCCCATCTGCTAGCAGCAGAGATCAGCACTGAGTTCTCAATACAGAACAGTTTTTGGGGTGGTCAACCAACTTCCTGATGGGAGGTTGATCACATTGGACTGTTTTCATCATGGAAGGGGCAATATTTTATTCTTACTGGAATTGACACATATCTGGATATAGATTTACCTCCTTGCATGCAATGCTTCTGTGAAACTACCATCCATTATTTTATCCCAAACAGCAGTGTGTCTGACTGAGTCTCACCATAGTAAATTAAATGTTGCAATTAGCCAATATTCATAGAATTAATTGGTTTTCCCATGTTTCCCACCATCCTGAAGCAGTTGGCGTGATAAAATGATGGAATGGCCCTTTGAAAATTGTTATATAGCATTAGCTACGTAGCAATACCTTGCAGGACTGAGGCAAGGTTCTCTAATAAGCTATATATATTCTATATAAGTGTACAATATATGGTGTCATTTATCTCATAGTGAGGATCCATGGGTCTAAGAATCACTGGTGAAATGTGAGTGGTACCACATTTACTTCTAGTGATGCACTAGCAAAGTTTTGCTTCTTGTCCCGTGAATTTATGCTATGGTGATCTAGAGGTCTTAGTTTCAAAGGGAAGAATGCTCTCAACATGAGGCAAAGCAATCACACCATTAAAATGGACATTTATTTAGCCCATTTTGTTATTCACACCCCTGAACCAACAGGGAAATAATGGAGTTACACTACTGGCTAAAGTAATTAATCCTGATTAACAAGACAAAATTAGACTGTTACTACACAATTGTGATACGGATGAGTATGTCTGAAATACAAGAAAGCCTTCAAGATGTCTCTTACCCCGTGATGAAAATCAGTGGAAAACTTCAACAGTCTAATGCAGGTAGGACTACTAATGTCCTAAACCCTACAGAAATGAAGGCTGTGATTATTCTGCCAGGTGAATAACCACAATCAGTGGAGATACTTGCTGAGGAAAAAGGAAATATGGAATAGGTAGTAGAAGGTAGTTATAAATGTCAGACCCAACCATGTGACGAGCTGCATAAGTAAGAACTGTGTTTTCTGAGTATATATCACTTATTTTATTTCATTTGTGCATATGTTTATACATATATCTTCAATACAAATATATCAAATATCTCTGAATTCTTTCTTTTTATCCCCTTACCATATAAGATAGATTGATAACATTTATATCAGAGTATTAAAGTACTGTTGGGTTTACATCCTAGTATTTAAGTTCTAGGATATCAAGGAAGAAAGTGAACATCACCCAAGTATTTTGCATCCTTTTCTGAGGAAAGGGTTAGTGCATTTTCAGTTGGATGTACTATTATGCTAGATGGAAAAATGACTTCTTTGTCATTACCTATATTTGGAGATTAAGTATGGCTTAAGGAAATGTGTATGGGTGCCAAATTGACAAGTTGTGGACTCTATGGTTAACATGTCATTTTTGCTAGGCTACATGAACAGTTAAGTCAAGTACCAGTCTAAATGTTACTGTAGAAATGTTCTTTAGAAGTGATTAACTTTTAAAATTAGTAGATTTGAGTAAAGCCGATTACCCTCCATAATGTGGGTGAGCCTCATCAAATCAGTTGAAGGCCTTAAAGAGCAAACACTGAGTTTTCCCAAAGAACATGTGATTTTTTCTTAAGGTTGCAATATAGAAACCCTGATTTAAACTTCTATTTGCTGCTGTAAAAAAAATCACCATAACTTAATGACTTAAAATAAGACAAATTAATTTTCTTATAGTTCTGTAGGTATAGGGTGTTGGAGGGATTTCTGGGTTGGTAAAGGAAAACAATATAACCATGTGGTAGCAGGAGCACAAACTTTATTTGGTGACATATTGATAGACCTAAGTGATGATGAATGTCCCTCACGGCATGAGACATCCTGAGGCTACAATGTGGGTGTTCAGATTTGGAGGGGAATAAAATAAGGGAACTTTCAGAGGAAAGTGGGATCAGGGAGGGGGAATCATATGTCTCGGTGATATTGCTTAGCAGCATGGCAGGGAGTCTCTGGGTCTAGAGTTCTGAAGGTTAGCAGTGGCTTGGCATCTTTAAAGCTCCAGGACTTGTTGATATTAAGGAGATGTCAAGTACAGTTTTGTGGGGTATGCAACACTGGTTAAAATCTGCTTATTTGGGTTATGTTTAAAACAATATCTTAAAAAATAAGTTTGCCACTAGGGGGATTTTTGAGCTAATGGATCGCAGACTGTGGTGAAGAAAGAAACTGAGAAGGGGTCACTATATGGAAGTGTCGGGGTCTGGGGGTTGTCTTTGAGGTTTAGGGGCAATGCAAAGAGCAAAGAAGGCAGCAGGAGTTGTCATGTGGGGGTGCTCAAAACAGGCCACTTTTTTCTGCATAAAACTGTACTTCTTATACTGCTATACTGCTAATTCATGGTTACATAAGTATTGAAGGTATGCATGTGTGTGGCCTTCATGGTGAGGCGTGTGGCCTTCATGGTGAGGCGTCTGGCCTTCAAGGCCCTTATTTAGCTCCTTTCTCATGGGTACAACATGCTGTGTTTTAGGTTTCTCAAGGCCAGACATATCTGGCTCCGTGCAAGGTCAGACATATTTGGGGTGAAGCAGTGGACAGCTGTCTTCATAGAACAGTAGGAAAAGTGTGGGGGGGTACTTCCCTACAGGAAGCTATCATTATTAGGCAGGTTGAGCTTCCATAACAAATGCCATAACTGGGTGGCTTAAAATGAGAGAAATGTATTTTCTCACAGTTTTGGAGCCTGGAAGTCCAAGATCAGAGTGCCAGCATGGTCAGTCTCTGATGAGGGCCCTCTTCCTGATTTGCAGATGGAGATGATTCCTTTATCACTGTGCCCTCACATGGCCTTTCCTCTGTGTGCACACAGAGAACTCCAGCGTCTCTCCCTATTTTTTAAAGACAATGATCTCATTTGCCCGGGGCCCCACTCACATGATTCACATAACCCTAATTGACTCCCAAATCATCCATCTCCAAACACCATCACATTGGGAGGCTAGGGATTGTTAAGAAATGTTAGACCCAAATGAAGTTACTTATACTAAGCCCCAGGTGATTGAACCAAGACTTAAGTTCATTATAGTTTTGGCTCTCCGAGAAATGGAATCTTAAATCAGTCTTCAGGAATCAAGTAATCAGTGCTAGGTAGATCATATGCCTGATAGATCCCTACCATCTGCTAAAGGAAATATAACCTTGACATAATAACTCACTTCTTTTGCCTATATAATATCCATGTTCCTGCTCCTTTCTGACTAAAAGTCTTTTATTCTGTAATTTCTTGGATCTCTTTTCCTTCTGCTGGAATGCATGCTGCCCAGTTCAAATCAATTTTTGCCCAAATAAATCTTTTGCTTATTGAGGTGTCATTGCTATAAATCTTATATTGGTTTCAAGTATACAACACAGTGATTCAACAGTAACACATATTATTAAATCCTCACCCCACTACTGTACTTACCATCTGCCAACATAGGAAGGTATTACAGAATCATTGCTATGTCCTCCATGCTGTACTATGATCCCTGTGACCAGTTTATAAGATAATTGAAAATTTTGTACCTTTTAAACCCCTCACTCTCCTCACCCACCCACTGCAATCCCTCCCACACTTCTCAGTGTCTGTAACTCTACTGCTATTTTGTTCATTTTGTCTTGTATTGATTTTCGATTCCACAAATAAGTGAAATCATGGTACTTGTCGTTCTATTCCTGGCTTATTTCACTTAAAATAATACCCTTTTGGTCCATCCATGTCAGAAGTGGCAGATTTCTTTCTTATTTTATGTCTGAATAATATTCCATGTGTATATGAACCATATTTTCATCTATTCATCTATTGATAGACACTTAGGTTGCTTCCATATCTTGGTTATTGAAAATAATGTGGCAAGAAACATAGGGGTGTGTATATCTTCTTGAATCATAGATTTTGTTTTTTTCTGGTAAATTCCTAGAAGTGGAAAATATGTAGTATAGCTTGAAGTCAGGTTGCATAATACCCACAGCTTTTTTCTTTTTTCTCAGGATTTCGTTGGCTATTTGGGGTCTTTTGTAGTTCCATATTAATTTTAGAACTATTTGCTCTAGTTCATTAAAAAATGCTGTTGGTATTTTGATAAGGATTTCATTGAATCTATAAATTCAGTTGTGCATTGCTTTGGGCAGGGTGGTCCTTTTGGCAAGATTAATTCTTCCTATCCATTAGCATGGGATAGATTTCCATTTATTTGTGTCTTCTTTAATTTCTCTCATGAGTGCCTTATAGTTTTCAGGATACAGGTGTTTTACCTCTTTGGTTAGGTTTATTCCTAGGTATTTTATTATTTTTGAAGCAATTGTAAGTGGAATTATTTTCTTGATTTCTCTTTCTGCTATTTTGTTCTTAGTATGTTACTATATGCACAGATTTATCTGTGTTAATTTTGTGTCTTTCAATTTTTCTGAATCCAGTTATTCACTCTAATATTTTTTTAGTGGAGTCTTTAGGGTTTTCTATGTAGACTACCGCATCATCTGCCAATAGTAACAGTATAACTTCTGACCAGTTTGGATACATTTTATCTCTTTGTGTTGTCTGGTTTCCTTGGCTAGGACCTCCAGTACTATGTTGATCAAAAGTGGTGAGAGGGGACATCATTTTATTGTTCCTTATTTTGGAAAGCTTTGACCTTTTTGCCATGGAGTATTGTCTTGCCAATGGGTTTCAGCCCCAGGCAAGTTTGCTATGGATTCAATGTTACCAAAGAAATTGAAAGCAAAACGTTCTTTGGGGTGAAAGGGTTTATTGACCCGGCTTGCTCTCCTGGTGGTAGGTCGAGCACTAGTGTCTTTGCCTCTGCCCACAGCACTGGGCCTAGATCTCTATATAGTGCAGTAATAGCTTATTGCCTGAAGGTGTGAAAGCAGTAGCCTAGCAACAGGCCAGTTACATCATCAGGTGGTTTAAGTTCATTGAGGATCCTGGCCATAGGAACCCCAACTTCCCCACATGCCACTCCTCCAGAATTCTCACCTTACAATCTACATGCTTTCAATCTTCCGCAATGGTCCCTGTGCGAGAAAGCTGGAGCACTCTAACCAGATTCCACAACAGCAATGGAGGGTAACAATAACAGAGATAATAACAAAAATTAAGATACAAAATTTTTATATAGGTAACAAAAACAATAATAATCCTCAAGCCAGAGGGAGTTCCCAATCCACAAAGACTTTAGGGGCGATAAGACACAGGTTTTAATGCCACCAACATAAGCAAATCTTGTCCATCAGGTAGGATGCATGCAAAGGAGTGGTCCTGTGATAGGACTGTAGCAGGAAGGGGGTCCCTTCCAGGTCTAGTATACCATATTTTTACTCCTTTCCCCATGGGGGTTACTGAAGTGTCTATATATAGTGATACTGGAGGTGCACGCACTGACCATAATGATAAAACAAAACTGCCCAGTAAGATGCTTCTGTACCTTCTGGCCATTCAGGATATACTACTATGACATTTGGGGGCCACTCTGCTGTTATTCTAGGACTACACAGGAGGCAAGCTTCCAGGCCTTGTCCCCAAGGTGCCAGGAGAGCCAGCCATCGTTGGTCCATGTGTCAAAAGGTCCAAGGCCACGTCCACTCAATGGAGTCTCCGGGATTCAGTGCAGTTTGTGCTGGCAGCAAGATATTATTCTGGTGGCAGAAACTCGGTCAGTAATTCTTCCTTGGTTTGCACTTGCAGTTGTATAAAGGAGGCAGCCATATGTGTTAATATGTCTACAGGGCTCAGGGTTCCCTTTTTGGGTCTCATTCAAATGCCATACCATAGTCCATAAGGGGACTAACCATCCCCACAAACTATTAGTATCTGATTTTAGTCCAGATTTTAACAAGCCATTGTGCCTCTCTATCATGCCTGCTGCGGTAGGATTGTATGGCACATGAAACTTCCATTTGATTCCCAGGTTTTGCACACATTCTTGTAGTGTATGTCCAGTAAAATGGGTGCCTGATCACTCTCAATTACCTGTGGTCAGCCATAGGTGGCAGAGAGATGCTCCAGGCCTCTTTTGGTCATCTGCTGGTCTGCACAATGGGTAGAAAAAGCAACCAGAAGTCCCATAGCTTTTTTAACACAAGTCGTGGCATACCAATATCCTTCTGACACAGGTAGAGGCCCAATATAGACTATCTGCCACCTGAAGATGTGTATAGGCCCCTTAGCTACTATCCCATGTGGCTGTGGCACTCTGTGTAAGTCCCTTTTGGAGCACACGACACACTCCTGCTGGGCTCTACTAACTTCTTCAAAGGTCAAAGGCAAGCCCCACCAATGGGCTACAGCCCACATTGTCTTTTGCCCCACATACAACAAACGCTGATGTAACCATTGTGCTACATCAGAGGCAGGCTTTCCTTCTCACCAACTTATCTGGGTCAATTTATCCGCTTCATCATTTCCTGGGGATGCCAGTAGCAAATGACCTGTCACATGGAACACTGTAAATATTTTAGTCCCACCACAGGCCCATAAGTTTGCCACAATTCTTGCCCCCAAAGGGGTTGGTGACCAACCAGCCAGTTGGCATGGTACCAGGTTGGTAGCCACAGGGTCAAGCCCTGATAGACAGCCCAACTGTCGGTGCAGACAACTATAGGGGAGGACTCCTGGCTGATCACAAGCCACATGGCCCACAACTCTGCCCATTGATTGCTTTTCTCCTCACCATCTTCCATCCATATTTTCTCAGTCTTAGAACAGAATGATATGGCCCTCCATTTTGGGGGCTGCCCATGGCTGGAGCCATCTGTGTACCATCCATCTTCGGGTATAGGGTCACTTCCCTCCCAATAAGGACTCCCTGCCACTAATTGTTCAAAAGCAAGTTCTTCCAGCTTTTCACTAGTATATGTCACCGGCCCCAATAAGTGTTGGAGTTCTTCACTCAAGGGGCTACTAGAGAGGGCACTACACTACTGTAGGTAAGCACCCAACTTGGCCAGTATGGGCAATTGTGCCACACCACTCCTTGGCCTTTGGGTCCAGTCTTGTACCCACCCCAAAATGGGATAGGTGGTTATTACCTTTACCAGGGCCATTCCAGTGATGGGTTCTGTAGCCAGCAAGGTGTGATACATGGCAGCCAGTTGTTTTTCTATCAAAGTGTATCATACCTCTGCCCCTTTCCAGATTTATTACCAGTATCCAAAAGGTTGGATTGTTCATTCAAGCCACTGCCAGAGACCCCAGCCATAACCGTCTTCATTCACATGAACATCCAGCTCACAGGGCCTTGATGGGTCTATCACACTCAAGGCCTGCACGGCCTTGACTGCCCGTTTTGCTGTAGTAAAGGCAGATGCACATGTCTCATTTCAGTTCCACCTGATGCCCTTTAATACCAACCAGTATAAGGGCTTCAGAATTTGTGCCAAGTGCGAGATAAACACTCTCCAGTAGCCTAGAAGACCCAAATCTCCTGTAGCCATGCTACAGTGGTAGGGATACAAAGTCCTGGACTTTATCTATTACTGCTCCTGGTTTCACTTTGGTCTTACCCAACCACACAACCCCCAAGAATTTGACAGGCAAACCAGGTCCATGAACCTCTGTACTGTTCACAGCCCATCCTTCCTTCTGTAGATGTTCCAGCAGTCTAGCTGTTGCACCTTCTAGATCTGAAAGATAATTGAACGTGAGCATGACATCATCAATATAATGGTACAGCTGCACCGTTGGTGGTTTCTCCCATGTAGCCAAGTCCTGTGCTACAAATCCGTGACAGATGGTGGGGCTGTGGAGGTATCCCTGTGGAAGGATGGTGAAAGTCCATTGACATCCTTCCCATGTGAAGGCAAACTGTTCCTGGCTTTCCTGCTCAATGTCAATGGAAAAGAACGCATTACCAAGATCTACCATATAATGGTATATTCTTAGTTTGTGACTGAGGGTATCCATCAGGCCTGCAATAGAAAGGACAGCAGCATGCATAGGGAGTATGACTTTATTCAGTTCTCTGTAATCCACAGTCATATGCCAGGAGCCTTCTGGCTTTTTTACTGACCACACTGGGGAATTTAAAGGACTATGGGTGGGATTTATAATGCCCACCTTTTCCAGTTCCTGGAGAGTTTCTCCAATCTCTTTATGCCCTACAGGTAGTTTGTGTTGTTTGGTATTAGTAACCCACCGAGGCACAGGCAAAGCTATGGGTGGGTGCCTAGCATGTCCCCTCAGAACTGCCTTCACCACAGGTACTCTCAGTCTGAACTCACCTGCAGTAGTATGCAACCATAGACCCTGCAGGATATCAATCCCCAAAATAAACTCAGGGATAGGAGATATATACACAGTATTCTTTCAGGGTATATGCCCTATTCCCAAAGGGATTTGTGCTTTTTTACTCTGATAGCCTTACCCCCATATCCATCTATGATAGTGGGGGTCCCAGGGAACCACTCAGGGTTACCATGAATCAGTGAACATTCAGCCCCTGTGTTCACCAGAGCCAGGACATGTTGTGTGTTCCCTGGGGACCAACGGATAGCTAATTCAACATGTGGTCTTCAGTCCCCCTCTGGTCCTTCAGGGCAGATACTTTGACCTTCCCCTTAGTCCAACCGTTTTCCCCAATCATCTTCCTGTGTGGGCTCAAGTGAGGTTGGCTAACTTTCCAGCAGGAAGTCTTGCAAACACACAGGCCAGATTTGTGGCTCTGTCTCTGACCTCTCCCTCTTTGGTCTTAATGGCTGGAACTGCTGCTCTGGTTTCAGTTGTTGCCATAGCTCTAGTAATATCCTATTTGACTTCCCATCTAATTTCCTTCCATCTGCTTCTGCCCGTATTAAATCGACCCACATCTGGGTCCTCGTAACTTTCATAGGGCCCTTTAAATTTTTCTTGTGAGTAGCAGACCTTATTTATTTCTGTGTTCTCGTTGCTTCAGCCTCTCCCAAGTCTGCTACTGTTCATGTCACCTCGCTTATGGGATGCCCTAAGTGCGGGGAAATAATGGCCACTAGAGACACAAAGAGGGATGTTGAGCCATTTGAAGCACAATATTTCTCATCCCAGTAGTGAAAATCTCTTCATCTGGGCTATAATTCTCTGGACTATAGATGGCATTTCTTATGCCTAGCTCTCATAACACCTGCTGGAGTTCGGCATACGTCTTCATCTAACGGGAGAGGATAGTACATCACCCAGATTGGATGACACAGCACAAAGTGCAGCCATAAGCCAATTAAAGAGGGAGTGACTCCCTGGTGTTTGATGTGCATTTTGTAATTGCTGCCTCAAGGCGGGCTGCACTGTCAGGGAAGACAGCCTTCCCATCTCTGATCCCGACAGAACAATTCCATGAACACTTAAGTACCACAGACACAAGAGCCAAGATGATATTGACTCTGAGGGCTTCTGCCTAAACCAGGAGCCCAAATCCACAAGCATAGAGTGCTCCATGACCTGGGGAGGGGGCTGCTCCTCTCCTTGGGGAACTTTCAGCTGCTGGGTCTTTATTTTCTTTACAATCCCTGGGTGTGCTTTCAATATAGGAGGGGTCAGTGCCTCCAGCATGACCCAGCTTCTCCATTTCTGGGCTGTTTGCAGCTTTCTCTCTCCTCTCCTGAGTTCCTCTTCTGCTACAACCTTTACCTTTTCTACCGTGCCTCGCAGCAATGCTAGCTCAGTCTTCAGCAGCTCTCTTCGCTTCACCTCAATGCTTCGCAGCTGTTGTTCTCGTGCCAACCTCTGCCTGTGCTTCCCTCAGGAGTTCGTCTTTTTCCTTGATGGCCTCTTCCTCCTTCAGAGCACCTGGCAGCACTACTGTCTCATTCTGTAAGGAGTCTTTTACCTCTTCAATGGCACTTTGCTGCCAGTGTTCTCATGCTGCCTCCTCTCGCATCAATTCCATTTCCTTCAGGGAATTCACAGAAGTTTGAAGCTCACGTTCTTGTGCCAACATTTCTTGGATATTTTTAAGGAGCATGTCCTTCTCTTCTATAAACTTTTTAATACTGTGAGAAGCAGCCAACCCACAGTCCCCGCTGCCTCATGGGCACTCTGTCTCTCAAAATACCTACTTACTATACCAAGGGCTACCCCTACTACTTCAGGTTTCACCTCCACTTGTCTCCAGTGCTGGGATGGGGCCCAGCCCTCTAGGAGGAAAGCCATCTCAGACCACATACCATTGGGGGACAATCCCCATTTATAGGGGCAGCCTGTTGAAGCACCCCTCCCATAAGGGCAGTGTGTCTTTTTCCTTGGTCAACAATGCATCCTGCCAACTACACCAATTGCCTTGCCAATGGGTTTCAGCCCCAGGCAAGTTCACTATGGATTCAATGTGACCAAAGAAATTGACAGCAAAACGTTCTTTGGGGTGAAAGGGCTTATTACCCAGCTTGTTCTCCTGGCAGTAAGTCAAGCACTGGTGTCTCTGCCTCCACCCAGAGCACTTGGCCGAGCTCACTATATAGTGCAATAATAGCTTATTGCCTAAAGTTGTGGAAGCAGTAGCCTAGCAACAGGCCAGTTACATCATCAGGTGGTTTAGTTCAGTGAGGATCCTGGCCATAGGAACCCCAACTTCCACACAAGTATGATATTGGCTGTTGGAATGGCCTTTATTATGTTGAGGTAAGTACTCTCTATAACCATTTTGTTGAGAATTTTTATCATGAATGGGTTTTGAATTTTGTCAAATGCTTTTTCAGGTTCTACTGAGATGACCATGTGATTTCTGTTCTTCATTTTTGTTAATGTTGTGTATGATATTAATTGATTTACAAATATTACACCATGCTTGCATCCTGGAATAAATACCATTTGGTCATGATGGACGATCCTTTTGATGTACTTTTGAGTTTTGTTTGCTAATATTTTGTTGAGGATTTTTGCATCTATGTCCATCAGCGATATTGGTCTATAATCTTTTTTTTTTTTTTTTGTAGAGTCTGCTCTTGGTATTAGAGTGATGCTGGCTATGTAGAATGAGTTTCAAAGTATCTCTCTTCTTGTGCCTTTTGGAATACTTCAAGAAGGATGGGTATTAGCTCTTCAAATGTTTGTTAGAATTCAGCTGTGAAGCCATGTGTCTCAGACTTTCGTTTGTTGTGAGTTTTTTTATTACCAATTCAATTTTGTGACTGGCAACTGGTCTGTTAGGATTTTCTGTTTCTTCCTGGGTCACTCTAGGAGTGTTGCATTTTCCTAGGAATTTGCCCATTTCTACTAGGTTGTGCAATTTATCGGCATATCATTTTTCATAAAAAGTCTCTAATAATTCTTTGTGTTTTAGTGGTAGCTGTTGTGGCAATTCCTTTTACATTTCATTTCTGATTTTGTTTATTTTTGTACTCTCTATTTTTCTAGAAAAGTACTTCTAGGGGTTTCTCTGTTTTTTTTCACTTATTTTTTGTTTTTTCCTCCTCTTTCGTGTGTGTTTGTTTGTTTGCTATTTTATTTTCTCAATGAACCAGCTCTTGGACTCATTGATATTTTTTTATGAAAGTATAATTGATATACAATCTTATGAAGGTTTCTAATGAGCAACATTGTGTTTTCAACATTTACGTGTATTATCAAGTCTTCGTGTCCCCCCCATTGCAGTCACTGTTTATCAGTGTAGTAAGATGCTGTAGTCATTACTTGTCTTCTCCATGCTTTCTTTGTGACCTACCTATAATGTGATTTTGAATTATAGTGCCCCTTAATCCCCTTCTCCCTCCTCAACCATCCTCCCTAACCCCTCCCATTTGGTAAGAGAATGAAACCGGATTATTTTCAAACTCCATAAAAAAAAGGTAAATTCGAAATGGATCAAAGACCAGAAAGTAAGTCATGAAACCATAAAACTCATAGAAGAAAATTTAGGCAAAAATCTATTGAATATAAATATAAGCAACATATTCCTGAACACATTTCCTTGGGCAAGGGAAACAAAATAAAAAATGAACAAGTGGGACTACATCAAACTAAAAAGCTACTGTACAGCAAAGGATTCCATCAGCAGAAGAAAACGGCATCCTACAGTATGGGAAATACTCAAGACTCTTTCCTATCCAGTACCTGGTTCTCCTTTGTGGTGGAGCCTCAGATGTTATTGATAGGAAATAGGCAAGGCTGCCTTTTTGTCTGCCAGCAGTCATTTATCTATCTCAGGCTGGTAATTTGCCTTAGACAGCTCTTTTTTATCAGAGCAGTGGCTTTTGCTGGGATTGTTTTGGGCAAGACCATTCTCTGCCTGCCCTGCATTGATGGTAGCACTGCTGGGCTAATGGTGCGGGCTGTTGGTTGCATGCCTCTGGGGTGGGCATGCAGCCTTGGGACATATGGTGCTGGGACACCACAGGTGTGAGGTTGTGTAGTACATGGCCATATGGCAGCTAGACACATAGCATAGCAGTGGTGGGGCAAATGGCAGAGGGTTGCATAGACATGAAGGCATATAGCAGCAGTGGGGCATGTGGCCATTCAGTATTAGGCTGGGCATCCCATGGGGAGGAAGCAGCACTCAGTCCTGACTCCTGCAGGTACCTGCCCAGTTGGGCTGAGAAAGGGCTGAGAAACCTGGGAAAGCCTCCATCTGCCTACAAGTCTCCCTATGCTTGCCATGCAGTTACATCCGAGGCTGCTGGGCTGAGTGCACCACGTGTGTGGGCAAGTACATAGGGAAGCACTTTGGGCCTGAGCCACCAGAGATGGGGATGGAGCATGTGGGGCTCCTATGAGTGCCTGACCTGTTGGGATGAGGGAGGGCTGGTTAAGTGTCATCCACCTTCCCTTTCTCCTACAGAGAGTCTGTCCAATGATCACTCCTCTGTTACCCTTCCTCCTTCTGGTAAATCTTTCAACTGCTGCTTCTTTGTTTTGTCTCAGCAGGACTGATGACGCATGCCTGTTCTCCACAAGTGGCAGGAGTCTCAGCCTCCCAGAGTGCTCTAACTCTCTATGGTGTCCAGCCCCACTATTCACAAAGCCCAATGCAATGTGGACTTGTGTTCCCATAGCACATCTCCAGGTCCAGGTGTGCAGTGTTCCTGAGCATTTATCCCCTTCCATTCCTCTTCTTCCTGCTTGTGGGCTGGGTTGGAGGAAGGCCTGTGGTTCTGATTGCCATTTACCATTCTTTCTGTGGTCTTATCTTCATCACTAGGCGTAGGTGGTCTGCTCTGCAGTCTTCAGGTTGTTTTCAAGGTTAGTTACAGGCTAGTTATGTCTTCTCAGTAGACTTATAGACACTGAGAAGTGACTAGTATTTACCATGTGGGAGGGATTAGAGTGAGTTGGTGAAGAGGGCAAGGGGGATAAAGTGGCACAAAAATTCTCAATCATAATATAAGTTGGTCACAGGGATGGAGAATATAGTCAGTGATTCTGTAACATCTTATATATTGACAGATAGTAACCACACTAGAAGGGGTGAGGATTTAATAATATAAAAAGTAAAAAAAATAATATTTCATTGAAAAAATATTAAAATTAATATACTTCTAGAAAGACTGACAAAATATAAAAGAACTGAAATCATCAACATCATGAATAAGACTACAGAAATTGCATTCATCAAAGGATGATAACATAATACTAAGAACAACTTTACACTCATAATTTCTACTGAAGTAATGTACCAATCCTCAAAACCCACAAAATATAAAAACTCAAATAAGGAGATAAGGATAGACATATAGAAAAAATGAATAAAATTGAGAGCCCAGTAAAAAACATTCATATCTATGTTTGGATGTCAAGATTGTTAAAAGGGGAAAAGACGGTCTTTTTTAATAAATGTGCTGGTAAAATTAGATATCCACTTGCAAAGAATGAACAAGTACCCTTGCCTTATACCATATATAAAAACTAACTAAAAATGGATCAAAGACCTAAATTTAAGATGTGAAACTACAAAACTCTTAGAAGAAAAGAGAGGGCGAATCCACATATTTTATTTGGTAATTGTTTCATGGATATGACCCTAAAGTACAAGCAGTAAAATGGAAAAAAAAGATAAATTGTACCACATTAAGATTAAAAACTATTGTGCACTAAAGAACACTTTCAAGAGGGTGAAATGCAACTCACAAAATAGGAAAAATATTTACAAACCTTATCTAATAATGAATTAATATCTAGAATATTTAAAGAACTATAATTCACCAAAAAGACAAACACAATTTAAAATAGGCAAAGATATTGAATGAATATTTCACTAAGAATAAATAGAAATAGCCAATAAGAACATGAAAGATATTCAACATCATTAATAATTTGGAAAATGCTAATAAAAATCACAATGTGATACCACTTTACACCCATTATATAATTATATATGATGATTATATCAAAAACAAAAGAAAGCAGAATATAAGATATTTGGGTGGATGGGGAGAGATTAGAAATCTTGTACATTGTTGGTAAGCATGTGAAATTTTGTAGGCACTCTGGATACAATATGGCAGTTCATCAAAAAATTAAAAATAGAATTACCATACAATTTATCAGTTCAACTTTTGGGTATGTAACCAAAATAATTGATATCAGGCACTCAAAGATTTCTGTTTACCCATGTTTATAGCAGCATTATTCATAATAGCTAAAAGGTGGAAGCAATCCAAATGCCCATAGATAGATGAATGGATAAACAAATATTATTCAGAATGTCATTGGAATATCAATAAGACCTACAAAAAAAGGAAATTCTGACATGCCACAATGTAGATGAAGTTTGAGGCTCCTATACTAAGTGAAATAAACCAGTCACAAAAAAGCAAATACCGTATGGTTCCATATTTTAAAGATACTTAGAGTACTAAAATTCATCAAAATGGAAAACAGAATCATGGTTTCCAAAGGCTTGGATGAGGAAGTAAATGTGGAATAATTGTTTAATTGTACAGAGTTTTATTTTTGCAAAATAATGAGTTCTTTAGATGGGTAATGGTCATGTTTACACACAATGTGAATGTACTTAAGACCATTGAACTGTACACTTAAAATAGTTAAAATGATGAGTTTTGTGTGTATTTTACCACAATTAAAAGTAACAAAATTTTAAACATTTTGTTGAAAGAAGTAAAATTTAGTCATAACTTCTGTTTAACTCCATAAAATAAAATAATTTTATATGTTCTATATTATGCAAGTGTTTCACATAGTTTTAATTTATCTATGAAAGTTAATTAAGACTTTTTTTAAGAACAAAAAGGAAGTTAGGAGAGCCATGAAAAGAGGGAAAAAATGAGAGACCATGGCTTGTGACTGTCTACGAGTCAGAGAAACATCTTGCCATAGTTTTATTTACTCTGGTGTCTTCAGACATTTTAATAGTTATGCTGAGATTTTACCTGTGAGACTTTAGAGACAAGGCACCTAAGTATACACACATAAAGTTATACACACATAAAATGATGTTCAAGAAATTTGTCCTTGGTGTATTTCCATAGTTCACTTTAAAGCCAATAATTTTTGTAGAGGAAAACAAGTGTGTGCCTTTCTTTAGGTTCTATCTCTGATAACCTTCAGAATTATTGAATCGGCATGAACATAATTCCTCTGTACTTTGAGGAGAAGGCTAAAAGCAAGCATTACCTATTAAGTACATCCTATGCATTTAGCACATTGTGATATGCAATACATGTTACCAAATAATTATTACCATTTTATAAAGCACTGACCCAATGGGAAATGTACTGAAAGTAAATGGAAGCTCAGTGAGGCTACTAACCTCGTCCAAGGTCACACAACTAGTGGGTTGGAGAGATGAGCTTGAAGTGGGAGTCTGACTCCAAATACCATGCTCCGCTTCCATGACCATGCTCTTCCCACCCTCTTAACTCCTGCAGTGCCATAAGATTCTACTAAGAGACCGAGGCTCAGTGAAACTAAACACTGTGGACTCATACCTTCTCAAAAGACCATAACCCAAAGATGAGAATTTCACATATTTTTATATTGTACCACATCATTTAACTTCTTGCTCCACCCACTAGAAGAAATATTCTTGCTGTTCTTCACAATTGTTTTATATATAAAAAAAGCAAAGAGCACATCAGTAAACCTCAGATGTTTTCTAAGAATTCCCTGAGCTTGACCTTTCTTTTGGTAAATCGTACTTTGTTTTGTGCAAAAATATAACTCAAATAAGATGAAATAGACAATTCAGTAGTTAAAATAATTAAATTTCTGGTTGCAATCTTTCAAATAGAAAGTCCTAAGCCTAAATGGCTTCACTAGAAAATTTTGCTAAATATTTGATGAATTGATAGCAATATTTCTTGTCATCCGGAAAATGGAGAAGAACATTTCCCACTCTCCAACACATTTGATGAGGCTATTCTTACCCCAACATCAAGCCAAATATAGAAAGTAAGAAAAAAACACTAAAGACAAATATCTCTTATAAACCAAGATGCAAAGATCCTCAGAAAAACTTTAGTAAATAGAATTGAAAAATGTATGAAAAGTATTATATGCCATGACCAAGTGGGATATATTTTATGTAGGCAAGACTGGTTCAACATTTGAAAATCAACAAATGCAATCCACTGTATCATCAGGTTAAGAAGGAAAATCTTTTATTCAATTGATGTGGGAAAGCATTTGACAAAATCCAACACCCATTCATGAAAAAAAAAAAAGCTCAGCAAACTAAGAAAACTGGGGATAGAAATTTTTTAACTTGATGAAGATATATACAAAAAGAATTTAAAGGTAACATCATACTTCATGGTGAAAGACTAAATATTTTCTCTTAAGACTGGAGACAAGTCAAAGATGTCTGCTTTTACCACTTATTCAACACAGTGTTGGAATTTCTAGCAAGTGCAATAAAGCAAGAGAAGGAAAGAAAAGGTGTATAGATTAGAAAAGAAGAGATCACATTTCATTATGAGTCTCCTGAACTTGACCCTTCTTTCGGTGTGATCCCTCTTGCTGGTTGCTCTTGGATAAGGTATCTCCAAGTGGAGAGAGGATTCTTAGATCACAGGAAGGAGAGCACTTACCAGCCAGTTTCTTTTTGTTCTGGGATCCCTCTTATACTTGTGCTTCTGAATATGAGGGGATTCTCAAACCCATGAGAACAAAAAGGATTACCAAGCCAGGACACTTGTAATGGAGACCCTTTGAGCAGTGCTGACTGGCAATGTTTATTTTTCTTGGTAGGGGAGGGAAAGTTATAGGAGGAGAATACTTCCCCTGTCCATTTATTGTCAGCAAGGCTTTTGATGGATTGATCTACACTTGTAGTGGTGATCTCACCTGGTATTGTCAGGCTCACCTGTTGCTGTTGGAGTTTCTCCTCATTCTGTCCATGGAAAGAATGAACCTACCTGCACTGCCTTCCATTGCTAGACTGAGGATATGGAACTACCAGAGCTAGGTCACCTTTTGTTGTGTGGGAGTCATAAGACACTGTCACTGTGTAGTTCCTACAGTCCTGATGTTTATAACCAGCTTAGTGTTCTCTTGTCACTTGCATTAGTCAGCTTGGGCTGCCTTAACAAAATATCTCAGACTGAGTGACTTAAACAACAGGAATTTATTTTCTCACAGATCTGAAGGCTGGAAGTCTAAGATCAGGTGCCAAAGGGGTTGATTTCTGGTGAGACCCCTCTTCCTGGCTTGTAAGCGGCTGCTTTCTTTCTGTGTCATCATATGGCCTTTCCTCTGTGGCAGTAATGGGACAGAGAGAGAGATCTGCCTTTTCTTCCTCTTTGTTTAGGGCAGCTGTTTAAATCTGTAAATATCAGATTGTGGTAGGACTCACCATGATGACCTCATTTAATTTTAATTGCCTCCATGAGGACCCTATTTCCAAATATAGTCACATTGCAGATTCAGGCTTCAACATACACATTTTTAAGAAATGCAATTCTGTCCATAACACTACCGGTAGGAGTTTTTCTTTGGTTGTCTCTAGCATTATTTCCAGGGTTAGTAGTTGTATTTAATGGGAAGGAACAAGCATAAAAGAGCATCTACCATCTTTGCCAGATAAAAGACAATGACATAAAAGAGATGGACTTGTGATTAGACATTGCAGATATATTTGACTTTTATGAGGAAGACTTTTCTAAAATTTGGAGCTGTTCAAAAATTGTACATCCTGCCTTGGGAAACAGTGATATCTATGCCACTGGAAATTTTATGGATAGTTCAGATAAATCTAATATATTCTTGTGAGAGTTGAGAAGCTTAAATAGATATTCTCTAAGATCCCATCTAGTGCTGAGATAATCTGTTTCAACTAAAAGGTATTATTTTGGGAAATTATACACTGAATGAAAAAGGAAAAGATATAAATGATGTTTTTTTTGTCATAATCTACACTGTTTGCTGTGACAGCAGCAAAATAGGAACTTTCTATGAACTATGATAAATTTTTTTACTTAGTGGCAGAGCCAACAATTGAAAGCTTTAATGAAAATGAGCAACATTTGCAAAAGGCTAGATTCTTGGATCAAAACACAGCCAATTTTATGGCTTTTTATCCCAGCTGAAAGGAGTAATTGAAAAATCATGGTTGACACACATACACATTATCTTTGTGTGATCTGCTTTTCTTTCCTGCAGTCTTGAATTTTCATCTCCCAGTTACAATCAGGAAGCTTAGAGATTTCAAAATATAGAGGGCAAAAGGTCACCTATTTTCCAACAGGATATTATTGCAAAAAAAACCTTTAAATTCTACACCAAGTGCAACCAGTACACAATGCTTCTTGCACATAGGCCCCCACTCTGCCACCCACGACTACCACCACCACCACAGTAGATTTGCAGACCACTCTACTCACCAATCACAAAATAGGCTTTGTAACAGGACTTGGTAGTGTGTGCATAATAAAAATGACAGATGATCAAAATTTACAGCTTTGGCTTGCTAACTGATTTATAGAAATCTCATCGTATATGAATGTTAATTGCGTGTATAGATGCTTATGTTTATATCAAAACATTTTTATACCAGAGAGCGAAGTTTACTTGATAATAAGTATGAAAAAGTCTTTTGAGGAAATTGAAGTTGGTAATCCTAGAAATCAGACATTGTACATTTTGCACTGTTTATTGCAATTTCAATGCGGTAAATCCTATTTAAAGAAAAGGTATCTATTAAATAGGTCTTTTTATACTTAGAGATAAAGTAAGATGTTTATGAACTAAATTTCCTCTTATTTGTTATATATATATATATTTAAGCCTATTTCCATAGGTGAAACATATTTCTGTTATGTCCTTTTGCCCTGTCATTTACTGTGGTGGTGGCTAATATAACCTATTATTCAATGCCCCTTTTTTGAAGTGGGATATTGGAAATATTGCATTTAATATATTGTTTGTAGAATAGAAAATTCAGAATTAAAGAGAATATCTTAAACACGTTTAGGCCATGTAAAACTGACAAAATGGTGACTTTAAAAATCAAGCAATTTACCAGCAAAAAGCCAGAAATTCACATGTGGCATGCTGAGCTGCAGAAGGGTCATTTCTCAACTTATAAAATGCCCTTCAGTTGGGAAAAGTAAATCCAGTCTGTCAACTGAGGACTCAGGATTTGATTGAGGAAAGCTATTTGGATTGATTAACTAAACAAGCATTAGGCATATCACACACTGTACATAAAACGTTTTCAGAGCAACATATCTATTTATCTTTTACAGTCTGATTTTTCATGAACTAACTGGGCATAGGATCTTCATGTAATTGTCCAACCACTTCTAGTGTGGACCTTGGTCCCTTGATCAGCCTTATAATGGCATTATAGCTACAACCACAGTTTGTACCTCAGTATTAACAAGTGTATCTCAGAGTGAGAATTCAAAATTCACATCATGTTCTACATTAGTTCTGAGAAATTTCCAGAAGTAGAGTGATGCAATAGCTAAACACCTCTGTCTCCTCTACGTTTCTTGACACTCCTCCATGCCATACCGTATTACCATAATAATGAGCACTCTCATAATGACTCTTGGTTGCCTACATATGTTTCGTAGTGATCTTATAGATAGGTTTATTCTATCAGTCTAATATTCCATGTTAAAATCAGGAACTTTTCCTCATCCTTATCATTAAAATTTACCTATCATGTCATTTCTTTGAACTTGGTTTCTTACTTCTGTAGTGACAATTTATTTGTCATTTTCTAAAATTATTTTTTACTTAGCAGTTATGTAGCCCTCAGTGTGTATCAGGCACTGTACCCTGATGCCATAGGTGAGATAAATTACCCTGATTATCACTTCTGTTGGTATAACTAACAAATGAAAGCACATGTACCACCTACTGTATACAAAGCACTGTTCTAAGAATTTAATACATATAAATACTTTCATTCCTCAAAACAACCTCATGAAATAGGTTAATATTATTTTTCCCAGTCTACACAAGAGGATAATGAGGCACTTGCCCTTGGCTAAGTAACTTGTCTTTGGTCTTAAAGCTAGGAAGTAGGAGATCCAGGAATCAATTCAAAGCAGTCTGACCCAGGGTTTGTTCCTTAGTAAGCTAAAGTTTCTCACAGTCTATTGCTCATTAATCTCAGAATTAATAGAGCATGTACTATAAGATTATATATTAGCATAATGTTTCTATGAGTAAATGTGGTTTCTAACAAAGACTTAGATTTAGATTAAACTAATAATAGAATATCCTTTAAGTGTAATCACAATAATAGGTGATCTAAATTGAAAATGCAACTTAAGCTTTTTAGGCAAGTTAGATTTGTCTTCATTTGTAGCTCACAAGACATTTACTAATTCTAATACTTCCCACAAATGCAGATATGCAGGAGGAATTCTCTTCTAGAAGCCTGCTTGAAAATTTTCAGGTAGAACTTTTCTGGGTTTTACGGATATCTGTATGTCAATCATTAACAATAAATTCTGCTTGTATCAATTCCAACCCAACATCCCTGGTCTGTGGAACTGGTCTCTGAGAAGATACAGCTTATTGCAAAAACAAAGTCTCATTAACAAGGACAGGTGCCTTTTTGTGGATCATTTAGACCAGAAAATAACACTCAAATAAAATATCCTGTTTTTCTGAAATGTCCCACCAAGATAGGCTAAAAGAAGCCTTAGATGCTGATTTATTGGGATTCTTTCACACAGACAAGGTTTTTGGAAATATGAATCCCATGTTTTATAAAGCATGCCAACCAAATGATTACGGAAATGAATTGGTGCTGTTATTTGTTTTTGGATCAGGTATTGTTTTGTATTGTACTGAGAAATCACATATGTTCAAGGGGTGTAGAATCATAAAATTAGTTTTGCTTCACAACAGCCCCGCTGGGCAAACAGATGATAAGTAGTAGTATTGCTACACAATAAAATGATTTTTCTAGCAGCTCTATGAATAAGCACTGGCTGGCATTTTGGCTTCATTAGGATGCATGCAGCTTTGAAACAGATGAGTAAGAAATAATAGATCAAGAAAAGAGACTTAATGATAAATATAGATAAAATGAATAGGATATAGTAAAATAGGTCTATTAAATCAACTCTCAGATATTTAGGGATACATAGAGAAAATGGCTTTATTAAGATTTTCTTAAGAATAAACTGCTTTTATGTAGCTCCATAGTCCTTTAAAGAGCCACAGTCTTTAACTCAAGGTTTATATTTTCAGCTCATTTACTCGTGAATAAATCTGGTCATTATTTTGACATAAGAAATATTTTATGACATATATTACATACAACATATCTATATAGTAAGCTCATCACTATTTGATCTTAAGGGTAGTGATATATTCATATTAAAAATATTTGATAGACTACTAAGCATATATTCATAGCAACTAATCCTTAATGACTAGTCTGAAGAAAAACTAAATACCCCAGGCATATATCTATTTCTAACATGGCATTTAATTAAAAATATAATGCTAACATGAAATCATAAAAGTCTCAAAAGCTAAAATTTATTGATAGAGTGTAAATACAAAGAAGGAGAGTAAAGAAGAAACAAAGATGCATGGAGAGAGGCAGGGGCAGAATAACAGCCAGATGGAAAAGGAGAAAGAAGTTCAGCCGAAAATTTTTTCCTTAGAAACACTATTTTTGGCAGAAATTTCAGTTACCTTTTTTCAGAAAAAAGTACATATCTTAGTTTTACTTTAAAAATCAAGTGCCAGTAATAAGGAAGTTGCTAATTGAAAGTAAGAAAATAGTTATTAATTGTATGTTTGTTCCTTTTATGAGATTAGGTCAGCAGTTTTTATAACTGCTGATTAACATTTTAATTACTACCAAAAGAAAGTTTTATAATATATTAAATTCATAAAGTTAATATTGAGATTAATAAATGATATCCAGTATTTAAAAGTTTTCTTTTCAGTGTGTATCTGGTATCAAAGTAAGGTGTACTATAAAATTAACCTCTGCTTAGGAATGCCTTTCCAAAGCTTATGTGCTCATTTAAGTAACATAATATGATTGTTGAAAACCTCTTTGAAATCAGGAATATCTGACTTCAATTCTTAGTTTTCCCATGTGTCTGTTGCATGGCTTTGGGGAAATCATTTAATTTCTTTGAATCTCATTTTAGTTATCTAAAGAAATTATAATACTTCACATATTTGAAACATGTTGAAAACACTATATGAGATACTTCACTCAAAATATTTAATACTCAAACTGGCATAAGCTGCACTCAGTACACAGTAGTTATCATCATTTATTAATATGAAATTAATCAAATTCAGTCAGTACAAAGCATTAAGTTTTGCCTTTTCCATTAGAAAGTTGCCGTTGCTTTGGTGGTATAGTGGTGAGCATAGCTGCCTTCCATTAGAAAGAAATTCAGTAGTCCTCTGAGTGAGATTTTGTGACTTAATTTGATCAGTCCATTATTTTTTCATGTTCCTCAATTACCAGATCTAAATAATGGATGAAGATACCCTTTCAATATTATTTGATTATACTATGTGAATACAAGATTAAAATCACTTAATATATATATATATAATTTATGGCAATTGTGAAAAGAAAATCAGGCATTGAAATAGAAAATCATGTCAAAATTATCCACTCTGCCTGGTGTGAGGTGATACCTCATTGTGGATTTGATTTGCATTTCCCTGATTTTTAGCGTGGTGAGCATCTTTTCACAGGTCGGTTGGCCATCTGTGTCTGTTTTGGAAAATGTTCAGATTGGTGCATTTATTGATTTTTTTATGGGGTTATATGAGTACTTTATTCATTTTGGGTATTAGCTCTTATCAGATATATGATATGAAACTATTTTCTTCCATTTAATAGTTGCCATTTCATTATGTTTTTAGTTTCCTTCATTGTGCAAAAGTATTTTAGTTTGATGTAGTCTCCTTTGTTCATTTTTGTTTTATTTGCCCTTTCCTGT
Organism: Phataginus tricuspis; assembly: GCA_029783875.1. Lineage (NCBI taxonomy): Eukaryota > Metazoa > Chordata > Mammalia > Pholidota > Manidae > Phataginus > Phataginus tricuspis. Next base: position 72,822,467 of record JAQQAC010016209.1, read on the forward strand.
GGAGTCAGCTTGAAAAAAATATTTTATGGCTGATGTCACAGAGCTTACCTTGTGTTTTCTTAGGAGTTTTATGGTTTCAGATCATATATTCAAGTCTTTAATCCATTTTGTGTTAATTTTTGTATGTGGTATAAGATAGTAGTTCATTTTTATTCTTTTGCATGTAGCTGCCCAGTTTTCACAAAACCATTTATTGAAAACACTGTCCTTCTACCATCATATATTCTTGCCTCCTTTGTTGTATATTTATTGATAATATATGTGTGGGTTTATCTCTGGGCTTTCTATTCTCTTCCATTGATCTATGTGTGTTTCTGTGCCAGTACAATACTGTTTTAAATGCTATAGCTTTGTAGTATATTTTGGTATCAAGATGCATGACCTCTGCTTTGTTCTTCTTTCTAAAGATTGCTTTGACTATTCAGGGTCTTTTGTGGTTCCTTACAAATTTTAGGATTATTAGCCAACAAAATAACTATCAATAAATTCAGGAATATTGAAAATTGAGCATCTTTTCTAATCATTATGGTATGAAAATACAAATAAATTACAAGAAAAATATTTGGAGAAAAATAAACATGCAGAGACTAATAATTTTGTTCTTATTACTTTTGTGTATCTAATATAGGTTTGTGGTTTGTGGTTACCATAGGGTTCTTATATAACAATCTGTAGGTGATACTCACGTTTGTATTCTAAAAGCACTATATTTTCACTCCCCTCCCTTGTTCTATGATGTTGACATTAGATTTTACATCTTTTTATTTGTGTATCCCTTAACTAATTATTGTCTTCAGTGTTGATTTTACAACTTTTGTATCTTAACCTTTATACTAGCTTTATGAATGGTTGATTCACTACCTTATATATTTGCTGGTGATTCTTTTTTCTTTCAAATATTTTCTAACTTCTAGTTACGTCCTTTTATTTTAGCTTAAAGAAATCCATCTAACAGCTCTTGTGATGCTGGTTTAGTGGTTGATAATCTCTCTTACCTTTTTCTTGTCTAGGAGACCCTTTATCTTTCCTTTAATTCTGAATGATAACCTTGCTTGGTTGAGTATTCTTGTTTTATAGATTTTCCTTTCAGCACTTTGACTATCACACAACTCCCTTCTGGCCTGTAAAGTTTGTGCTGAAAAAATCAGCTGATAATCTTATAGGTTTCTCCTTTATGTAAGTAGTTGTGTTTCTTTTGCTGTATTTTAAGATTCTTCCTTTGCCTTTAAATTTGACATGTTAAATACAGAGTGTCTTGGTGAGGATCTCTCTTGGTTCATCTTACTGCACATCCCCTCTGCTTCCTAGGGCTGTGTTTCTTTTTCCAGGTTATGGATGCTTTCATCTTTAATTTCTTTAAATAAGTTTTCTTCTTTCTCTCTTCTTTATCTGGAACCACTATAATGTGAATTTTATTTTGCTTGATGTTGTCTAAAATGACCCTTAAGTTATGTTCATTTAAAAAATTCTTTCTTGTTTTAGTTGTTCTGTCTGGGTAAGTTCCACAGCTTTATCTTCCAGCTTACTGATTCGTAGTTTTATGTCATCCAGTCTGTTATTGGTTCCCTTTAGTGAATTTTTCAGTTTAGTCATGGTATTCTTCAGAACTATGAGTTTTGTTTTGCACTTTCTTATATTTTCTATTTCTTTGTTGAATTTTTCAGTGTATTCATTCATTCTTCTCCCAAGTTCAGAAAGCATCATTATGACCATTAGTTCTCTTTATCAAGCAAATTATGTGTTTCATTAAGGTTTTTTTGCAGAAATTTATCTTTTTGCTTCATTTAGAATATGTTTATCTTTTTCCACATTTTGCTTGATTTTCTGTGTTACCTGCTATTTATTATGTGAAGCAGGTATCTCTTTGTGTTGAAGAAATGGCTCTGTATAGGTAATGAACATTTTTAATGAACCTTTTTGTTTAACCATGGCCTAGGTCTTGGTTTTATCTTGAGTTGTCTTTCCAATTATTTCAAACCTATATGGTCCAGAAATGCAGTCTTCCCTGGTGATCTGATCTTATCAAGGAGTGTCCTCTGAGTGGGCTGAGCACAGCTGTTGGCTCTATCAAGGCCAACATGAGTATCATGTTTTTGGGGGGGTTCTTCTCACCTTCTGTATCTGTCAGGGCTTCACAAGCAGCACAGGGGGATGGGGCTGCTCACTGGGTGCATCAGGTAGTGCCACCCAAGTAACATGAGGTGGTGCAGCTATTTGCCTACCACTGTTAGGTTATTAGTGTGAGGGTACAAAAATGATGTCTAACAACATTTGATCCATGGAGAGTGTCCCAAAACACTTCTGCCCTTCTGGAAGATACTTTTAGTTTAGCAAGTAAATGTGTGTAATCCCTTTAAGAGAAGAATTTTCTTTTCCTACAGTCTTATTTTCCCCTGCGTGTAATTCATGTTGGTTTTCAAAGATAGACATTTTGAGGGCTTATTTCTGTGGTTCAGAATGTGAAGGTTGATGTGATGTGTAAGCTATAAACCCCTTGGTCCTTATGAAAAGTCTCCCATCTTCTGTTTGTGAATCACATGTATACACTCCTCACTTTGCTTGGGCTCTGACTCCCCATGCCAACCACCCTTTCTGTGTAGAAACCCTTGTCAATCCTTCCAGACTACTCCCCATCCCAGACTGTGTGCTGCTGAGAATGAACACTTTCCTCACCACTGTCAGGCTCTGACACTTTACTGAAGGCTAGCCCTCTGTAGGAATACCCTGCTGGGTCTTTGAAATCTCACCTATACTACTGAAGCACTCAGTATCTGGTACAAACTCCTACATTTCTCTGCTGTACCTTCTGACTTTAGAACTAAAATGTTCAGGAAGTGAATTAAAAGGGGAAGGACTTAATTACATATGTAAACATATTGTTAACTCCTGCATTGTTCAAATTCCATAGGCCTTATTGTTAAAATTAAGTGTTCTTTACATGAAAAGACTTTCTTATGGTGTTTTGTATAGTAAATAGAGGATTGTACATAGTAGGTGTTCAATGAATATGTACTGATTTTGTTTTAATTTTACTATTGTATTTTTATGCATTATTTTTCCACATTTATTAAGTATATGGTGGGGTACATTTATGTGTATTAGTGTGAATAAATGTGTGAAGTAATGGAATCTAGGAGAACGGAAAGGCTTTGTTACAAGAGGTAATGGTAGTTTATTTGGCATTAGTTCACAGGTTCGATTAGGAACATGCTTGTAATTCTATAGAAAAAATAGTATTATATTCAGATGAATATTAAATTACCATTTAATAACAGACCAGTGAAGAAATGTATTTGAAAGAATGAAATACCTCATGGTATTTCATTTTCACAATGTACAAATAAAATGTGTTTATGAAGGAAAAAGTTATAAGTGATGAGTAATAACATCTTAAATATGTTATTTTTTACTACTGTCAATAATTTATTAATTACCACTTATGGGAAGGTAGAAATTGAGATTAAAACATTGTTAGAAAAAGCTGATTATGTTTCCATAGTTTTCAAAACTTCTTTTGAGATTACCTTTGTATTGTATATATTACAAATTAAAATGTCATTTATATTGTCTCAGAGAAAAAAATAGAGAAAATATTAATCCCAGATCAAAACAGGATTAATTGTATTTTATTCTGTTTTTGAAGAAAAGTCTTTGGTGTATATATGTGTGTGTATACATATATATATGTATACACATACACACATATATATATATAATTTATATATAATGAATTTATAATGTTATGAATACATATGTAATTATCAATTAGCAATTTACTAGGTATTCTCTTTATATAATGTAATATATGTTGTCTGTGTAATACTGAGTACAGCTAAATTGATAATTAAATAATTTTTAAATAAATTGTTAATTAATTTCTAAGTAGTTATCCGTGTATTCACTCTAAGAATGTTTAACTCCACAATGATGTTTGCACACTTTATACACTCACATCTTGAGCATTCTGGTGAATTATTTTTAAGCTATATATATTTTTAATTTTTTAAAGCATTTTTACTAAAAAAGAATTTTGGTGGTGATGGAATATGTAAAACATCCACAAATTTATAAATTGATAATTAAATAATTTCTAAATAAATTGATAATTAGTTTCTAAATAGTTATCCATGTATTCATTCTAAGAATGTTTAACTCCACAATGATGTTTGCACACTTTAAACACTCACAACTTAAGCATCTTGGTGAATTATTTTTAAGCTATATATTTTTTTAATATTTAGAAGCATTTTTACTAAAAAATATTTGGTGGTGTTGGAATATGTAAAACATCCACAGAACACAAAGTTCAAAGGTACAAAAAGGTGTGCAATGAAATCCTATTCTTACCATAAGCATCCACCTTTCCCCTCTGCCCCCTCCTCCCCTAGGATCCAATGTTACCAATTTTGCACTAATGGTAACATATTACACTAATTTGTCCCTTTCTTTCTTTTTTTTTTATTGAAATATCATTGGTAGATTGGATTAAAGATGGTGGCATGAGAGGTGAGACAGAAGCTTCCTCCTAAAACCACATATAATATGAAAATATAACTAATACAACTACTCTTGAAAGAGCAACAGGAAAGAGGACTGCAACAAACTGTATACACCTGGAGACAAGAGCCGCCCTCACAGAAAAGGGTAATGTACTAAAGCTGTGGTCCTGCGGGATTCAAGCCCTTCCCCCACCCCAGCTCACCAGCAGGAGAAAGAGGAACAGAGCAGGGAAAGAGTGTAGATATGGGACTGCTGAATACCTAACTCCAGAGATCTGCTCTCAGAGCACAAACATACATTTCATGGTGCTTGCATGATACTGTCGTAATTAGGAGGTTGGAAATCTAAGACAGGCAGAATTCCTGGAGATACTAAGATTCCAGCTGCTTGTGGAAAGCAGGGATCCATATCCAGCTCTCTGGGACAAAAGAAAGGTGGGCAGTCTGAGAGACTCCCTAACAGAGAAGCCCTTAGCAAGAGGGCGGGTAAAGGGGCAAGGATTGCACAGAGCTTACTGCTCAGGAGAAAGGACACATAACAAAATTGTCCAGATGCATTCTGGACAGCAGATTGGGAGCTTTCACGATCTTTAGGTGCTCCATCTCCCTGGCTGCCTAAACAGCTCCAAGAACCCCTTCTGTGACAGGAAGACTAGTGCGCCTTTCTCCTGGCCAGCCCCAGCTGGCTTGCAAACGGAAAACCTACCCTGGCGTTAGGCCAGCCAGAGGGAAGATCTGTCTACAGCAACTAAAAACACAAACATGGAGGCGTATACCTGTGTGCTCGGCCCACTGGTTCAGGCAGTGGAGACAGCCATAGCAGCCAGGAACCATGCAACAACTCTTTCCTCCACCGAGGCACCAACAGCACTCCCCTACAATCCCCAACATTGCTTCAGGGGCTGAGCAGCTCCAGACAGTAGAGTTTCTGGGCACTAAAAGGCACCATACAAATATGAAATGCCAAAGGAACCTGGTCCAGAGTAAAATTATGAATACAACTCCTGAGAAATATTTAAATGATACTGACCTGATGACTCTCCCTGAAAGGGAGTTCAAAATAAAAATCATTAACATGCTCATGGAGGTTCAGAAAGATATTCAAGAACTCATGAATTAATTCCGGTTGGAGATCCAATCATTGAAGAACACAATGGACGGTATTAAAAGCATATTGGATATGGTAGAGGAGCTGATAAATTAAATAGAAACTAGAGAAGAGGAATACAAAGAAGCTGAGGCACAGAGAGAAAAAAGGATCTCAAAGAATGAAAGACTATTGAGAGAACTGTGTGACCAATCCAAATGAAACAATATTCGCATTATAGGCATACCAGAAGAAGAACAGAGAGAAAAAGGGCTAGAAAGTGTCTTTGAATTGGTGATTGCTGAAAACTTCCCCAATCTGGGGAAGGAGATAGTCTCTCAGGCCATGGAGGTGCACAGATCTCCCAAAACAAAGGACCCAATGAAGAGAGCACCAAGACATATAGTAATTAAAATGGCAAAGATCAAGGATAAGGACAGACTATTAAAAGCAGTCAGAGAGAGAAATAAGATCACATGCAAAGGAAAACCCATCAGGCTATCATCAGACTTCTCAGCAGAAACATTACAGGTCAGAAGGGAGTGGCATGATGTATTTAATGCAATGAAGCACAAGGGCCTTGAACAAACATTACTTTATCCAGCAAGACTATCATTTAAATTTGAAGGAGGGATTAAACAATTCCCAGATAAGCAAAAGCTGAGAGAATTTACCTCCCACAAACCATCTCTACAGTGTATTTTGGAGGGACTGCTATAGATGGAAGTGTTCCTATGGTTTAATAGCTGTCACCAGAGGTAATAAAAGCACAGTAAAGAAAATAGGACAGCTAATTACTAAGAAAATGCAAAATTAAATTAACTATCCCCAAAGTCAATCAAGGGATAGACAAACAGTACAGAATATGATACCTAATACATGAAGAATGGAGGAGGAAGAAAAACCAGGAGGAAAAAAAAAAGAACTTTTGGATTGTGTTTGTAATACCATATTAAATGAGTTATTAGACCTTTAGATAGTAGGGAAGTTAACTTTGAACCTTTGGTAACCACAAATCTGAAGCCTGCAATGCTGATAAGTACATACCTATCCATAATCACCCTAAATGTAAATGGACTGAATGCACCAATCGAAAGACATAGAGTCACTGAATGGATAAAAAAACAAGACCCGTCTATAGGCTACATTCAAGAGACTCACTTTAAACCCAAAGAAATACAGACTAAAAGTGAAGGGATGGAGAAAAACATTTCATGCAACTAATATGGAGAAAAATGCAGGAGTTGCAGTACTTATATTAGACAAAATAGACTTCAAAACAAAGAAAGTCACAAGAGACAAAGAAGGACATTACATAATGATAAAAGGGTCAGTCCAACAAGAAGATATAATCATTATAAATATCTATGCACCCAACACGGAACTCCTGCATATGTGAAAGAAATACTAGCAGAATTAAAGGGGGAAATAGAATGCAATGCATTCATTCTAGGAGAGTTCAACACACCACTCACTATGAAGGACAGATCAACCAGACAGAAAATAAGTAAGGAGACTGAGGCACTGAACAACACATTAGAACAGATGGACCTAACGAACATCTACAGAACTCTACACCTGAAATATTTTCCTTTGAGATCGGGAAAAAGACAAGGATGCCCACTCTCCCCACTTCTTTTCAACATGGTACTGGAGTTCCTACCCACAGCAATCAGACAACACAAAGAAATAAAAGGCATCCAGATTGGCATGGAAGAAGTCAAACTGTCCCTGTTTGCAGATGACATGATATTGTACATAAAAAACCCTAAAGAATGTTCTTCAAAACTACTAGATCTAATATCTGAATTCAGCAAAGTTGCGGGATACAAAATTAATGCATAGATATCTTTGGGATTCTTATACACTAACAATGACCTACAGAGAGAGAAATCAGGAAAACAATTCCATTCAAAGTTGCATCAAAAAGAATAAAATACCTAGGAGTAAACCTAAACAAGGAAGTGAAAGAGCTGTACTCTGAAAACTAGAAGACACTCATGAGAGAAATTAAAGAAGATACCAATAAATGAAAACACATCCCGTGCTCATGGATAGGAAGAATTAATTTTGTCAAAATGTCATCCTGCCTAAAGCAATCTACAGATTCAATGCAATTCCTATCAAAATACCAACAGCATTTTTCAACAAACTAGAGAAGATCATTCTAAAAATCATATGGAACCACATAAGACCCCAAATAGCCAAAGGAATCCTGAGAAGGAAGAATAAACCTAGGAGGATTATGCTCCCCAACTTCAAGCTCTACTGCAAAGCCACAGTACTAAAGACAATTTGGTACTGGCACAAGAACATACCCATAGACCAATGGAACAGACTAGAGAGCCCTGATATAAACCCAACCATATATGGTCAATTAATATATGATAAAGGAGCCATGGACATACAATTGGGAAATGACAGCCTCTTCAACAGTTGTTGGCAAAACTGGACAGCTACATGCAAAAGAATGAAACTGGATTATTGTTTAACCCCATACACAAAAGTAAATGAAATGGATCAAGGACCTGAATGTAAGTCATGAAACCATAAAACTCTTAGAAGACAACATAGGCAAAAATCTCCTGAATATAAGCATGAATGACTTCTTCCTGAACGCATCTCCTCAAGCACGGGAAACATAAGCAAAAATGAACTCATGGGACTACATCAAACTAGAAAGTTTCTGTACGACAAAGGACACCATCAACAGAACAAAAAGGCATCCTACAGTATGGGAGAATATATTTATAAATAACATATCCAGCAAGGGGTTCACATCCAAAATATATAAAGAACTTACATACCTCTACACCCAAAAAGCAAATAACCGAAGTAAAATATGGGCAGAGGATATGAAGAGACACTTCTCCTAAAAAGAAATTCAGATGGCCAACAGACACATGAAAAGATGCTCCACATTACTAATCATCAGGGAAATGCAAATTAAAAGCACAATGAGATATCACCTCAAACCAGTAAGGATGACCACCATCCAAAAGACTAAGAACTACAAATGCTGGCGAGGATGTGGAAAAAGGGGAACCCTTCTACATTGCTGGTGGGAATGCAAGCTAGTTCAACCATTGTGGGAAGCAATATGGAGGTTTCTCAAAAAACTAAAAACACAAATACCATTTGACCCAGGAATCCCACTCCTTGAAATTTACCCAAAGAGTACAATTTCTCTGATTCAAAAAGACATATGCACCCCTATGTTTATTGCAGCACTTTTTACAGTAGCCAAGATATGGAAGCAACCTAAGTGTCCATCAATAGAGGAATGGATAAAGAAGAGGTGTTACATATACACAATGGAATACTATTCACACATCAGAAGGAAACAAATCCTGCCATTTGCAACAACATGGATGGAGCTGGAGGATATTATGCTCAGTTAAATAAGCCAGGTGGAGAAAGACAAGTGCCAAACGATTTCCCTCATTTGTGGAGTATAACAATGAAGCAAAACTGAAGGAACAAAATAGCAGCAGACTCAGAGACTCCAAGAAGGAACTTGTGGTTACCAAATGGGAGAGGTGTGGGAGGGTGGGTGGGGAGGGAGGGAGAAGGCGATTGTGGGGTATTATGTTTAGTACACATGGTGTAGGGAATCAATGGGACTGAATTGGGGTATGAGTGGGGACTTGGTAATATGTGTAAATGTTGTAACCACTTTGTTTTTTCATGTGAAACCTTTATAAGAGTGTATATCAATAATACCTTAATAAATAAAAGAAAAAAAAGAAATATTATTGGTATACAATCATATTGGTTTTAAATATGCAAATAATTCAACAATAACTCTTATTATTAAATCCTCACATCATCTAGTAGTTACTCTGTCAGCACAGAAAGATGTTACAGAATCATTGACTATGTTCTCCATGCTGTACTATTATCCCTGTGACGAGCTTATGTTTGAGAATTTTTCTGGCCATTTATTGACCTAATGTTCCCCATCCAACCATGCCAATGCCTCCCCCATGGCAAACACTAGTCACTTTTCTGTGTCTATGAGTCTACTGCCACTTTTTTCATTATGTTTTGCTTCATATTATATTCCACAAAAAAGTGAAATCATATAGTATTTGTCTTTCTCCACATGACTTACTTAACTGAGCATAATACCCTGAAGATCTGTCCATGTTGTTGCAAATAGCAAGACTTCTCTTTCTTATGACTGAATAATATTTCATTGTATATATGGAAAACCTTCTTTATCCATTCATCTATTGATGGACACTTAGGGTGTTTCCATATCTTAGCTATTGCAAATAAAGCAGCAATAAACAGAGGGGTGCATATATCTATTTGAATCAGGTATTTTGTTTCCTTTGGGTAAATTCCTAGAAGTGAAATTACTAGGTTGAATGGTATTTCTATTTTTGGTGTTTTAAGGAACCTCCATACTGCTTTCCATAGTGGTTATACTAATTTATATTTCCACAAACAGGGTAGGAATGTTCCCATTTCTCCATATCCTTACTAATATTTGTTATTTCTTGTCTTTGGATAGTGGCCACTCTACCTAGTGTTAGGTGATAATATCATTCTGGTTTTGATTTTAATTTCCCTGATGATTAGTAAAGTAGAGTATATTTTCCTGTGCCTCTTGGTGATCCATATTTCTTCTTTGGGGAAGTATCTGTTCAGGTCCTCCATCCATTTTTTCATAAGGTTATTTGTTTTTTTTGTTGAGTCATAAGTGTCATTTACATATTTTGGGTGTTAAACTATTATCAGATAAATCACTTATGAATATAAAATCCCATACTGTAGGTTGCCTTTTATTTCTGCTGATGGTGTCTTTTGCTGTAGAGAAGATTTTTAGTTTTATGTAGTTCCACTTGTTCATTTTTCATTTTGTTTCCATTGACCAAGATGTGTTGAAGAAAAAATTGCTCATGCTAATGTTCAAGAGATATATGCCTAGGTTTTATTCTAAGAGTTTTATAGTTTCATATCTTACATTCAGGTCTTTGATCTATTTCAAGTTTACTTTTGTGTATGGAGTTAGACAGTAATCCAGATTCATTCAGTTGTGCATAGCTGCCCTGTTTTCCCAACACCAGTTATTGAAAAAGCTGTGTTTTCCCCAATGCATATTCATGGGTCCTTTATTGTTTATTAATTGATATATGTGTGCATTATATCTGGGCTCTCAATTCTGCTCCATTGACCTATGGATCTGTTCTTGTGCCAGTACCACATTATTTTGATTACTGTAGATTTGTAGTATAGCTTGAAGTCCAGGAGCAAATACACACACCTTCATTCTTTTTTCTCAGGATTGATTTTGGAATTTAAGGTCTTTTGTGGTTTGATATGAATTTTAGAACTATTTGTTTTAGTTTGTTGAAAAATGGTGTTGGTATTTTAATAGCGATTTCAGTGAATCTGTTAATTGCTTTGGGCAGGATAGAAATTTTGACAATATTAATTCTTCCTATCCAAGAGCATGGGATAGATTTCAATTTCTTTTTGTCTTTAATTTCTCTTATGAGTGTTATAATTTTCAGAGTACAAGTCTTTCATATGCTTGGTTAGGTTTATTCCTAGGTATTTTATTCATTTTGATGCAATTGTAAATGGAATTGTTTTCCTGCAAGCTTGTTGTTAGTATATAAAAATGCAACTGATTTCTGTTTATTAATTTTGTGTCCTGCAACTTTGTTGAATCTAGTTATTAGTTCTAATAGTTTTTTGGTGGAGTCTTCAGGGTTTTCTGTGTATATCATGTCATCTGCAAATTGTGACTGTTTAACTTCTTCCTTACCAATTTGGATGTCTTTTATCTCTGTGTTGTCTGATTTCTTTGGCTAGGACCTCTAGTACTATCCTGAATAAAAGTGGTGAGAGTGGACATCCTTGTCTTTTTCCTGATCTTAGAGGATAAGATTTCAGATTTTTGCTATTGAGTATTATGTTAGCTGTGGATTTGTCACATATGGTCTTTATTATGTTGAGGTACATACCCTCTATACCCATTTTGCTCGGTTTTTATCATAAATGGATGTTGAATTTTTTTCAAATGTTTTTTCTGCATCTATTAATATGATCATGTGTTTTTATCCTATTTTATTAATGTGGTATATGATATTGATGGATTCATATACATTGTACCATCCTTGCATCTCAGGAATAAATACCACTTGGTCATGTTGGATGCTTTATATTTGAATTCTATTTTATAATATTTTGTTAGGGTTTTTTGGATCTATGTTCATGATAGATGGGCTATAAATTCGTTTTTGGTGGTATATTTGTCTGGTTTTGTTATTAGAAAGATACTGGCCTCATAGAATGAGTTTGGAAGTATTTCCTCCTTTTTCACTCTTTGGAATACTTTAAGGATGGATATTAGCTTTTCTTTAAAGGTTTAGTGGAATTCAGCTGAGAAGCCATCTGGTCCTGGCATTATTTTCTTCAGAATTTTTTTATTACCAATACAGTTTAATTGCTGGTATTGGTCTGTTCAGATTTTCTGTTTCTTCCTGGGTCAGTCTTGGAAGATTATATTTTCTAGGAAGTTTTCCATGTCTTCTAGGTTGTCCAATTTATTGGCATATAATTTTTCATAGAATTCCATAATAATTCTTTGTATTTCTGTATTATCTGTTGTGACTATTCCTTCTACATTTCTTATTTTGTTTATTTGCATACTCTCTCTTTCTTTTAATAAGTTCTGGCTAGGGTTTTGTCTATTTTGTTTATCTTCTTAGTGAACCAGCTCTTAGTTTCATTGATATTTTTGTATTGTTTTACTCTTCTTAATTTTATTTATTTTTGCTTTGATCTTTATTATGACCCTCCTTTTACTAACTTTGGGTTTCTTTGTTCTTTTTCAAGTTTCTTTAATTTTGAGTTTAGGTGTTTTTTGGGGATTGTTCTTGTTTCTTGAGGTACGCCTGTATTCCTTAAGTACTTCCTTCTTAGAACCACTTTTGATGAGCCCACAAATTTTGGACTGTCCAATTTTTGTTTTCATTAGTCTCTCCATGCATTGCTTGATTTCTGTTTTAATTTGTTCATTGATTCATTGATTATTAAGAATCATGTTGTTTAGTCTCCATGTTTTTGTGGGATTTTTTTGTTTTCTTTCTGTGATTTATTTCTAATTTCATACCATTGTGGTTGGAGAAGTTTCTTGATACAATTTCAGTCTTTTTAAATTTATTGAGGCTCTTTTGTGACCTAGCATGTGATCTATTCTGAAAAAAATTCCATGTACACTTTAGAAGAATGTGTATCCTGCTGCTTTTGGGAGGGGTGTTCTGTAGATTTCTGTTAGGTCCATCTGTTCTAATGTGTTGTTCAGTGCCTCTGTGTCCTTACTTATTTTCTGTCTGGTTGATCTGTCCTATGTAGTGAGTGATGTGTTGAAGTCTCCTAGAATGAATGTGCTGGATTCTATTTCCCCGTTTAAATGTTAATATTTGTTTCTCATATTTATGTGTTCCTATATTTGGTGCAGAAATATTTTTAATGGTTATACCTTCTTATTGGACTGACCCCTTTAACATTATGTAATGTCCTTATTTTTCTCTTGTTACTTTTTCTGTTTTGAAATTTATTTTGTTTAAGTACTGCTACTCCTGCTTTTTTCTCCCTTTTATTTGCATGAAATGTCTTTTTATATTTACTTTTAGTCTGTGTATATCTTTGGGTCTGAAATGAATATACTGTAGTTAGAATATAGTTGGGTCTTGTTTATTTATCCATTCTGCCACTCTATGTCTTTTTATTGGTGCATTAAGTTCATTTATATTTAAGGTAATTACTGATAGGTAGTACTAATTGTCATTTTATTGTTTTCTGGTGTTTTTATAGTCTTATCCATTCCTTTCTTATTCTTTTATACTCTTCTCTTGTTATTTTGTTTTTCTTTAGCATTGTGATTGAATTTATTTTTTAATTTTTTTGTTCATCTATTAAAGGCTTTAGGTTTGTCCTTACCAGAAGGTTCAATGGCAGCTTCCTGATTATATAAGTCTATATTAAGTTGATGGTTGCTCTATTTCAAACATGATCTAAAAGTACTCTTTTCTTCTTCTTCCTCCTCCACACTTTATATATTAGATGTCATAACCTGCATTTGCTTGGTAAGTTATTGGTGCTTGGTAAGTAATTTTAATTACCATTAAAAATATTTCTGCACCCAATATAGGACTATACTACCTTTACTTTGGGTTTATTTTCACTGATGAAAACTGTTTACCCTTAGGAACATTTCCATCTGCATAAGTACCTTTAACTCACACTGTAATATTGATTTAATGGTTATAAATTCCTTGAGCTTTTGTTTATATGGGAATTATTTAATCTGTGTTTCAAGTTTGAATAATAATATTACTGGGTAGATGATTCTTGGCTGAAGATCCTCCTGTTTCAATACATTCAATATTTAATGGCACTTCCTTCTCACCTGTAAAGTTTCTGCTGAGAAGTCTGCTGATAACCTGATGGGGCTTCCCTTATAACTAATCCTTTTTCTCTCTCTAGCTGTTTTCAATTTGTTCTCATTATCTTTAATCTTTATAATTTTAATTATTATATGCTTTGGAATTGTCTTCCTGGGGTTACTTTTGTTAGTGGATATTTATGCTTCCATGACCTGAGTGTCTATTTCCTTCCCCAGACTGGGAAATTTTCAGCAATTATTTCCTCAAAGAGACTTTCTACCCCTTGTCTTTCTCATCTCCTTCTAGTAGAATTTTATGCAAATATTGTTTCATTTGGATTGGTTCATAACTCTTATCCTTCTACCATTCCTAGAAACCCTTTTTCTCTTTGTTCTTCAGCTTTGGTGTTCTATTTCTCTACTTTCCATTTCATTGATCATCTCCTCTATTTGCAGAAATTTATTATTTCTTCCCTTCATTGTATATATTTCAGTTGCTGTACTCTTCTGCTCTGAGTGGCTTTCTCAGCTCTTATATCTCTTTGTTGAAGTCCTCCCTGACATCTTAAATACTTTTCCACAGATCAGGGAGTATATTTAGGACTTTTACTTCAAAATATTTATCAGAAAGATTGGTAATCTCACTTTAATTTAGCCCTATTTCTAGTGTCTTATCTTCTAGTTTTGTTTGGAATGTATTCCTCTGCCTTCTCATTTTGTCAGGGTTTCTGTGATTCTTCCTTTGCAGTAGATGGATTTTCTATGCTTCCTGGTCTAGAGAGTAATGGCTTTATGAAGATGGTGTCTTGTGGTGCCCAAAAGCTTAAGACTTTTTATTCTCTAGTGCCTGTTTTTCCTTTTTATTGGAGCCAAGTTGCTGTTGGTGGGAAATGGGAGGGGCCACATTTCTGTCTGATGGCAGTGGTCTCAGTCCAATGTGGCCAGTAGTTTGCCTCAGTCAACCCCTTGTGATAAAAGCAATGGCTTCTTCTGGAATTGTGGGTGGGCCCCCTTTGCCTACCAGGCAGCAATGGAAGGGTTACAGGATTAACATGGTGAATGGGTGGTTGCATGGCTCTGTAGCAGGTCATGGCATGGGTGCCCTGATTGCAGTGACATGCATAGCACAGGGCTTGGTGACCTGCAGGGTGGAAGGAGCTCTTGGAGTTGGCTCCTGCAGTTGCCTCCCCAGTTGCTATGAGACAGGACTGAGGATGCTGGAGAGTCTTCCTCGGCCTGCAAGGCAGCAAAGCCTCATGCTGCTGGGCTGAGTGGGCTGGTGCACCAGAGTTGCACAGGGAAGCACCTCAGGTTCAGTCATCAGCAAGGGGGGATGAAGCATTTGGGGCTCCCAAGAGGCCCAACCTTTTGGGCCAAGGGAGGTCTGGAGAGGTATGTCCACTTGCCCTTTCTCCTGCAGAGAGATCTCTGTTCAACCCTCAGCTCCTGGCACCCCTCCCACTGCTGACAAATCTTTCTAACTGCTGTCTCTACTTTGCATCTCAACAGGACAGGTGGTGTATGCCTGTCCTTCACAAGAAGCTGGAATCTCAGCCTCCCAAGTGTTCCAACTGTCTCTGGTATCCAGCCCCACTAATCACCAGAACCTAATGCAATGTGGACTCATGCTCCCAAAGCAGATCTCTGGGGCCAGGTGTGTAGAGTTCCTGAGCATCTATCTCCTCTTTGCTCCATTCCTCTTCCTCTCACCTATGGGCTGGGATGGGGGAAGGGCTTGGGTCGCACTCAGTAACATTTCTACAATTTTACCCTTTTCTTCACCAGTTGTGGGTGGTCTTTTCTGCAGTCTTTGGGTCATTTTCAGGTTTATTTGTATTTCCTGTAGTTGCTTCCTCTGTGTGTTTCTGGGAGGAGCCTTCTGCCTTGATTTCCTACTCTGCCAATTTTTTTCCTTCTCAAAGCTATATATATTTTTGATTTGGTAGTATAGCAATCTCAATTATTATTTAAAAATTAATGGGATGATTTTAACTCATGTTGATTTCCAGGTCATGTTGAATCAGGAAGAAGCTGGTAGGATAGGTAGAATAGGACATGTCTTGGTGGAGATTGGCAAAATGGGATTCTGACATCAGGCATTGGGGTCAGCTGGCCAAACAGGACATGTAAGAAACCACTCCCTAGAATAGCCAGCCTGAGACACAAGGGGGATTCTGATTCCAGTCCAGCCCTAGCAACAAGTCCCAGGCAACCATGTGGATTTCCTCTTTTCCAGTGGTCATAATCCCATAGACACCACCGCCTAAATGGCTTTCTCCCTTGGAGCATCTCCTGATAAGATAAACAGGAGTCCTCTTCTTTTCAATCCTCATTAAAAGGTTTGCTGGTTGCTCTGTTCTCTTGTCTGTTGGCTTCATTCTTTGTTTCCTCTAAGACACAATCTTGGTAAAAAACAGTATCTCAACTGGTAACATCTTTTGGGGGCTTGTCCAGAATCTGACTTTGAAGGGTCAATACTGGATGCAATCAGCAGCTTTATTTTACTTTCCTTTTAAGATGCCAACTTCTGTGAACAAGCTCAGTCACGTACCAACCATCTAAGGGCAATAGCCCAGCTGCCAATCTTAAGACACAGGTGAGAGGTTCCTTTGATTTCTCTTCAGTTGATCCCCCCATCTCTCTTAGGATTCAGGAATGTTGACTGAGTGGGGCCTGGAATTCTCTTTTGAGGCTCTCCTTGGATGCAAAGGACTGAGGAAAACAGGCAGAGAATTGCAAGGTACCAGCCAAGGCCACTCCTTGGTGGACACTCTAAGGTTTCCTGTTGGAATTCAGACCCTGACTACCCAACAAGTTATCCATGTGGAGTTGCCCCCTCTTTACTGTCTCACTCTCTTGGGAGATGTGGGTACAGTTGGGGGGAGACTACCCTGTGTGTCCTCTCTTCTGAATGACTTGGTTGGCTTCCCCAAAACTTCTGTGGGTGGCCCTTATGTGGATTAAGCGATTATTTCTTTAGCTTCTATGGAAGAATTATGTCTGCTTTCTGGGGTCCCTCTAACCTCTCCTTCTTCCCTGTCCTCATTATTCAAGATTTGGGAGAATTAGACACTTAAAAATTTAGTCAGATCTTGAAATAATAACACTAACTAATTGTCCCTGGTGTTCCATGGGGGATGGTAAAGCATATGTGTGAGCAGATCCTACATGAAGAAAATAAATTATCCCTTGGACAACTGCCCCAGCCGTCAGGTGAAGAGTAAATAGAGTAGCCCTCTCTTGATTATGAGAGTGAGGATACTCCTATGTCATCATTTGATGAGTGCCAGTGGAACTCAGGGGTAGAAGAGTGGGTCAAGCCTCACTGTAACCAAATAATCATGATATCTATGGCCTGTCTCCTAAGCTATACACAAAAAGAATACTGCAATCTCTGCTTGTTTGATCCAAAAGACTATCTTGACTCCACTTGAATCATAAAGAGAAATCTCTTTAGCTCCCAATGGGTTAAATGTCCCTCCTTAATAAGGGTAGTCCTGAGCCTGGTGAGGCCTCATTAGGAGACATAATTATGACTTAGAGAACCCAGGACTGTTTCTGAGCAGTTCACCACTACTACAGCATGGCTATACTGGATGGTTTGGGGAACATGCTTCTCTTGATGTTGCCATGGACATGAGAGCAAGCAACAGACCTCTGAATAAAGGTATTAGGGGATGAGCCAAGAGATGCATTGGCTCCCACATACCAGCAATAGATAAAGGTATACCTTTCTCTTCCCTGGTGTCTTCCAGAAGAAATCGGAATTCAAAACCACTTTGGTGACTACTCCCCTGGGGTGCATCCTCAAAAACTGGGAGGTTTGCTAACTAGACTCCCTGAGACAAAATAAATTAATCTTCTGCAGTACAGCCTAGCCCCTAAATGGTACTCTAGACTACACACCCATAAAGTGTATAAAAACTGAGAGCTAAAAAGAAAGAAGCTGATTTCCTCCTGCAATGTCATTTAACCTCAATAAAAACTGCAAAGCAGAGAAAAATGGCCCCAAAATGAGACCTTTAATTAAAACACCATTTTCCAATTAGATATTAACAACTAGAGAGTCTTTGTATCAGTTAATAATAATTGGTTTGGAGACACTATGGTAACAGAAATGTGGATGAAAATTCCACTTCTGGGTCCTGCCAGGCTGTTGTCAGCCCTCATGGGAGTTGTACCCTGGAAAGACTGTGGAAAAAAAAGTGAGAGACTTGACTTTGATGTTTAATGAAGGCTTTTCAGGTAACTTAACACTGTGTTAATAACAAGTGAATTAAATAAGTATTGTTTCATGGTGACCTATAATCCTATTTAGGCAAGTGCCTTAAAACTTTCTTTTTGACAGCTTCCCAAAATCAAATTCAGCAGAACTGAAATACTTCATCTTTTTCTCTCTACCTGATCCCTTCAGAATTTAGAAACCCTCAGTGAGTACTTTTATATTTTATGGCAATATATTTTTTAATAATTTATTTTGGTGTCATTAATCTACAATTACATGTGCAGTATTATGGTTATTGAACTACCCCCTTCATCAGGTCACCCCCACCAACCCCATTACAGTCACTGTCCATCAGCGTAGTGAGATGCTATAGAATCACTACTTGTCTTCTCTGAGTTGTACTGCCCTCCCCGTGCCCCCACCTACATTATGTGGGCTAATTGTAATGTCCCTTTTCCCCCTTGACCCTCCCTTCCTGCCCATCCTCCTCAGTCCCTTTCCCTTTGGTAACTATTAGTCAGTTCTTGGGTTCTGTGAGTCTACTGCTGTTTTGTTCCTTCAGTTTTTGCTTTGTTCTTATACTCCACATATGAGTGAAATCATTTGATACTTGTCTTTTTCCACTTGGCTTATTTCACTGAGCATAATACCCTCTAGCTCCATCCATGATGTTGCAAATGGTAGGATTTGTTTTCCTCTTTTTGCTGAATAATATTCCATTGTGTATATGTACCACCTATTCTTTATCCATTCATCTACTGATGGACACTTAGGTTGCTTGCATTTCTTGGCTATTGTAAATAGTGCTGCAATAAACATAGGGGTGCATCTGTCTTTTTGAAACTGGGCTGCTGCATTCTTGGGGTAAATTCCTAGGAGTGGGATTCCTGGGTCAAATGGTATTTCTATTTTGAGTTTTTTGAGGAACCTCCATACTGTTTTCCACAACGGTTGAAGTAATTTACATTCCCACCAGCAATGTAGGAGGGTTCCCCTCTCTCCACATCCTCACCAACATTTGTTGTTGTTTGTGTTTTGGATGTTGGCCATCCTCACTGCTCTGAGGTGATATTTCATTGTGGTTTTAATATGCATTTCTCTGATGATTAACGATCTGGAGCATCTATTCATGTGCCTGTTGGCGATCTGAATTTTTTCTTCGGAGAAGTAACTATTCATGTCCTCTGCCCATTTCTTAATTGGATTATTTGCTTTTTGTTTGTTGAGGTGCGTGAATTCTTTATATATTTTGGATGTCAACCCCTTATCGGATACGTCATTTATGAATATTTTCTCCCATAGCGTAGGATCTCTTTTGTTCTACTGATGGTGTCCTTTGCTGTACAGAAGCTTTTCAGCTTGATATAGTCCCACTTATTCATTTTTGCTTTTGTTTCCCTTGCATGGAGAGATATGTTCATGAAGAAGTTGCTCATGTTTATGTCCAGGAGATTTTTGTCTATGTTTTTTTCTAAGAGTTTTATCGTTTCAAGACTTACATTCAGGTCTTTGATCCACCTTGAGTTTACTTTTGTGTATGGGGTTAGACAGTAGTCCAGTTTCATTCTCTTACATGTAGCTGTCCAGTTTTTCAAACACCGGCTGCTGAAGAGGCCGTCATCTCCCCATTGTATATCCAAGGCTCCTTTATCAAATATTAATTGACTGTATACATTTGGGTTAATGTTTGGATTTTCTATTCTGTTCCACTGGTCTGTGGGTCTGTTTTTGTGCCAATACCAAATTGTCTTGATTGCTGTGGCTTTTTTAGTAGAGCTTGAAGTCAGGGAGCATAATACCCCTGTTTTATTCCTCCTACTCAGGATTGCTTTGCCTATTCGGGGTCTTTTCTGGTTCCATATGAATTTTATAATTATTCGTTCCAGTTTATTGAAGAAAGCTGTTGGTATTTTGATTGGGATTGTATTGAATCTGCAGATTGCTTTAGGTAGTACAACCATTTGGACAATATTTATTCTTCCTAGCCAAGAGCATGGGATGAATTTCCACTTGTTAGTGTCCTCTTTAATTTCTCTTAGGAGTGTCTTGTAGTTTTTAGAGTACAATTCTTTCACTTCCTTCTTTAGTTTTATTCCTAGGTATTTTATTCTTTTTGATGCAGTTGTGAATGGAATTGTCTTTCTGAATTCTCTTTCTGTTAGTTCATCATTAGTGTATAAGAAAGCAACAAATTTCTGTGTGTTAATTTTGTATCCTGCAACTTGCTGAATTCAGATATTAGTTCTAGTAGTTTTGGAGTGGAGTCTTTAGGGGGTTTTATGTACAATATCATGTCATCTGCAAATAGTGACAATTTGACTTCTTCTTTACTAATCTTGATGCCTTGTATTTCTTTGTTTTGTCTGATTGCCATGGCTAGGACCTCCAGTACTATGTTGAATAACAGTGGAGAGAGTGGGCACCCCTGTCTTGTTCCCGATCTTAGATGAAAAGCTTTCAGCTTCTTGCTGTTAAGTATCATGTTAGCTGTGGGTTTGTCATATATGGCGTTTATGATGTTGAGGTACTTGCCCTCTATACCCATTTTGTTGACAGTTTTAATCACGAATGGATGTTGAATTTTGTCAAATGTTTTTTCAGCATCTATGGAGATGATCATTTGGTTTTTGTTTTTCTTTTTGTTGATGTGGTGGATGATGTTGTTGGATTTTCGAATGTTGTACCATCCTTGCATCCCTGGGATGAATCCCACTTGGTCATGTTGTATGATCCTCTTGATGTATTTTTGAATTCGGTTTGCTAATATTTTGTTGAGTATTTTTGCATCTACATTCATCGGAGATATTGGTCTGTAATATTCTTTTTTGGTGAGGTCTTTACAAGGTTTTGGTATTAGAATGATGCTGGCTTCATAGAATGAGTTTGGAAGTATTCCCTCCTCTTCTATTTCTTGGAAAACTTATAGGAGAATGGGTATTATTTCTTCTCTATATGTCTGGTAGAACTCAGAGGTGAATCCATCTGGTCTGGGGGTTTTGTTCTTGGGTAGTTTTTTGATTACCATTTCAATTTCATTGCTGGTGATTGGTCTGTTTAGTTTTTCTGTTTCTTGCTTGGTCAGTCTTGGAAGGTTGTATTTTTCTAAGAAGTTATCCATTTCTTCTAGGTTTTCCAGCTTGTTAGCATATATATTATCATAATATTCTCTTATAATTCTTTGTATTTCTGTGGGGTCCGTCGTTATTTTTCCTTTCTCATTTCTGATTGTTTATGTGTGTAGATTCTCTTTTTCTTTTAATGAGTCTGGCTAGGGGTTTATCTATTTTGTTTATTTTTTCAAAGAACCAGCTCATTGTTTCACTGATTTTTTTCTATTGTTTTATTTTTCTCCATTTTATTTATTTCTTCTCTGATCTTTATTATGTCCCTCCTTCTGGTGACTTTGGGTCTCGTTTGTTCTTCTTTTTCCAATTACATTAATTGTGTCTTTAGACTATTCATTTGGGAATGTTCTTCCTTCTTTAAATAAGCCTGGATTGCAATATACTTTCCCCTTAGAACTGACTTTGCTGCATCCCACAGAAGTTGTGACTTTGTGTTGTTGTTGTCATTAGTCTCCATATATTCTTTGATTTCTGTTTTGATTTGGTCATTAAGTCATTGATTAATTAGGAGAATATTGTTAAGTCTCCATGTATTTGTGAGCCTTTTTGATTTCTTTAAAATTTATTTCTACTTTTATACCTTTGTTGTCTGAGAAGTTGGTTGTTAGAACTTCAATATTTTTTAATTTACTGAGGTTCTTTTCTTCGCCTAGTTTGTGGTCTATTCTAGAAAATGTTCCATGTGCACTTGAGAAGAATGTGTATCCTGTTGCTTTTGGGTGTAGAGTTCTGTAGATGTCTGTTAGGTCTATCTGTTCTATTGTGTTGTTCATTGCTTGTGTGTCTGTACTTATTTTCTTTCTGGTTGATTTCTCCTTTGAAGTGAGTGGTGTGTTGAAGTCTCCTAAAATGAATGCATTGCTTTCTATTTCCTCCTTTAATTCTGTTAGTATTTGTTTCACATATGCTGGCGCTCCTGTGTTGGGTGCATATATATTTATAATGGTTATATCCTCTTGGTGGAATGACCCCTTTATTATTATGTAATGTCCTTCTTTACCTCTTGCTACTTTCTTCATTTTGAAGTATATTTTTTCTGATACAAGTACTGCAACAACTTCTTTTTTCTCCTTGTTGTTTGCATGAAATATCTTTTTCCATGCCTTCACTTTTAGTCTGTGTATATCTTTGGGTTTGAGGTGAATTTCTTGTAGGCAGCATATAGATGGGTCTTGCTTTTTTATCCATTCTATTACTCTGTGTGTTTTGATTGGTGCATTGAGTCCATTTAAATTTAGGGTGATTATTGATAGATACGTATTATTGCCATTGCTTGCTTTAGATTCATGGCTACCAAAGGTTCAAGGGTTGCTTCTTTACTAACAATCTAACTTAACTTTCTTGTTACGTTATTGTAAACACAGTCTGATGTTCCTTTATTTCTCTCCCTTCTTATTCTTCCTCCTCCATTCTTTATATAGTAGGTGTTTTATTCTTTGCCTTTAGTTAGTATTTGGATGGTCTGCTTTGTTTGCTATTATTTTATTTTCTCTGGTGAAATCTTTTTAGCCTTAGGAGTGCTTCCCTATAGAGCAGTCCATTTAAGATATCCTTTTGAGGTGGTTTATGAGAGGCAAACTCTCTCAACTTTCGCTTGTCTGGAAATTGTTTAATCCCTTCATCATATTTAAATGATAATCGTGCTGGATACAGTATTCTTGGTTCGAGGCCCTTCTGTTTCATTACGTTAAATATATTATGCCATTCTCTTCTGGCCTGTAAGGTTTCTGTTGAGAAGTCTGATGATAGTCTGATGGGTTTTCCTTTGTAGGTGATCTTTTTTCTCTCTCTAGCTGCCTTTAATACTCTGTCCTTATCTTTGATCTTTGCTGTTTTAATTATTATGTGTCTTGGTGTTGTCTTCCTTGGGTCCCTTGTGTTTGGAAATCTGTGGGCTTCCGTTATCTGCGACACTATTTCCTTCCCCAGCATGGGGAAGTTTTCAGCAATTGTTTCTTCAAAGACACTTTGTATCCCTTTTCCTCTCTCTTCTTCCTCTGGTACTCCTATAATCAAATATTGTTCCGTTTGGATTAGTCACACAGTTCTCTTAATATTCTTTCATTCCTAGAGATTCCTTTATCTCTCTCTGCCTCATCTTCTCTGTATTCCTGTTCTCTGTTTTCTATTTCATTAACAGTCTCTTGCATCTCATCCAGTCTCCTGCTAAGCCCGTTGATCATTTGTCTCATTTCTGCATTTTGTTTCCTCACTTCCCTCACTTTCTCCCTCAGCTCTTTCATATTTCTCTGTAGATCCATCAGTATCGTTATGACTTTTGTTCTTAATTCTTTTTCATGAAGGTTTTGGATTTCCATCCCTTCAGGTTCCCTCTCTGGTGTTGTCTGGGTCTGGGTAAGTTTTATTTGTACCATATTCCTCTGTCTTTTCATGGCAATAGATGTGGCCACTGGTAGTTGCCACGTATGTCAGCTGGGCTCTTTAAGACTTTTAAAAAGAAAAAAAAGAAAAAAAAAGAAAAAACAAAAAAAAACAAAAAACAAAAAAGAAAGAAAAGAAAAGAGAAAAAAAAAACACCTGCCGGGAGTTGATTCTGTGGAGATGCTGTAGGTGGTGCTGTTGCTCCACTATTCTGCAGCTGTGGTTGTGCCGCTCCGCAGG
This sequence comes from Phataginus tricuspis, assembly GCA_029783875.1. NCBI lineage: Eukaryota > Metazoa > Chordata > Mammalia > Pholidota > Manidae > Phataginus > Phataginus tricuspis. The sequence continues at coordinate 72,846,429 of JAQQAC010016209.1, forward strand.
GCCCTTTGTACCTCTGGCCAGGGAGCGAACAAATGGGAGTCTGTTGATCTCTGTGGGAGTCTCAGTGTGGCTACTTTTTCCCAGTCGCCAGCCTAGGTGTCTGAAATTACCCAGGACTCCCAGCCTGCCTGGCTGAGTGTGCTGGGACGATCCTGATCCTCTGTTGGGCCCCTGTCTCTTTAAGACCACTAAAAGAATCACATGCTTTTCTTTTGTCTTGGGGAGCCAGCTGCAAGGACACAATGCGTTCCCAGGCTCCGATCCTGCACCCTCTGTCTCTCCAATCTCTGATACACCATGCGATGTGTGTCAGAGCTCCCAGTGCAGATCACCAGGGCTGGTTATTTTGTGGGCCTGTACTTCCACTCCCTCCCGGCTCTGAATTCTCTCCTCCCGCCAGTGTGCTGGGGTGGGGGAGTGCTCGGGTCCCACTGGAATGCAGCTCCATATCTTATCTTCCTTGCAGGGTGCCAAGTCGTCTCAGGTGTAGCTGCAGGCTGGTGTCATCCTGTATCTTCTGGTCTCTCTTTTAGGAATAGTTGTATTTGCTGTATTTTCATAAATATATTTGGTTTTGAGAGGACATTACTGCCACCCTGCTCATGCCACCATCTTCCCGGAAGTCTCCTATGGCAATATATTTATTTGCATAAGTTCTGTAACAATATTTCTCCTTGTAACAGGACCAATTAAAACACTGGTTATATTACCAAAGCTTTGACTGCAATGTCATATTTGAGAGAGATGTGCATAACTCAGATATGACCAGACAGTTTTAAGGAAGTAAGGTTGACTTCATAGAGCCAGTAAGGCCCCTTGGAAGAATTGGCCTAGAACCTTGTTAACAGAGTTCCCAGCAGCCTTACCAGATGAATGAGGAAGGTCACTTCCTGGCAGGTGCAGGAACCTCTGAATATCTTAAGGGACCTTGAGAAGAAAGGAATTCACCCAAATCTACAGGTACTGTAGGCAAAACCTGATAGCAATTCTAGCTTGGCTTTCCTGGCTTTGAGAAGCCTTTAAAAGTTCATCTGCAATTGCGTATGAAAAGTTCCAGCAAAGCACATTTAAAAGAGCCTGTGTGATCAATTGCAGTTCTTGCTGTACTTATGTAAATAATTAATCCAAGTGTTTTAAAGCTAAACTTATTTTACAAATTAATCTTATATGGTTTCCTCTAATAAAATGTGTGTAATTTTAGAAATGAAAGAATTATGTTTCAATAGTTCAGCCTTTAGATTCTAATACTAGCCATTATAAAATAGACTGGATCCTGAATTCTTGTTTCCTCAAAGTATCTGGCTATGACTCCAAATATTTCCAATTTTCTCCCATCATTTCAGTTGAGGCCATACTGTTCATAGTTCTCATATTCAGCCATGCATTCTTAACCTCCTTGTCAAGTGTGATCCCTCCAGAACAGAAAATATGACTCAGACAAACACTTCAACCCACTCCTCACACTGATGAAGATGCAAATCAGCAGTCACACAACCTAGTTGCACCCTCCTTTTATGTACCTTTGTTCAGCTTGGCCACTGCTAAGACATCTCCATGACCTCTCTCTCCCTGACAGGCAGCAAAAAATTAGCTAATCAAGCCTCCCAAATTCACCAATGGCACTTGAAATCCTGGGAAGTTTAGTACCACTTCTGGACTTAGACATCACAGCTGCTCCCTTTTGCTGGACCTTAGCTAATGTATTTCTAGCCCTTTTGTTCAGGCCATACTCACTATCTTTTAACCAAATTTGTTTCTTATTGCCTAGAATCCATCAAGCTCCAAATGGTGGTGCAGATGGAACCCTCATGTCAGTTTCTTGTGAATTCTACTACAGGCCACTAGATCGGCCACTCAGAGAGTAAACCCAGACTGCAATTCCACAGCAATCATCCATTGACAGCATGAAGCAGTCAGAGTGGTCTTCATCCCTTTCTTAATGGCAGTTATGATTACCTCTTCTGAGGGGGGATTGAGGGCGAAGGTAGATAGTAGGATAGGTAGAACAGGACATGTAGTATTGGTGGGGATCAGCCAAGCCGGACACTGACATCAGGCATTGTGGTCAGCTGGCCAAGCAGGATGTGTAAGAAACAACTCCCTAGAACAGCCAGCCTGAGACACAAGGGGGTATTCTCATTCCAGCCCAGCCATAGCAACAAGTCCTAGGCAACCATGTGGACTTCCCAGCTGTCCTAGCAACAAGTTTTGGACAACCAGGTAGACTTCCTCCTTTCCAGAGTTTATAATCCTGTAGACACCACTGCCTAAATAGCTTCCTCCTTAGAGCCCCTCCCATAAATGGGAGTCCTCTTCTTTTCACTCATTAAAGGTTTTCTGGTTGCTCTGTACTCTTGCTGTTGGCTTCATTATTCATTGCCTGCAAGTCACAATCCTAAGAAAAATAGCATCTCACCCAGTAACAACATTTTCCAAATTAGTGACAATTTCCCAAAATCATCAATGATGCTGAAGCCAAATTTTGTTTTCTTCCTTGAGTCACTATATACATATGTATGTGTATATTTATGTATGTTTGTGTTGTTTATATTGCTTCTATGTGTCCAAATACAATTGAGAGAATAAAATTGTAATATTTCCAGAATCTCTCCCTTGGCCTTAGTGAATCTCCATATCAATAGGCATTTCCAAGGGGTGGAGAGAAATAGTCAATCTCCATATCAATAGGTAATTACAAGGGAGAGTGAGGGCTTATCTGGATGAGAGAGGTTGGGTGGTGACCCTATATCTGCAACTGGGTCATGAGAGACATGGGACAGCAGAAGTGGACAACTGCTTGTAGGCAATAAGTGGGTTTCTCCCACTGTATTTCTCCCTTTGACTTATTTCAGATTCAAAGGTTTATTTGCCCAAGGCTGGGAATGTATTTTTACCTGGCAGTGGTTGGCAGGATCTCTGAACCTGAAATCTATCTTCATGGGTGCGATGTGTGGGTGGGCTGCCCTTACAGATGGTGGGGAGATACTCAGAAACGCCCCTGTGGATTGTGGGGAGGCCCCGGTAGATGCTGTGGTGGGGGCTGATGCCTCACTTTTCCCTCCAGCAGCAGTGGATGGTGTGGCATCACCTAGGGACATCCATGCATGGGGCTTCCACTAGGGGAGACCCTGGAGGAAAACTGGTCTAGGGTAAAGCACCTCCTAGGCAGGTGGCCTTTCCCCAGAACTGGGGAAGGGTGGAGACACTGGAAGCTGTAGAATTATCCCTCCATGATATAGAAGATTGCTCAGAGGCCCTGAATGGCCATGTGGTGGCTGGGATGGTGAGATTTTTTTTCTCAAGATATTGGAAAGGGTTATCAAGGAAAGAGATACATATTGGTGTCAATTGGAGGAATTCATCAATGACCTATGGGATGCTCTTAAGAAAAAGAGACAGTTATTGAGAAGTCAGGTCACTCTCCTGGAAGATATGTTAGCAGAGAGGGAGGAGGCAGCAGGAGAATCCACGGTGCAGGAGGCCGTGGGGGAGGAGAGAAAGGGAAGGTGCCTTCAGCCCTGGGGATGGCAGAGGAGATATCAGGGGAGGATGAGGGAGTGTGACTGAGGGTGGAACTGTTGCCAAGACCACTACTGGAGGCACCAGCCCCACCCATATTAAAGGCCAACTCCATTGTAATTAAGAAAATAAAACAACAACCACGGGCTCCTCAGCAGGAGGAGAAGTCCGCTCCCAAGGTTGTGAGCACTCCATGCTCTGCCCATATACCCAGATTGAGCTGGTGGACATAGGCATCTGGTTTTGGCAAAAGCCATTGGAAGCTCTGCCAATATGTTTTTTGCATCTTGGGGATATGGGGGAAGAAATCATTGTTATACTGGGTTCTACAATGGGTAGACTGGCTTCCCTGTAAACTCACCCTTCCCTCCAGCAGTGGATACAAAGTGCCCATCATACCCCAGGAAATCAGGCACTTCTGACATGGCTGACAACAGCCATCATGGCAGTTTGGCATAATCAGGGTGACTTACCATACTTACTCACTAGCTGGAAAATATATGCAGAGCTCCAACAGGTGTTAAATAAGTTGAGCATGAAAAAAATACCATCTATAATATGGATCCCAGGGCCCCGATGAGGAGTTGTTCAATGTAGGAATGATAAATTTGGTGTTTTATACAGTTACCCATCTCTCTTTGGGTTTCTAGTGACTGTTCTTGTCCCCTACATAGGGCAACCCATAAGTGAGGCTGCTTGAAATTTAGAAGATCTGGGGAAGGTTGAAATAATTACAGCACAGAAGGGAGTACAGGCTACAACTTAAAGGAGAGGTGCAAAGGGCCCCATGAGGTCTCAAGGACCCAGTTTTGGGTTGATTTGATAAAAGCCAGGGTAGTGAAAGAAAAACATGATGGGCAGCCCAGTAGGATCTTGTTAGAACTGTGGCACCAATTAAAGCCAGAGCAGAAATTCCAGCCACTGAGGTCCAGAACACAGAAGCCATAGGCAAAACCCAATGTTTGGCCTGTGACCCAGCAAGACTCCTGGGGGCAGTACTCATGCTCTGCCTGGGCCCTCATCCCCACAGGAGGACTATTGGGCATTGCAGTTTGCCTGAAGCAGGGGTCAAGGCCCTCACCTTGAGGGATGTGGTGGGGACCAGAGGTCTCATGTAGAATTAGCAATTCATTGGTCCCCCTTGAATGTACAGTGTGCGCTGGTGCTGGTGGGCACAGGAGCTGAATGTTCTCTGATTTGTGGCAACCCTGAGAGATTTCCTGGGGACCCTGCTGTGATAGATGGCTATGGGGTAAGACATTAGAGTGAGGAAAGCCAAAACCCGTTTAGGATAGGACATTTACCCCCAAAGGAGTATACCGCGTCATTTCCCCCATCCCAGAATATATTTTTGGGGTGGATATCCTGCAGGGCCTGTAGTTATAGATAACTGCAGGTGAGTTCAGACTGAGGGTATGTGTGGAAAAGGCACTTGAGAGGGGACATTCTAAGCTACCTGTAGCTCTGCCTGCACTTTAGTGGTGAAAAATACTAAAAATATAAGTTACCTCGGTAACACAAGGAAATTGGAGAAACTCTACAAGAGCTGGGGAAGGTGGGTATCATAAAGTCCACTCATAGTCCTTTAATTCCTTGGGGTAGCCACTGAGAAAGCCAGACAGCTCCTGGCATATGACCATGGATTACAGGGAAATGAATAAATTCACGCCCCCTTTGCTTGCTGATGTCCCCTCTATAGTAGCCCTTATAGACACCCTCAGTCCTGAACTAGGAATGTATCATTATGTTGTGGACGTTGGTAATGCCTTCTTCTCTATTGACATAGTACAGGAAAGTCAGTAATAGTTTGCCTTCATGTGCGAAGGCTGGCAGTGGATATTCACTGTCCTTCCACAGATACCTCCACTGTCACACACTTGTAGCCCAGGACTTGGCCACATGGAAGAAAACACAAGTGGTGTGGCTGTATCACTACATTGATGATATTATGCCCACATTTGATTCTTTTGCAGATTTAGAAGGGGAAGTTACTAGACTGCTGCAACATCTATAAGGAGAAATGATGGGCTGTAAACAGCACCAAGGTTCAGGGGCCTGGTTTTTTAGCTAAATTCTTGAGCGTTAAATTCTACAGGGTAAACTTAAAGTTATCCCTGAAGCAGTCAGAGACAAGGTCCAGGATATTCCCACCTGTACCATGGTGGAAGTCTTACAAGAGTTCTTGGATCTTTTGGGCTACGGGAGAGTGTTTATCCCACACTTGGCACAAATTCTGAAGAACTTATACTGGTTGGTATGAAAGGGCATCAGGTGTGACTGGGATAAAATATGCAGCTGCTTTTATTGCTGCCAAACGAGCAATCAAGGCCATACAAGCCTTGAGTATAATGGGTTCATCAAGGTCCTGTGAACCAATGTTCATGTAACTGAAAATGGTTATGGATAAGGACTTTGGCAGTGGCTTGTAGGGACTTGCCAACCTATTGGATATAGTCACAACTATGGAATTGAGCAGAGGTCCAGTACACCTTGACAGAGAAGCAACTGGCTGCTTTGTACCATGCCTTGCTGGCTACAGAACCCATCATATGAACACCTTCGACCAAGGTAATAACCACCTATCCCATCAAGGGGAGGCTGTGAGACTGACCCCATGGGCCATGGTGTGATATGGCACAGATGCCTACACTGGGTAAATGGGGTAAATATTTACAGCAGCTTAGCACCCTTTCCCCTAACCCCTTTAGTGGAGAACTCCAACGTTTATTGTGGCCAATGACACATACCACTCTAAAGCAGGAAGAACTTGCTTTTGAGCCATTGGTATCTTTTTTGAGCCTTATCTGGAGGAAAAGCCCCTGTACCTGAAGATTCTTGGTATACAGACAACTCCAGTCATGGGCAGCCCCCAAAGTGGAGGGCTATGTATTTCTATCCTAAGACTGAGAAAATATGGCTGAAGGATGGAGAGGGGAAGAGCAGCCAATAGGTGAGTTTTGGGCAGTATGGCACATGATCACCCAGGAGCCTTCCCCCATAGTGTCTGCACTGACAGCTGGGCCATCTATTGGGGCTTGACCCTGTGGCTATCAACATGGTACCATACCAACCAGATGGTTGGTCACCACTCCTTTGGGGGCAAGAGTTGTGGCAGGACCTATGGGCCTCTGATCAGACTAAGACTGCTACCGTATATCATGTGACTGGCCCTTTGCCTTTGGCATCCCCAGGGAATGATGAAGCAGACACATTGGCCCAGGTGTGCTGGCTAGAAGGAAAGCCTGCCTCTGATGTGGCCCAATGGCTACATCAGCATTTGTTGAACACAGTGGAAAAGACAATGTGGGCTGTAGCCCAGTGATAGGGCTTGCTTTTGACCTTTGGATAAGTCAGCAGAGCACAGAAGGAGTGCCTTGTGTGCTCTAGGAGGGACTTCCACAGAGTCCTGCAGCAACATTTGACAACAGTAAAGGGGATTAAAGAATATATTGGGCCTTTTCCCATATCAGAACAGTATAGGTATGCCATGACTTGTGTGGACACAGTTACTGGACTGATGGTTGCTTTTCCTGCATGTTGTACACATCAGCAAACCACCAAATGGGGCCTAGAGCATCTCTTTGCAGCCTATGACCAACCTCAGGTGATTGAGAGTGATCAAGGCACCCACTTTACTGGACATGCATTACCAGAATGGATGCAGCAATTAGGAATAAAGTGGTAGTTTCATATACCATATAAACCTACTTGGGCAGGCATGATAGAAAGGTACAACAGTTTGTTGAAATCTGGCCTGAAGTCAGACATCAATAGTCTACAGGGCTGGTCAGTTCACTTAGGGACAGTGCTATGGCATTTGGATGAGCCCTGAGATGGAGTCTTGAGCCCTGTGAACATTCTAAAACACATTGCTGCTTCTCCTATACAATTGTATGTGCCAACCAAAGAGGATTTATTGAAGCCAGGACATGGCCAGCAGAGCAACATCCTGCTGCCAGCCACAACTGCATTAAACCCTGGAGACTCTGTTGAATGGATGTGGCCCTGGGGAGCCCAACACTTGGACCAGTGATGACTGGACCTTCTGGTACCTTGGAGAAAGGGCCTGGAAGCTGGCTTCCTGTGTGTTTCTGGAGTAACAGCAGAATGTCCATTAAAGATCATGGTAGGATCCCCAAAACATCCAGGAGGTAAAAGCATCTTATGGGGAATTGTGTTTTATTTTTATGGTCAGTGAATGTACCTCCCATAGCCCTATATATGGACCCATCTGTAACTCCCACAGGGAGGGGAGTGAAGTTCTGGTAAAGTAGACCAGGATGAGATCCCATTCCTGCCACTTTTCTATCACAGGACCAGCCTCTTGCATGCATCCTACCTGATGGACAAGATTTGCCTCTGCTGGTGTCACTAAAACTTGTATCTTATCACCCTTAAATTAATTTTCTTCTACAGTCTATGTGACCTGGACCCACCCCCTGGTTGCAGCTGCCTCATGATGAATGCACTGAATTCCCTACCAGTTCAGCTACTGGCCTCCTCTGGAATGGGTAAGCTATGGACTTAATCTACATAGGACTTTGAACCTAGCTGGACCATCCAGCTTGAGGCCAGTTTTCTTGCACAGGGGCCATTGTAGATTATGGGGAGTGAGTAGATTGAGGCAAGATTTCTGGAGATGTGGGCTGTGAGTAAAACTGCAATATTTCCAGTATCTCTCTCCTGGCCTTAGTGCATCTCCATATCAATAGGTGTTTTCAGCTGGTGGAGAGAAGTATTCCATCTCCATATCAATAGATGATTACAAGGGTTGTGGGGAGTGAGTGCACACCTTGACCAGAGAGGTTTGGTGGGGCCTTTTGCAGCCTGGTCATGAGAGACAAATGTGAGTAGATGACTGTTTGTAAGCAATAAATGGGTTTCTCCCACTTTATTTCTACCTTTGACTGATTTCAGCTTCAAAGGTTTATTTGACTTGTGCTGGGAACATATTTTCCCCAGGAGTTACAAACTAACAATACTTAAAAATATTCCTTTCCAACCAATTGTATTGGATATGAGCACTTTTTCAAATTGACCTTCTCTTGATTAGTATCTCAGCAAGCTAGAGAAAATATTAGCATAAAACATAATCCTTTGATATCCAATCAGAAAGCAATGAACATGTTAAAACTGCTATTTACATTTACCCATCTGTCTTTTATCTACCCGTCTATCTAGACAGATACATCACTATTGAATGTAGCTTTCAATCAGTTTACCTACTTATTCTTTCCTATAGAAGGACTTGGAAAATGTAAGTCCAGAAATTTAGCAAGTATATATATATATATATATATATATATACAAGCATATACAAGATATTTTACATACTTTACTAATAGAAGACATTGATATTTCTATGAGCAGCTAAAGTCTCATGTTAATTATTGACTGGCAAAGGGATATTTTCTCAGGGCCACAGGAAAGTGCACTAAATTAGTATACATGTAAAAACGTCCAGTTATCAAATAAATAAGTCATGGAATGTAATGTGCAGCATAGGGAATATAGTCAATAATATTGTAATAAATTCGTATGGTGACAAATGATAACGACATTGTGGTGAGCATTTATTAATGTATAAATGCATAAAATCACTATGATGTATACCTGAAACTAATAAGATATTGTATATCAATAATACAATATAAAAATGAAATACAAAAAAGTCCCATAATTTTTCTCTAAAAAATGGAATAGACTCTAGATTCAGAATGTTGCATTCAAGTCTCATATCCACCACTTGCTTGTTGTGTGAAATTCCTTGACTTTAGTTTCCTTAACTGTCAATTTTGTGAAAATAATGGGACATACTTTATTGGATTACTGTGTATATTAAATTGGATAATATATATAAACTGTTTAGAATATTGATGCATCATAAGTGATCAATAGTTTTTAGCTATTATAATAGAATTAATTTCAGGGAGACATGTGAGCAGTGTGGCTTAAGGTGCTATTCATGATTTTTAAATAATAAACATGGCACTGTTTTCTAAATATACTTATATAAAATAAGATAGAATACAAAAAATACTAGACTTTAAGTGTCCCAAGAATTTCTCTTACACTTTCTGCTTTGAACCATGTTTCTTTATCTTTGGTATTGAGTTAGATGTCTTTAGGTAATACTAGTTACCTTGAAACTTAACACAACATAAACACATTGATTTTTTTTATAAACAGTACTGAATATTAGTCATGTGTTCTTTATTTAATTATATTTGGATATAAATAAAAAGATTTCAAACTATGTTTTAAAATGTTCTGTAATTGCATAGAAGTTGAGGATGACCTCAATATCTCAAGAACATTCGATAATATCTTAGGGGCAAATGTTAATGACATAAATTTAAGATCAGAAGATGCTAGGGGTGGAAAATACTTTGGTTTCCAGCATCATTATCAGACAGAGAAATTATGGAAATTGCCTAAGTTTTCTAGGTCAATCAATGGCAAAGCTAAATTTTCATTACGTGATCTATTGTTATTCCACTTGTTGTGAAAAAAAATATTGAGTATTTTATCAAGGTCAGGTTCTGTGTTAAGTTCTAGAGCCCTTAAGATGGGGAATAGCATAGATATGTTGGTGTTGAGGGTCTTCACAGCATTATTTATTCATTAAACTAATAACTAGAAAGTTTACTAGGAACTGTGAAACTATTAAAATGTTTATATTCATCTTGGCTGTATCTTTAAATGCTGTCAGGTATTAAGTTAAATGCTAGAATTTTGCCATTATCAGTACTTTAGAGGAATCTGGGAATTATTGATATAGAAATCCCTAAGATAAGAAGGCAGATATGAAAATAGATCAGTCTCATGAAATTTGGAGAGTTCTTTAAAAAAAATAATTAAACTATAGTATGTGAGATGGACTATTCATTTAAGCTACTCATTCAGAGATGCTGATTGAATAAATCTGAGATGGAACTCTGTTTTTTTATAAGACAAGTGGGAAGATTCTGACACAGGTGCTCCTCTGACAATACTTTGAAAACAGTCACTTTGAATGCAAATGTCTTCATTAATTAAATTCAAAGATTGAAAGCTTCTAAAAGAGGAGTGCCAACTGAAATAGTCCCAGAGACTATTTAATATATTTCATTAAGGAGTTCTATCAGTGGAGCAATTCCTCCTCCCTTTCTATAATTTGCTTGGAAATAGAATATTTCAAATCAATGGCTTAAGCAACAGATATTCCCACCTGAATGAAAATAAGAATACTTTAAGTTAGGATCATAGAGACAGACAAATGTGAGATATGGAAGGAGTCTATACTACATCAAGCTTAATACTCAAAAAATTAGAAAACAGATCCTCAGAACATTTACTTGATGAATGAATTTGTGACAAAGCCTAATAATATAACTCATTACTATATGCATTTAACCAAAATATGTACCTTCTTAAAATTATTATACCTAGCAATTACGGCTGCTTGAAAATTTTCAAAGATGTTAAGTATAGTGTCTTGCACATTGTATTTATCTATATGTTAAATTGAATTTCAAGGTGCCTGCTTGTTAACAATTAAAGATGGTACTTGTTAGTATATGAGACAGCTGTATCTTCATGCTAAGTCAATACAAATTTTAAAACAAACTTTTGCTAATAAACTGCATGAGTACAAAACTATAGTGATTGTCTTTTGACAATTACTCTCTAAAAACATTGCTATATTAAAATGTTATTTGAGCTGACCTCTGAAATGAAAATATAGAAATTATTTTTTCCTGGTTTATAGAGCTGTGGTTCAGGCATATTTAGAAGGAAGAATTTCCATACACAATCCAAGATTTTTAACTTAAATCCATTTTAATTTGTTTGGACGTAACTGAAACCTTCAACAATGTTGATACTAAGTTCTGAGTTTTATTCTTCCCCTAAAATCAATAATTAGCTCAATTCTATCTTTTGCTACCAAGAATGTGTCCATTAAAATTTTGATTAGCCATAAGACATTATAGTTAGCACAGACTGAACACACAGTAATTGTTTAAACAACATTTATTAAGAAAGTTATCTTTGAGAAGGTAAATCCAAAGGACAACATACTTTTATGTGCCTCTTTTTCTCAGTATAATGAGACCATCCCTAGGGAACATGAAAACACTTAAGTAAAGCCACATATAATTGTCATTGCACCACATTGTCAGAAATTTCTAAGATCCAGTTACAGCCAAGGCCTAAATCTGATGGGTTGATGCTAACTAATGACAGTCCACATCCAAATTAAAAGTGAAACCCAATGAGGAAGAGTTGATAATTCCTAAAATCTATATTATTGTGTTAGTGAAAAATATTTTCCATTCTCTTCCCTTCATAAATTGAGGTGATAAGTGTGTGTTAAGTACTTCCATATCTCAAAGTTCTCATTGAAATACATGGTAATTCTTGAAGAGACTCTTTTCTTGACCAAATTCTAAACAGATTCCTCTGAACCCCTTTTCAACTAGGCGGTCCTTGGATGTGTGCTTGGACAAGAGCCCAATTTTAGCAAGCATCTTGTCAAGCCAGTTTAGCCAGGATTTTTCACCCTCAAAATCTACCACCTTGGCCTGCCTTCAACAGGAATCCTGTTAGGTCAGTTTAGCAAGAACTATTCTTCCCTCTTAGTTTTCCATCTGCTGTCTTCCCTCACAACCTGGCTATAAATCTCCTTTGCCAATAATGCATTTGGAGTTGAGACCAGTATCTCTCCCCTACTGCAAACCTCTTTGCTATAGTCCTTATACTATTGCTATAGTCCTGAATAGTCTGTCTTATTACTTTAACAAGTGCCATAGTATTTTTTCCTTAACAGTTATGGTGCCATAAATCAGACAGGATCAGATTCATTATTGGACTTCTGGACCTCTCACCCAGGATCGTAAGTGTGCACCTTTGAAACCTTTGTCTTTACTCCTGACTGATTGATTAGGAATCCATTGGTGAATTCAAATGTTGAGCCATCAATTGCTCTAGATATCAGTCCACTGAACACAGGACAGACAGATTTTCATTCTTAGGATTCTGAGTATACTCTCTGAAACTGGGTTAGAGTCCAGGCTTCTTTGTTTGAAATGGATTAGCTGGCCTGAAAGTCTTTCCTCCTCGCTCTTTTTCCCTAGTGGGAATTTGTCTCTGGCTTGTAAGGATGAAAATCTTTCTTTCTGAATCTTTACCTCAAGTGAGTAGTACTCTTTGGACTAAAAACTTCATCCTTCCCCTTTCTCTTGAATGGGAATATACTTCCTACCTCCCTGAGTTTTTGTTTTTTCTTTTAAGTGAGGATTTTGGCTGCATTTTTTCCTGGCTTTTTGTGAGAACTCTGTTATCTCTGTTTCGGGAACTTTTCACTTGACTGAAATCCCTTTCCTCAACCCTTGACTATATGCTTCACCAACTTTGTCCACCTACTTTGCTGGCATGAGTTTCTTACTAAGGATATTTTGGAACTTCAAAGGTGTCTTTAAGAAAGGCAAGATTTCCCCAAACTGGCTCCTCTAAGACTTGTTCCTTCCCATTGCATCTGCTCCTTCTTCCTCCACTTACTGCCTTCAATCTTCCCTTCAGCTTCCCTGTTACCTTTGATATGTCTCCCTTTCAAATGTTTACAACCTCCATCCCTGTGCCCAACCCTGCCAGACTTTCCCTTTGATAGAGACCTAGCTGCACCCCTTACTGCACCCCCTCTGAGGGGTGGGAGTCCACAGGCCCCAGTGGCCATTTGTCCGTGTTCTTAAGGCACGTACACCTTCTCACTTCAATCCCTTGGCTGCCTATATCCATTTGAACTTAATTCTCCCTGACTTCCATCAGGGACACTGAAGGACTCAGGCATCTTGGAGAACAACTACCTGGGTTAAACAGAAAAAAAAGAAGCTAATTATAGATAGATTGGATATATTATTCATTTAGATGAACATTGGAGCTATACAGACAGCTGCTACATGTCTATTCAGTCACTCATCTAAAATTTAGTTTACAGCCTCCATAAGATTACACACCAAGGCAAAAGAAAATCTTAAAAATATTCTCTACAAAGTGGTTAAAGGCATTTTACCAATGCAACTTAATTTGCTTAAGAAAAATACAGTAGTGGGTATGAGATTACAATCCTGTTCATTGTCTTTGAGCTATTTTTTACCTCTTGGTAAACTCCATTTTACTTTCTTCTTTGTTATCTACTTATAAACTGGACTGGATCCTGCTCAACTCTACTAGTTTCCTCCAATATCTGGCTACAACTCTTATAACTAATGTTTCCATTTTTCTCCCATCCTCCTGACTTGACCATCACTGAGAAGTAAAATGGTCCTTTTCCCCAAGCCCTGTAATCTGAAGTTGGATGACTTGATATAAACTTCAAATAAATTATCACAACAAATAATAATGGATAATCATCATACTTTTTTCTGTGGGTTACTCAGAGAGTTCACTGAAACACTAGATGTACTCATTAAAGACATTCAAGCTGCAAATTGGGAAATTTATAGGATTGCCACTTGTGTCCTCATTCTTCCATTTAAAAATGTTTCAAGTTTATCATCTAGAAATCTTGACTGGATAATGTCTGGACTCAGAAACTGGATTTCCAGCCATTAATTTTTGTTTCTGTTTTCAAAGAAATTCGTACCATTAAATGCCTGACTGCACTATGCAGCAAATATTTTCTACTACCAAGTCTTGGTAGATGATTCCGCAGTTCATTAAGGAACAAAAAGTGACCAAATGAGGAACTGATCTTATGTTATTCAAAGGAAAGAATTTTCCTTCTTGTCTTGAACTTTAAGAGGGAATGACAAAGTCATTCTCCTTACCCCAAACTCTGGATAGGCTCCTCTGATACCTTTTTTTTTTTTTTTTTGCTAGTCCCTGTCCTTAGGCACTTCCTCAAAAGCTTAATTTTAGCAAGAATATTCTCAAGTCTCTCTAGTCAGAACTTCCCCACCCCTCCACCCCCTGCTCCATGACTATAAATTCCCACTTGTTTGTACCATATTCAGAGTTTAGTCCAATCTTTCTCCCATGCTGTAAAATTCCATTGCAGTAGTCTCTATACCTATCACAATAGACCTGAGTAAAGTATGCCTTACTATTTTAATAAGTGTGGGAATATTTTTCTCCTTTAATAATCTAGGTAAAGCACCTGACCACTCATTCATTCTTTTAACATATATTTATTGACTTCTAGAAATATGTGCATATGAGAAAATATGAGCATAGGAACACGTTATTTAATAATACAGAAATGATCACCTGCATGTTTGCAGTTGAATGGAGGTGAATGAAAATTGCACAACAAAAATAAGCAAATAATTAGAGAGATTATTAATAATTTGAGAAGAATAAGGAAGGTCACATAAAGGAGTCACTTCAGTTAAAGGATTAGAAAAAATCTGAGACAACGTATAGTTAATATTAACAGGATGAAAGGAGGCCATATCTAAGCAATAGGAACAGCAAATGCAAAATCATAAAAAAGGGAAAGAGTTTGACATGTTCTAAAGACAACAAGGTCAGTGTGTCTTGACCATTCAGAAAAGTGGTAAAAGAAGTGTGGAGCCTATTTTCTACCACAGTTCTACTGTAAGTACAAGTGACTTGTGCTGAGAACATGATATAAAAGTACTATCAATTCCAAAGATAAGAAAGCAAAAGTGGAACTATACAGTAAATATCAATGAGTATGTCACTGAGAGTTGACAGAACAATTATGAGGGTAGCAAATGAGAAAGTAGTTTTCTTTTTTTTTTTTTTTTTTTTTTTTATTTCTTGCATGTTTTATTTCGGGGAATCTAAGGAACAGCAAAATTAATTCTACTCTGTTATCAAATCTATATTCTTGATATCAGAAGCACCAAGCTCTAATTTTTTGAGGAAACAACATTTTCCCCATTGGAAAAGCCTCAGATTTACTGGTTTCCTTTCTTAAAAATATGTGTCAGTTAAGATTCTTTGGTTGAGAGCAGTAGAAACTGATCCATATTAGGATTTTTCAGACAGATTTTTTTTTTCAGATGCAGCCTCCTATTCTTTTTTTTTATTAATAATTTATTTTATTTTAGTATCATTAACCTACAATTACATGAGCAATACCGTGATGATTGAATTCCCCCCATCGCGAGGGCCCCCCCACCAACCCCACCACAGTCACTGTCCATCAGCGTAGTGAGATGAGAATCACTACTTGTCTTCTCTGACCTGTACAGTACCCCCCGTGCCCCCCCACCCTATGTCTGCCAATCGTAATGCCCCTTTTACCCTCTTATCCCTCCCTTCCCACCCATCTCCCCAGTCCCTTTCCCTTTGGTAACTGTTAGTCCATTCGTGGGTTCTGTGAGTCTGCTGCTGTTTTGTTCCTTCATTTATTTATTTATTTATTTATTTATTATTTTTTTTTTCTTTGTTCTTATACTCCACATATGAGTGAGATCATTTCGTACTTGTCTTTTTCGGCCTGGCTTATTTCACTGTACATAATACCCTCTAGCTCCATCCATGTTGTTGCAAATGGTAGGATTTGTTTCTTTCCTATTGCTGCGTAATATTCCATTGTGTATATGTACCACATCTTCTTAATCCATTCATCTACTGATGGGCACTTAGGTTGCTTCCATTTCTTGGCTATTGTAAATAGTGCTGCAATAAACATAGGGGTGCATCTGTCTTTCTCAAACTGGGCTGCTGCATTCTTGGGGTAAATTCCTAGGAGTGGGATTCCTGGGTCAAATGGTATTTCTATTTTGAGTTTTTTGAGGAACCTCCATACTGCTTTCCACAATGGTTGAACTAATTTGCATTCCCACCAGCAATGTAGGAGGGTTCCCCTCTCTCCACATCCTCGCCAACATTTGTTGTTGTTTGTGTTTTGGATGTTGGCCATCCTCACTGGTGTGAGGTGATATCTCATTGTGGTTTTAATCTGCATTTCTCTGATGATTAGCGATGTGGAGCATTTTTTCATGTGCCTGTTGGCCATCTGAATTTCTTCTTTAGAGAAGTGTCTATTCATGTCCTGTGCCCATTTCTTAATTGGGTTATTTGCTTTTTGTTTGTTAAGGTGCGTGAGTTCTTTGTATATTTTGGATGTCAACCCCTTATCAGATACATCATTTATGAATATATTTTCCCATATTGTAGGATGTCTT